>OY992539.1:169619258-170183261 GCA_963921195.1 Pegoplata infirma | reverse complement strand
AAAAATAAACAAAATGGTTTATAACAACATTAAAATAAAACATCAAAACTTAAAAGGATATATCAACAAACATAAATCTTTAAAAGTGAAACAACTGAATACAAAATCTACAATAACGTTTCTTATAAAATGTAGGAGATCAGGCATTACACCAAACTTTTTAAATAACACAACAAAGAATGTTTATAGAATTTTTGAAAACAGGAAAATTAGTTCTACAAAAATAAACAGTGCCCTTAATACAATAGTTGAAAATTTTCATATAAAATTACTAAATTTACTTATTAAACAAAAACACGAAATTTTAAAATACAACGAAATGGAAATAAAAGAGGTAGAAACAAATATTAACAAACGTTTGGCCGTAGAAGAACAAAAGCAGCTTTGGAATAGCGAAACAACAATTTTAAATAGAAAAAACAGTGAAATTAAGAATAAACACAAAAGAAAGTTTGAAAGTTTAAGGATAGACAGAGAAGAGAACTGGATTTAGTATTTAACGATAAGTGGTTTGTAAACAAAACCAACACAAACATACCGGAAGATATTAGGTGGGTTCTTTCTTTAGGACAAAAACACACAATTCCAACAGAAAACAAACAATTCCCTTTGTTTAAATTCCTTGCTGATGGCGAAGATTGTATTCTAACGTTAGAAGACAAAGAACAACAAGAAATTGCGAGAACAAAATTTACAACTATGATAGAAAATCATATGAATAAAAGGAGCCTAGACAAAAGAGAGAGATTCGTATTGAACACAGTGGGCCAGACTAAAAAATTTTGAACAGAAACAAAAACATACTGATACTAAACGCCGACAAAGGCAACGTTACAGTGGCCATGGAAAAACATGATTATGAGACTAGGATGAATGACATTGTGGGTGATCTAATGACATATAGGAGACTAACAAAGGATCCAACTTCATCACTTCAAAAGAAAAACAATGATCTAGTCGAAGAATTATTTAAGTGCAATACAATATCTGTGATAGAAAAAAGACGAATGAAAACTGACGCGGCACTAGCTCCGAGAATATATGGATTACCAAAGATACATAAAGAAGGTTTTCCATTAAGACCAATTTGTTCTTCAATAAAGTCGCCATCGGGAGAACTATGTAAGTTTGTTATCAATATTCTTAATAAACTTACCGAAAACTCAGAATTTAATGTAAGGGATGCAGTGCAATTTAGTAATAAGATTAATAACACCTTAATATGTGACGACGAACGATTAATTTCATTTGACGTAGTGTCATTATTTCCGAGCATTCCTGTGGATTATGCTATAGAAGTAATTCAAAGTAAATGGAACGAAATAAAGAAGCACACAACGATGTCCAAGGAGCTCTTCTTAAAGATATTAAAGTTTTGTATCAAAGAAAATAGGTATTTTAAATACAAAGATAAAATTTACACTCAGTGCAAGGGCCTACCAATGGGTTCCCCAGCTTCACCTATTGTAGCGGACATAGTAATGGAGGAATTACTCAGGCATTGCGTCCAAAATCTTGAAACTAAACCGAGACTTTTAACAAAATACGTTGACGACCTGTTTGGGATTATTAACACAAGTGCAATACAGGATACACTGGCCCAATTGAATAGTTTTCACCAACAGATAAAATTTACTATTGAAGAAGAAGAAAATGGAAGACTACCGTATTTAGATACGTTAATTGTAAGAAAAGGCAACAAAATAAAAATAGATTGGTACCAAAAACCGACCGCATCTGGAAGAATCATTAATTTCCATTCATGCCAACCCAAAAATATAATAATGAACACAGCCAGTAATCTTATAAATAGGGTATTAACGATAAGCGATAGGGTATTTCACAAAGAAAATGTGAAAAAGATTAAAGAAATTTTAAGGAAAAACTCTTTTCCAAAAAACATCATCAAAAGCCTTTTGAAACAGAATAAGGAAAAGAAACGCATCGTTAGAGAAGAAGAAGAACCACGAATTTACAAATCCATGACATATATACCAAAAATATCCGAAAGAATAGAAAATTCAGGAATTTACAATAAAGAAAAGTACAAAATAGCGCCAAAATCGGAGAACACACTCAGAAATCTTTTTTCTAACACAAAAGCAAAAGTGGATAAAATGGAGAAGTCAAACGTAATATATAAAATAGAGTGCAATGGGGATGGTAACAATATATGCGATCAAGTATATGTAGGAACTACCAAAAATAAATTAAAGACTAGAATGGCAGGACATAAATCTGATTTGAAATGTAGGAATGATTCAGTGACACATAAAACAGCACTTGCGGCCCATTGTGCAGAAAAACAACACACACCCAAACTAGACGATGTACAAATATTACAAACAGAGGAGAGATACAACAAACGATTCACATTAGAAATGCTGCATATAATAAACATAACACAGGATAAGAGAATTAATTTTAAGAGCGACGTGGATAACGTAGCACAGGGATGGAAAAGTTAGTACTTTAGTACTTTTTTCAGTACTTTTTCACTCTCAAAAATACCCAAGTACCCCCGCGACTGATTTAGTACCTTTTCTATACCAGACGATTTCATAAATTTTTCAACCAAATCTAAAAAAAAATCCGAAAATCGACCGATTTTCTTTGGAAAAATGCTTAAAATACATGAAGTTTTTGATTTTAGCCAACCTTTATTAAAGTTTTCTCTAAAAAATAAATTTTTGAATAAGGGTGTCCTCATTTTAAGAACTTTTATACTGAATTATGCCTAGTTTCTACTTATTCGTCGAACATGAACGGCGTTTGTCGTACCGAAACCGGACTTTAATTCTTTTTAGTACCGTCGAGGGCGAAAAAGTACTTTTTTGGTTGAGCTCCAGTACCATTTCAAAATTCCGATTTTCCATCCCTGACGTAGCACAAAGTTTTCGTCATATTATAAACAAAAATCGAAAGATCAAGTAGTGCAATATTAAATGTAAACACGAGCAGTCGTTGTATTTGGTTATTGTTACTCGTTATTGTGAGTTTTTTCTTATTGGTTTTTTGTTTTTGTTCTTTCTGTTTGTTATATTTTTGTGTATAATTTAAAGTTACAGTGTTTCCAATTTAATTTGTGTTTTTTGTTTATATCTTTAAGATTCCTGAAGATGCCATCCGAAGGATGGAGAAATATTGAAAATAATAAAAATAAAAACTAATATTTTTTAAAAAAACAACTGTGGCCTCGAGCTTGTCTATTAATTAATATGGAAATATAACAATAATAAAAAAAAAAAACATACGCCGCCAGCCAGCATCGAAGTCGCCACCTTCCGATTTGAAAGTACACTTCTTAACCACTACGCTACGGAAGCTTATACTTTTATCTGGCGTTTTAGTTATTAAACATGTGTGTTGTTCGACAGCAGAGAAATCTGATTTTAGCAGAAATATGTGATGATTTTAGCAGAAAAATCTGCTGATTTTAGCAGAACAATCTGCTGATTTGAGCAGAATAATCTGCTGATTTCAGCAGAACAATCTGCTGATTTCAGCAGAGCAATCTGTTGATTTCAGCGGAACAATCTGTTCTGCTTTTTTTATATAAAAAAATTTCTTGAAAAAATAATGAAATTCAGCAAACAAAATCACACTCAGAAAAAAAGCTAACTAAAAAATGGGAAAATTAACTAAATCCAAGGAAAATTGATAATGATTTAGCTCCATTGCCATGTACTCCTACTTTTTAGTCCATATTTTTCTTTAAAATTAGGACCAATTTGAACTAGAAAGTGGGAAAAAATTTCCCATTTTTTAGTTAAAAAAACATTTTTGATGAGGGCATTTTACCTAAAAATTAGTTGATTTCATATTTTTATTGGTTTATTTATAGAATCGCATGCGAATACACACAGAATTCTCACTATGTACATTTTTTATTTAAAATATAAAAAAACGTTTGTTTCTTTTGGTCAAGTAATAAATTTCATTAGTTTTTAAAGTTAAATTACAACAAAGACTTTGTCTTTAAGCGTCCAACCTGAATCAAATTGCGTCGCGTAAGGCGTAACGCCCAATAATTTTTCGTTTCTAATATTTAAATGTGACGTACCTAAATCAAACGGACGTAAAAATTTAAAATTTGATGTGTTTGTTTTTGTTTTTTTTTACGTCTTGCGCGACGCAATTTGATTCAGGTTCGACCCTAACGTTTGTTCCCAGACTATGGGAAAACAAGCCAAAGCCAAGGCCTTTGTTGTGATTAAAATATTATTTTTTCCCTCACACATACATGTGTAGAAAAAAATAGCGGTTCTCACCCTTGATAGAAAACAAGAAAAGAATCGGAGAATCGAAGAAAACATGAAAATGTTTGACAGATACAACAACAAAATACATGGCGACTCGTTTTTCTCATTTTCTTGGTTTCTTCTTTTCTACATAGAAAATTTCTTCGACTTGATGCTTGAGTAAGTTGAAGTATAGAAAAAAATAAAAGTTTCTAGACCAACAAGAGGCATTTAATTATTTTGATTAGAGAGGCATTTAATTATTTTGTGATATTTTCAGACTTTTTATACGAAATTTAAAATTAAACTTAAATGATTAATTATATTTTTACTAAAAATCGCGTTGTTTATTTTTATTTCGTGGTTTTAATTATGTAAAATAATTTGAGGTTATAGAAAATCTTAGTGTGAGAAAACTTGTTTAAATAGTTGATCACTCTTGAGTGGAAAAAATCGGTAGAAAACTTTCTTGTAGGAAATTTCCTCAAAAGGTTTCTACGAAGGGTGAAAACCGCTAATGTAAACATTAAATTTATTACTTGTTATACAAGACCAAACTCTCTTTTTCATATACTACAAATAATAAACAAAATGTGAACTACAAGCAAGCATGAAAAAAAAAAAATCAACTAAACCAGCGGTTACCAACCTTTTTGGCTCGCGGACCCCTAATTTTAAATTTTATCAGCCGCGTACCCCCTAACGATTTTTTTGTTGTCGTTAAAAAACTTCACATATAAATATAAGAGTTAATTTTGAAATTTTTGATCTGCGGGTATTATAATTTTTTTGAAGGATTTAGGGGAAATCGAAACAATGGTGGTATTTTTTTGGACAAATGTTCGCTCCTTGGGGTGGTCCAATGCATCAGAAAACGCGGATTTTGAGCTGATCTGATTTCACCAGTCGATTCTACACCAAAAACTAAAACAACGGACGTTTTTTAAACTCTTAAAAAAAGTTCCAAAAACCCATCACAAGGGCGAAAATATATTGTTTTTAATTTTTTTAAATGTTTTTTTTAATACGAGGGCAGATCAATTTTTCCGTGACTTTTTGAATGAAACACCCTCTTAACAAAATGGTACCAAAATTTCCACTCTATCACAACCCGTCTCAAAAATGCCCAAAAACACGTTTTTTGAGAACTTTTACATAAATTTTCTCAAAAAATTTTGGAACCATATTCGGAATCAGCATCGGAAGGTTAGTCGAAAACAAGTGGTCAGATTTCAAAATATCACCTAAAAATATCTCAAAAAATGCTCTCTTAATTGCACAAAAATACGTTTCTTGTGAACTTTGTCCTCAACTTTCTTAAAAACATGACGTTATGGAAAACTTTGGAAGCCAGATGCGGAACCAACATTGAAAGGTTAATCTAAAACGAATGTCCAAATTACTAAAATTGTGCGTACCCCTGCGGACAGTTTCGCGTACCCCCTAGTGGTACGCGTACCATAGGTTGGTAACCGCTGAACTAAACAATTTCATGTTATAAAAAATTTACTAAACTTGTGGAAAAAACTTCCTCAAATTAAAGAAGATAAGTATGATAAACTAATTAGTAGGAAATTACGTCCTAAAACTGAATTTTTTGAACTAAATTTTGTTTTTAGAAATATGTCTTAAAAATAAAGACTTTTTTTCAATTATTTAAGGAAAATTTCTTTGGCGGTAAGAATTTCTTCCATGTATTAGGGAATTCCATTTAAGGAAAATTATGGCCTATTTTCTTATTTATGTCTGTTCGCAAGTTGTACCTCTCTTTGGGTATTGAATATGCATCATACAATATGTGAATGAATAGATTACAAAAGTGAATATGTACCTACACTGCACAGTGGGAGAAATTTATATTTTTCGAAGTTTCGATATTTATGACTGGCGGTTGCACGGGCTAGGCAACAGAACCCTCCAAATTAGGGAAGAGAAAACTGTAATTTTTGGATTTGTCATCTCCGATTTTAATGAAATTCGACAAAGATATTGTTAATATGTTGTGTTCATAAAATCATCACCATTTCGGATCGAACCCTTTCGGTTTTCGAAATATGGCATCTTTAAAGTTGGCAAAAATGCCAAATAAATAAATAACAATAATAATAAAGTGCACATACAAAGTCACCCATATCTTTAATACTATCCCTGTGGCTATTCTTTTCTTAGAACATGTTAACCCTCTATGTCCCATTTTGTAAAGATCATTTTGGTAATTAGTTCAAATATCCTCGTTAGAGTGCCCAGAATTTTTTTTTTCTTTTTTTTTAGGTCTTACCCCCTAAATTTGTTCCTTTTAATGAAAAAAAAAATCGGTTTTTTTGGGGATTTTTAAAATAATATCTTACGCTCGCGGCTTTTTTACGAAAATCTACTAATTTAAGATTTTTAAATTATTAAAATTGTTTAAATGTTTTAAATTGATAAAATAAAAAATCATCTAAAAGGAGACTTGGTAGTTAAATCAGTCAATTTTTGTTTTGGTTCAATAGTTCGTGAACGACTCATTTTGATCATGTCTGTAGATTTGGTTTGGAGAAAACATTTTCAAAATTTAAAAAATTTTCTTAAGTTCTAAAACTTTTTCTATAGGAATTAATTTTTTAAATTTAGAAATATTTCTATAGAAAAAATCAATTTTCTATAGAAAAAACAAATAGTATGCACTTAAAATATTAATTATTAATGCAAATTCCAAATGAGGTTCCCTCCCTGTTAGAAATTTTTTTTGAGTAAAAAAAAATTTCCCCTCATCAAACCCAAAAGCTGGATTCGCGGCTGCAGTTAAGTAACGAGCTCTTTAACCTCGAAAATATGTTAACTATAACAATTTAAAATTTCATTGCTATTGGTCTAACACTTGCTGAATGGCTGCATTATTTCCAAAAAAATTAGTCATTCCTTCCACTGTGCAATGTAGTGTTTTGTATTGTAGGGATACGAATATTATTATCCAGGGACCATTAATGGTAAGTTCTCTTTTGATTATTGCTGTGTATTTGTATTTTTTATTATTATTATTATTATTGTTATGGTAAATTGTTGTCTACTATTTCCTGAAATTCAAAGAAAACACTTTACATTCCATAAAACACAAAAGTGTTGCAATCATTATTATCAACAGGAATAAATAACGCCAAGTAGGCAAGGAGGGGGAATGTGACTGAGAAACAAAATGAGTTTTTTTTTAATGGGAACTTCTCACCATTTAAAAACAATGTAAAATAGTATTTTAAATTTAAATTGTACTGTATGTGTGTTTGATAATCTATGATATTCAAGTGATTATCACAGAGCGTAGGGGTAAAATATTATACATGTCTCAAATGTTTCAACTTGTTTCAACGGTTTACAAATGCTATTCAATTAACTTTCCAAATGTGTGTAAAATACCATAAAAAAACTAATTCATGTCTTCTAGAAATCAATTAAAGTAAATGAAGGGATTTAGTTAAGATTCTATTTCTCATGGTTTTTTAAGCTCTTGTCGAAAGGGGGAAGAATAAATAATTGAAATAATTTTAGAAGAATAATATAATAATATTAGTACACACAAAAAATTACTGGCTAAAAATTGTCAATTAAATCTGCTGATCAACATGATTTAAATGAATTACTCATTAAAAGTTTTTCTGATGATTATAATAATAACTGGATTATATGAAACTAGTAAAAAACGAACCAGGATGTCTTAAAATTTTTAGAAAAATTAAATTTTTTTTTTTCACACTTTTCCCAATTTAAAACCATATATAACAAATCAAAAACTTATAAAACATAATTACAATAACCCAGTTGGAAAATGTGTCACTGAGGAAATTTCCACAGTGATTCCTTGAGGAAATGTCTTCAGGCTCTGACAAATCATAGGTAATCCTTGATGACTTGTCCTAACATTGTCCGCAATGAATGTTTGCTCTAAGAGTGTGGACAATTCCTCTAAGACGTCTAAAAGGAAATGTCTTCAGAATAGCAGTATATTAAATTAGAATTTTAAATCTGGGCAACTCTTCAATTTCCAAGAAAAAAATGGCAACATTATCGATTTATTTAAAATAAAACCAAAATCTAACAAGTAGAATAAAAGTAATAAATATACAAATACTTTTCAAAATAAAGTTTGGAACAGGTAGTTAGGTGTGGGACTAATAAACTGGAGGTTCCAGGTTCAAATCCAGTTGGGACTAGGTTAGGTTAGGTTGTAAGTGGCTGCTGACGTTTTACGTCAACACACGTAGACTCTGAGGTCCATTGTGATACCACGGGACCGTAATAGGTTTCCCTACTAGTCCCTGTCGTTAAACCATTTTGAGCTTCTTATAAAACTCCTTAGATGTTGAATTTTGACATCCAACAAATCAGAAAGATCGTACAGCTCCCTAGATCCCAGTGAAGCAAGTCTCTGACCAGAAAGTGCCGGGCAATGGCAAATAAAGTGTTCGATAGTTTCCAACTCCTCTTCATCCATGCAACTTCGGCAAAAGTCATTCGACGGCACATTTAACCGCTCTGCGTGCTTCCCTATAAGACAGTGTCAAGGATCATAGAAGTAAATAGGATGTCCAGAACTTCAAGTTCCTGATAATCACGTTGCTCAGCCTGCTCAGTCTGCTCAGTTTGCTCAGCTTGCTCTCCCAAAACAGGGGTCTTGTGGACTGTCCACAGGGGCCTTGTGGACTGTCCACAAGATCCCTGAACATTAACCATTAAAGCAAAGCGTTCAAAACAAAGAAATCGAAATTTGGCAAACATTTTAAAAAATTTTCGATTTAAATTTTGAAAAAATGAAGAATATTAAGAAAAATTCCAAAAAAATTATTGAAAATACTAGGAAGAACCAAAAATGAATATTTATTTTCTTATTTTTGAAAATTTAAAAAATTTTCATTCTTTTTTATTTTTTTCCCCCATAAATATTCATTTTTGGTTCTTCTTAGTATTTTCAATAATTTTTTTGGAATTTTTCTTAATATTCCTCATTTTTTTAAATTTAAATCGAAAATTTTTCAAAATGTTTGCCAAATTTCGATTTCTTTGTTTTGAACGCTTTAATGGTTAATGTTCAGGGGTCTTGTGGACAGTCCACAAGGCCCCTGTGAACAGTCCACAAGACCCCTGTTTTGGGAGAGCAAGCTGAGCAGACTGAGCAGGCTGAGCAACGTGATTATCAGGAACTTGAAGTTCTGGACATCCTATTTACTTCTATGATCCTTGACAGTGTCCGGTAATTATAGAAACCACCGTCGAAATCTCTCCTCTTGGAAGCGATATCAGCTCACTTGTGCGCCCCTGATTAAGAGAAGGCCAAATCAGTCGTGTTGTCTCACACGTCCATCCATTTGCCCATCTTTGATTAGTCTCCGTCACAGAACAAAGCCGTAGGTTTTGCTTGCAAGTTTCTAGAGGCATACCAACACATTCCAATTCTGTTGGAACCTGTAAGGTAGTTCCTAGTCTTGCAAGCTCATCGGCTTTGCAGAACAAAGCCGTAGGTTTTGCTTGCAAGTTTCTAGAGGCATACCAACACATTCAAATTCTGTTGGAACCTGTAAGGTAGTTCCTAGTCTTGCAAGCTCATCGGCTTGGCAATTCCCTGGAATGTCTCTGTGCCCTGGGACCCATATGAGTCGTATGTTAAACTGCTTGGCCATCTCATTTAAAGACGTGCGGCAGTTAAGGGCAGATCTTGTTTTCAGAAACATTGAATCCAGGGACTTGACCGCGGCTTGACTGTCAGTATAGATGTTGACTGCGGTTGTAGACAAGACATTGCAGCTCAACCAGTCAGCCACTTCTTTTATTGCCAGCATCTCTGCCTGGTAAATACTGCAATGATCTGGCAATCTACGAGCCAGGCTCAACCCAAGCTCTTCCGAATAGACTCCAAAGCCCACTTGTTCGTGCGGCCTCGATCCATCTGTGTAAAAATTTATGGTAGCTCCACTACCCGGAGTATCCCCCATCCAAGACTCCCTGGATGGTATCATAGTGGTAAAGTGGCGCTCAAAGAGGCTCAAAGAGGGAGCACAGTCCACATTTTGTGGTATTGTTATCTTTTTCAAGATTTCAGTTGGGGCTAAAAAAGGCGAAAAGTTTTTTCGAAATATGAGAAAGATAATTTATAAGGGAAAATGGATAAAAGTAAAAACTAAAGGAAATACGAAATTTTTTTGCATTTTCGCATGACCTAAGTCAGACATTTCCCCAATGAAGTCTTAGGTGACATGTCCCCAGAAGGTCAGCCCTGACCACTGCTGACTTTGAGTGCGGACATTTTGAAAATTTGTATGAAACTGTCCTCAACCCAGTACATAGAGATGTCTTGTGGATGAAGCAGTGACTCTGACATGTCACCGCACCGTCACTGAGGATGGCTCGAGGACGTTGCCAACTGGGAAGAGCCTGAGCTCAACCGTCTTTACAGAAACAAAGAAATTTAAAAATAACGACTATAAGTCGCCCTATGTGGCAGTAACCGGAATCTTTGGAAATATGGCAACATTTAACATTTGTTTCTAAAAAATATAGACCATGTCTGGCAATGTTGCAAAATAAGTACTTATTGTTAGATCAGAATGGATGAAGGAGAATGGATGAGTTATTTACGCATATTACAACAAAAACACTTCATGAGACACAACTAAACATGAATTGAAAATCATGAGTTAGTTGATACTTCCTTAACAGTCAACTTAGCGTATCGGTCTAGTGTAGGGTTGCCATTTCCATTTTGAGAAAAAGAGGACGTCAACCTCAAAAAAGGAGGACATTTGTCCCAAAAAAGAGGACAATTTTTTTAATAAATTAATTTAAAAAAGTCAACAAAGTGATGCAATATGCGAATTAAATGTATTTTTATTAACAAAACAATTTTTATTTCCACTAAAAAAAATCACGGAAAACATAAAAAAAATCAGTCGGACTTAACCGATTAACAATTTATTTGACTCTAAAAAAAATCAAAAGCATTTTTTGAAAAAAATCAGTCTGACCCTTAAATTAGTAGTATATAATTTCAAAAATTTCCAATTATACTTTAGAAATTTCTAATTATATTTTTAATTATATATCAGAAATTTTAAATTATATTTTAGAAATTTCTATTTATAATTCAAAAATTATGTAATTAAGAATTTTCTCTTTGTATTTAAAAGTTTTCTATATGTTATTAAGAAAATTCCATTTGTAGTACTTCAAAAATTTCTATTTTCCTTTAAAAATTTTTTAAATGATTTTAGAAAATTAAAAAATTTAATTTGTATTGCAGAAATTTTCAATTATATTTCAAAAACTTAAATTTTTATTTAAAAATTGTCTAAATATTTTCAAAAAATTCCTTTGTATATCAAAAATTTTCTGAAAAGCATTTAGAAAATTTTGAAATAAAAATGGGAATTATGGAAATATAATTGGAATTTTCTGAAAAGAATTTAGAAAACTTTGAAGTATAAATGGAAATTTTTAAAATACAATCAGAAAGTTCTTAAATGGAATTTTATGAAAAGAATTTTAAAATTCAAATGGAAACTTTTGAAATACAATTGGAATTTGCTGAAATAAAAATGGAATTTTTGAAAATTCAAAATTTGAAACACAAATGTTTTTCCGCAGAGTAAAAGTGTTACCAACGAAGTTTTTTTCAAACTACATATAGCGCTTTTTTACTCGAAATATACCAATCTTAAAGCGTTTTACAATACAGCGATGCCAATAATTTAAAAGTTTAGAAGAAAAAAAAAAGTTATAAGGAAAAGGGCAAAAAGTAGGACAATCCCGAACACTTTCTAAGAAAGAAGTAGGACTACCCCAGACGCCCTAAAAAGAGGACGGTGTCCGGGGAAAAGAGGACGGATGGCTACCATAGTCTAGAGTGATTATACATTACAGGCAGTAAATATAAAATATTACAGATCATGGGTTCAAACCGTGGCGGCTGCGATCTGTTAATAATTTTCATATATAGAGTTCAATTGACTATTAACTGAATAAATTTGACATTAAAAGTTTTTCTGATGATTATACCCAGCAAAAACATGGTAATGAGTTGTGAAAAGTAATCATTACTAAGTACATTATTTATAATGAGTACCCACTACCATTAACATTATTTAAGCCCAAAAGTAACTACTTTTCAGTAATATGTTATAAAAGCACTTCTAAGTAACAATATCTCCTTGCACTTGCAGTTTTTAACCTTTACAATTCAATTAACTTAAAAAGTACTTAAAAACTTAATAAAAATTACGCAATTTTTACGTTTTACTAAAAACAAGTTAAATTTTACATGTTTCAATTAACTAATTATTTTACTTCTTATTGCTAATGGGTTTTTACTCCTTATACGTAATCCGAGTCAGTTCCCTGCAAAAAATAATCGAGATTGTGGAAGCAGTTCATAATTTTTCTGTCATACACAAGCGCTTTGTCTTCAGCACATAAATAGATATTTTTGCCTTACAGTAGTGCATACTAGATGCACTACTGTAAGGCAGAGATAGAAATATAAATTTTTCGGTAAATCACGAATGTAAACAGACATTTTTAAATACATTCGCTTACAGTAGTGCATCTAGTATGCACTACCGTAAGGCAGAGAGAAAAAATTATGAATTATACGACGACTACGAGCATCAAACAGCAAAACGAAAATTTGGATGACGCAATAAAAAAATACAATTTTAATTCAGTTGATATTTTGTGTTTTTGTGAACGGACGTGTACGCATGTGCAAAAGTGAAAACAAAAGTTTCGACTACACACTATTCAGACATTAAAACTGTAGTGTTATTTGTGTGCCTACTAGGAGCACTTCCTTCATACAAACTTTTCAGGCATGAAGACTTTAGTGATGGTAATACATTATTTTTGTGCTTTATTGGAGCAATGATTTCTGAGCATCCAATATGCTTACAAAAATGCACCTAGTAAGCTTCTAAGAAGGTATGATTTCATTACATTTTTATTGCGCTGAAATAAGCGCTCGGATGAAATGCTCTAAAGTGGGACATTGCGACCAAATATCATGCCATACGTAAGCAGGTTTGTAAGGGAATGGCAACTCAACATTCCCTTACAAACCTGCTTACTGCGAAGCAGTAGTTTTTGGTGGGTTACTACTTATTTATCTCCATACTCTTCACTACTTATTTTTGTCTCACGCCCTTGTTAAACTAATTAGTGTTTCATTCAATAAGTAACTACTTATTAACATCTGTTTCGGATTACAAAACCCATTACTAGTAATGCCAATTTTTGCTGGGTAATAATAAAAGGATTATATGAAACTAGTAAAAATCGAACCAGAATGTCTTAAATTTTTAGAAAAATTTAATTTTTCTTTCACACTTTTCTCAATTCAAAACTCAAGTCAAAAAAAAAATTATAATTCATAATTCTAATTAGAGCCTGAGCTTAACTGTCTTTACAGATACAAAAAAAACAAGTAAGAGTGTTAAATTCGGCTGTGCCGAATCTTTTATACTCTCCAACATGCAAAAAAATAAAAAATTGCAGGGGCGTTTTCTTTTTCTTTCTTTCTTTTTTTGTGGGTGGGTGGGGGTCAGTAGTGGTGATTGGGGGATGCAAATTTCCTCTCAAATATGTGTCTCAAAATTCATTCTTATGCTTTCTGCACTAAAGAAATACAACTTTATCACTATTTAAAATTGTTTTTATTCCACGACCATAAAAGGGGGCAGACCAAAAAAAAAATGACCTTTTCTAATTCTTTGGGTCCAAATACAGGACTTCGGACTTCTTGTAGCATAAAAATGTTGCAGTTGTTAAACAAAAACACAAAAATCATATAAACAAATGGAATTTTTCAGAGGTTGGTTTAGTTCTTCAAGGGGGAATTTTTTTCCCCTGATCCGATTTTGCTCATTTACGAACTTAACCTGCCTAGGAACAAAAGACATATTCGTGCCAAATGTCGGGAGTCTAGCTCTCATTTTGGACTGCATCGTGTTAACTACAGACGGACGAACGGACATTCATAGAATATCTTAGAATCGATCACTGATCAATAATATACATGCTTTATGGGGTCCTAGACCGATATTTCGATAAGTTATACACGGAATGACAAAGTGAGTATACCCCACCCCCATACTGTGGTTGGAGCGTATAAAAAAAATCAAAAAATTTAGTTATTTCTTTTATTGACGAATTACAATTTTTCAGCTTACCAAATTTTTATTGCATTAATTTATTTGAATACAAAATAATCGGGTTTACTTTTTTTATTGTTGGCAACATTTTGGAAAACAAAATAAGCATTTCATAATATTTTTTTTTTTGAGCTTACAACTTGTTTGTTAAAACAATCATTATTTTGATTGACTGCAAATCTAAAAACTGATCAAATTTGTGATCAAAATCGAAAAATGTTTGATTGAAAAAATATTCAATTAATCACATATTAATTTTGTGATTGATATAACAATTGTCTTCATCGGTGGAGTTTCTACCAAAAAAATTTATTGAAACCGCGTTTTTCGTGATCGAAATTCGTTTTCAATTCTTTCTGTGTGTTATCGAAAAGTTTTCCAAAAAAAAAATATTTATAGTTATCTATGTTGTTTTTGTCTGTATGCTAATGGAACAGGGGGAAAATATCCTGAAAACTTTTTTCATTTACAAAATCTTTTCTATTATTTCAATTGTTTTTTTTTTTCTTTACGAAATATGTAGTTAGAAAAAATCTAAAACCCTTTTTTATTACCATTTCAAACTTAGTCAACCCTACAATATTTTACTAAAACGAAGCAACGAATGTGTATTGGTTGTAATTTATTTTAAGTAACATTTCCAATTACTTAAAATTCAAATTTCTCCTTTAATGGAGCCATTTGCACCCAATACTATTTTAAATAACCAAAAAAAGAATATATGCTAGAAGTAAATGAAAACTTGGGAAAAATTAAATGAGTACTTAGAAAGTTTGTTTTGTTTTTCTTTTAATACCCTTCGTCATGGGATGGTTACTTAATTTTGTCTAATTGTTGGTCACATTTGTGAATGTTTAAAACTGAAATGTTTGTACGACGAAAAAATCTTCCATTTTTTTCAAAATATTTTTTACTAGCAAAATAAATTCTGCAATGAACACTAGGGCGTCCCGTCCAATTTAAATTTTCGAATTTCATGTCGTAATACCTGCCAAACGATGGTGACGTTAGAGCTTATTGTGAGAAAATTTATGCAAAAGTTTTGCAAGGTCATCTTCAGTCGGCAACCAGCAGTCAAAGTTGGAAAAATTAATTATTTCGACCAAAATTCGTGACCGACTTTTTTGACCCAATCCGGCTAAAAAAAATTGGAAATCTTGCGTACTTTACTAGAAAAATATTTAAAAAGTTCCAAAACCGCGATTTTGGTCCACATATGCTGATTTTTCAACATAAAAATTATGTTTTATCCAAACCCTAGATCCCAGTGAAGCAAGTCTGTGACCAGAAAGTGCCGGGCAATGGCAGATGAAGTGTTCGATAGTTTCATACTCCTCTTTATCCATGCAAAACCGGCAAAATTTATTTGACGGCACATTTAACCGCTCCGCGTGCTTCCCTCTTTATCCATTCATGCTCCTCTTTATCCATGCAACTCCGACAAAATTTATTTAACGGCACATTTAACCGCTCTGCGTGCTTCCCTATAAGACAGTGTCCGATAATTACAGCAACCACTGTCGAAATCTCTTCTATTGAAAGCGATATCAGCTCACTTGTGCGCTTCTGATTAAGGGAAGGCCATGTCCGTTGTGTTACCTCACACTTCCATCCATTTGGCCATCTCTCATTAGTCTCCGTTGCGTAACAAAGCCGTAGATTTTGCTTGCAAGTTTCTAGAGACATATCAACACATTCCAATTCTGTTGGAACCTGTAAGGTAGTTCCCAGTCCTGCAAGCTCATCGGCTTTGCAATTCCCTGGGATGTCTCTTAGTGTGGCCCATCAACATATGGAAAAATACCAAGTATAACTCACAACTGAACGTACCTCAAAATATGATAGATGGCATCGTAACGAACAATTTGCGCCAAATTTCAGCACCCTACAACGATTGGAAGGGAATGCTAACTTATCATAAGTGTTTGCAACCTCCAAAGAAATCTTAAAATTTTTTTTATTGGAATCTTAAAAATAACCATATGGAATGCTAGCGTAACAAGAGCACATAATTCACATGTGGCCATATTGTCCTAAGTTTGTCCTTAAACAAAAAAAAAAATACATATTAAAAAAAGCGGAACCCTGCATTTCACTAAAACCGCTGTAACTTAAAAACTATGCGGACCATTAAGTTGCGATAAAGTTCATTTGAAATGTAATACAAATATCTTTAATTTGAGTATAATATCAAAAAAAAATTTTTTTGTTTTTTTCCTAATCGAAACTAAAATGTCCTTATTGTCCTTTGTAGGCAAACTTAGGGCAAAATAAGCATATGTGACTAATTTGCTCTTGTAGCGATACCATTCCATGTAGTAATTTTTAGGATTGCAATTTTTTTTTTTTTAGATTACTTCGGAGGTTGCAAACACATGTGATCAGTTAGCATCGCCTTCTAATCGTCGTAGGGTACTGCAATTTGGCTCAAAATATTAGTTACGACACCATCTTTAATATTTTACGGTACGTTGACCTGTAGCGAAGCAAAAGGAATTTTGGGCCACCCTAATGTCTCTGTGCTCTGGGACCCAAATGAGTCGTCATTCAAACTGCATGGCCATCTCATTTTTAAACGTGTGGTAGTTAAGGGAAGATCTTGTTTTTAGAAAAATTGACTCCAGGGACTTGAACCTCGGCTTGACTTGGTTTTAGACAAGAAATTGCAACTCATCCAGTGAGCCACTTCCTTTATCGCCAGCATCTCTGCTTGGTAAACACTGCAATGATCTGACAATCTTCGAGACAGACTCAATCCAAGCTTTTCCGAATATTCTTGTTCGTGCAGGATCGAAACTTCACTACCCGGAATGCCCCTCATCCAAGACTCCCTGGATGGCATCATAGTGTTAAAGTGGTGCTAATTTTGTGGTATTGTTATCTTTTTCAGGATCGCTGTTCCTCCATTGCAGTGTACTATAGCCGACGTAGCCGCATACTGCCTACCCAATATGTTCAATGATATCAGGTGAAGAAGAATTTCTGATGCAGCCGTAGGTGTAGTACGAAGAGCAACAGGGATGCACATCGATGCATTCTTGGTACCTTCGTGATAAAGAAACAGTTCCCTTTTATCCCTAAAGCAGTCCAGCAGACTATGATTCCATACAGCATAATTGAACGCACCACTGCATATATAAATCCAATAAACGACTTTATTCCTTAAACCCCATCGTTCCCTTTTACAGGAATAAAAAGCAATCTTTGCTTTTCTCACCCGTTCCTCAATATTACGCCTAAAATTCAACTTTCTATCTAGAAATACTCCTAGATACTTGTCTCCATCTGAGAGGCGATTTCAGTGTCAGAAGAATGGCCCTCTATGTTGGCAGATGCTTTTCCTTTACAGCTGTCGTGACATCGTCAGCATATTCGACAACATTACCAGCACGTGCTTCTTCAGATAACATCATTGATTTCAGTACCAGGTTCCAAAGAAGCGGCGACATAACATGTCCCTTTGGTGTACCTCTATTGACAAATCGAGATATGACGATTAGCAGGAAGGTTTTCCACCATTAAAACGATCCCACGCTTTACTCACAGGCCAGACAATGCCATAGTTATCGAGTCTGGGATGACGTTATTAAAAGCCCCCCTCTATATCATGAAAGGCTACCATTGTGTACTCCTTTACCAAAGCGATCTCTCAATGGTACCAATAAGTTCATGATGAGCTGTTTCCGATGACCTACCCTTGCTGTATGCATGTTTCCTTGTCGAAAGCAACCTGCGGTCTATCACTCTTCGTTAATATGAGCCTATCATTTGTTCTATTGCCTTTAACAAAAAAGAAGACATACTAATTGGTCTGAAATCCTTCGGAGTTGTGTGGAAATTTTTCCCAGCCTTCGGAATAAAGACGACTCTGGTATCCCTCCGCTTTAAAGGAATATACGAACAGTTAATGCATGATATGTATAGATTATACAGCCAAGGAGCTAAATATTCCGACACTTGCAGCATCTCAGCCGGGATTGTACCATCAGGTCCAGAAGATTTATAGGGCCTGAAGCTTTTAATAGCCCAGATTAATGTTGGTATATTTATTATTTCCGAAGCAATTTCAGATGCTTGGGCGTCATAACGTTCCAAATCATGAAACGGTGTCATGGAATTGAGCGAAAATGCGCGTTTAGTAGTAGATCTAGCGACTCTACACTGGAGGAAGACCACACCCCAATATAAATTAGCTAGCATTCTACGCCAGTGTTAAATTATTTTCATCTTCCATTAAGTATTAAGGATCCCTATCAAAAATATAAAAAACTATAGTTTTTCTTAGTAACGCATTAAATCATTTGACACAAACTATTTCCATATGGGATACCCCATTTAGAAATAATTTTTCCTTGAATGTCATAAAATAACGTAGTGTATAGACAATTCGATACAGTCGATTTAAAAATGTTGTATGTTAGTTTGTGGTACAACCCAAAAATTTCTTTAAATTTCTCAAAAAAATATTTGGTAATTGGTATAAGTCTTGAGGATTAGTAACAAGAACTTCTTTCTCTGCATCTTGTTCATGTACAATACTTGCACTCAATACTTCTCTCGACTTCACTAGAAATAGTTACATTGATGCCTTTAGAGATTCATATTCTATTGCAAAACAATACAATAGAAAACATTTACCATAAATCTTGAGGTATTAGTAAAAGGTATCAAGTTAAAGTTATGTGTTTTTGTTCATTTATATGTAAAGTCTACTTCTTTAGTTATATTTCTCTATACAAGCTTGTAATTTTCTTAAACCCAGAGAAGAAGTGTAGCAATAACGAAACAATACCTGTTTAAAGGCATCAGTGGAAAGAGCAGCAGCATGGAATGGCTTTGGCGAAACCCATAAAATTAAATTCATTCACAAAATTTCTGCCATAAATACTAAACAACACATCCATCTATATAACAAGAGAGTATCTGTGTGTTCAAGACCATTACTAGATACAAAAGGACTTTTTCTTCTTCTGTGTATTTTTTTATGTGTTCTATTTTAGCAAAGAATGATGAGGAAATAGTTTTTATTTAAAAAAAATATATTTTTCACCTAATAATACATGCTGAAATTGTAATTTTGAGGCAGATATTACATTTGCTGATAGTTTTTCCAGACATACATAATTCTATTCGCAAAGCAAGTAGAAGAGAGCCGAAACAGGTTTCTACAGCTTCTGCAGTTCTCGGAAAACATCAAGTTCTGACCTGCTTTTTTTTATAAACTGGAAAGCTCTAACGGCAAATTAAATACTGGCTCATAATGGTAATTCGGTCCTACTTAAGGCGAGCCATTCAAAAACATCGAGAATGCTTTTTACTTCAAAGAGTATGTTTTGGAATATTTTTTTGAACATTCAATAATGATGAAATATAATTGATACTCCGAACCGAACCGAACTCGTCTTGTTCACAAAAAGGACTACGATCGACCGGTTTGTTCTTCCCAAATTAGATGGAATCACACTGGTACTATCTAATGAGACGAAATACCTGGGTGTAATCCTGGACTCAAAGCTTTTCTGGAAAAGGAATACATGGGAACGGATGAAAAAGTCGTTATGTGCTTTTTACACCGGCAGAAGAACTTTTTGAAGAAGGTGGGGTCTAAAACCATATATAACACAGGGCAACACTTTTTTTGCCCGTGTTCTGATACCAAATTTTGGGTAGTTGGGGTACGCTGATTTCAAATCTGGCTACGGTTTTTTTTTTGGGTCAGCTCTGGTTTTCGAGATATAGCCTAAGGAATCTTTGAAAATAGACTATTTTTGACATGTTTGTAAGCCCACATTTACCAACACTAGTATAAAATCCAAAAAGTGCATGACAATTTAAGGTATTTTGGATATGCTGATTCCAAATGTGCTCTTACTTTTGTCATCTTTAGTTTTTGAGATATTGCTAAAATAAAATTTTAAAATTTATGCCCTCTTTAATTTTGTCTAATATTTATGCCCCTTTCTAATAACTCCAATATTAAAGCTGTCAGAAAAAGCTAATACCAGTTTTGAAATCCTCTCATCCAATATAGTAAAGTTCGTGTTTAAAACAGAGGCTCTGAAATTAGTTTTGGAAATTATAAAGTTGGTAAAAAACGTACTTTTTTGACTCTTTAAAAGCACACTAAACTCCATATAAATCAGTTGCCAAAGGTCCGGCAAATTGAAAAAGATCAACTTTTGCCAACCTGTATTATATATTGGATGTATGGTGCGATAATTAGATCAATACTTACCTATTGTGCCCTTGTGTGGTGGTGAGCAGTGGATAAGAAATCATATCTCTGCAATCTACAGAAGGTACAACGACTGGCGTATGTGGGCGGCCTGAAAGTGATACTAAACGTTCAGCCCTTGAAATTTACGTTAAGAGCAAATGCTTAAGCAACGCTCTTGGGGACACTCTACCATATTATGTACGGTGGGCGGGCCGGAACTGGAACAGAGAACTGACTATTTCTCACCACAGATGAACTTTGACAGAACCTTTGATTTCCAAATACCGACTAGGGAAGACTGGGCGGAAAACTCTTTAATAACAGAGAATGCGATCTCAATCTTTACGGACAGATCAAAGATGGGTACGGGTGCGGGAGTTTACTATGAATGCCTCGAAATCGAGTCCTCATTTAGACTTCCGGATAAGTGTAGTATTTTCCAGGCTGAGGTACTTGAAATTGAAAAAGCCTCACAGATGATTTTGTCAAGGGCCCTTCGTCCTTGCATCATTAACATTTTCGTGAATAGTCTTGCTGCTCTGAAGGCCATAGAATCAAACACTGTAAAATTCGGAATAGTTAGGAGATGTATACAATCCCTTTGTCGAATCGGTCAGCACACAATAAAGCTAATCTGGGTCCTTGGACATAGTGCACAGAAAAAAATATGGAAGAAACAAATTTGAGTAATCACTTGTTTTAATTTAAAAACAAAAATTGAATATTTTTTTAATTGACGCAATTAAAAATTTACTTAAAAATTTTAAAAACAATTTAAATAAATTATTTAATAAAAATTTAATAGTTTTTTTTATTTTTTAACTCTCATAGTTTTATGAATTCTCGTTTAGTTTATAGTTTTTTGCGTATGTATTTAAAAGTTTGTAATCGTCTTTATAAAATTTTCCTATGTTTTTGAGACATAAATATGTTTGGTAAAGTTTGAAAAAACAAGTTTTTTGTTTTTTTTTTTTTTTTGTAAAAAAATTTAAAACTTCTTTAGGCAAATCCAGCTCAAACCACACAGCATTCGGATTTGTCACCTTCGATTTAAATAAAATTTGCCAAATATATTGCAAATTGATAGTGTTCCTAAAATCATTACCTTTCTGGCTCAAAAACCTTTCGGTTTTCGAAATATGGCGGCTTAAAAATTGGCAAAAACGTCAAATTTTCAATAAGGTGCACATACAAAGTCACCGATAACTTCAAAACTATAAAACCCACAATTACCATTAAAAGTGGCATGCACAATTTTTTCTTGTAATGAAAGGTCAAAGGTCATATTTCAAGGTCTAATTTTCAAAGACCAATATCTCAAAATCCGATATTTTTATAATTCTCAAAACAATATATGATAACAATCAAGTCTTTCCCTACATCTGTATCAAAATTTCAGGGTGAACACTCATATGGTTCCAAAGTTACAGAGGAAAACGTGCTCGAAGTCAAGATTTTCTCTACGAGTTCCTATGCAAAAGCTTACGCACACGAAGCAGCATAGCAGTAAACAAACAATGGGATGGACCTAAAAACTGAACCCATTATTTATTAATATTTCGACCTCCTGAATTGGATTTCACTATCAAAACTGAATTTTATCGTAGGGTTTTCTTGTTTTCTTACAAGGAAAATCTTCAAAGTGAACATCCGTAATTTCTTTGAAATGTATGCCCATGAAAGACAACAAATATCTGACATCGACCTGTCTGAGCTTATTGGTCTTAATTTAGTTTTAAAGGGTTAAACGGGAGTCAAAAATTACCGATTTTTAGTAATTTTAACTTTTAGGTACATTGATGCCACATATATCAGATCCGTTTCATTTGAAAAAAAATTGTTGGCGTCTGTTTGAGACATTTTATTTGTTGCATAATTGTTTTTGTTAAAAATGTATAGTTTTTGTTAAACTATATAGTTTTTGTAAAACAAATTCATTGCTGGTACTATTTTCTATTTAAATTAAGCAATCACATGATTTTTTTATTGGCAGTTTTTCTTACAGGTCGGGTTTCATCCGAATTAAAAAAAAAATATCTTTATTAGTGTGTCCAAAATAAAAAAAGGCAAAAATTCAAAGAAGTTCGAAACATTAGTGTTTTTATTTCTAAACTATTTTTATGCTTGATTATATTCTTGTTTATGAGCTTTATTCCGCTTTGAACATACGGTTCCCCCACCCCATTCCTATTTCCCTACTATGGAAGAATATAGGTTTCGAATGAAACCGATCTGTTATATGTGGCATCAATATAAAGTACCTAAACTTTAAAATAACTGAAAATGGGTAATTTTTAACCCCGATTAACCTGAATTTAGGCCGACAAGCTCAGATTGGTTGACTTTAGATTTATTTTTTCTAGCTTGTGTATAAATTTCAAAGAAATCAGGAATGTTCGCTTTCGAGGACTTTCCTTGTAAAAGAACAAGAAAACCCCTACAATATAACTCAAAATACATAAAAAGTATTAAGCCTTGTTCTAGGCCCGCACCTTTGTTTACGACTATGTATATTGTTTTGTTTGTGCAATATTTTTCATATGAACTCGTAGAAAAAACCTTGCCTTCGAGCACGTTTTCCTCTGTAACTTTGGAACCATATGAGTGTCCACCCTGAAATTGTGATACAAATGTAGGGAAAGAATTGATTGTTATCATATATTTTTTTGAGAATTTAAAAAATATCGGATTTTGAGATATAAGTCTTTGAACATTAGACATTGAAATATGACCTTTGGCCTTTTATTACAAGAAAAAATTGTGCTTGTCACTTTTAAGGCAATCCTTTCAGCTTTCAAATGGTACCTATTTGGTAATTGTGGGTTTTATAGTTTAAAAGTTATGGGTGACTTTGTATGTGCACCTTATTGAAAAATTGACGTTTTCCCCAATTTTCAAGACGCCATATTTCGAAAACTAAAAATTTTTGGAGCCTGTAAGGTAATCATTTTATGAAAACAACGTATGTGAAATATTTTTTGCGAGTTTCATTAAAATCGGAGGTGACAAATCCGAAAATGACAGTTTTCTGTGCGGTTTGACCTGGAATCACCCTTAAACTTAACAAAAAAAAAAAAATTTTGAGTAAATTTTTAATTGTGTCAAATAAAAATTTGCTCAAATTTTTTTTCAAACATTTGATACTATTAAATCGTTTACTGGTGCAAAATTGAGTAATTTTTTACTCAATAGTATTAAAAATTGAATCAAATATTTTTATACCCTCCACTCTAGTGATAGAGGGTATATATAAGTTTGTCATTCCGTTTTTAATACCTCGAAATATTGGTCTAGGACCCCATAAAGTATATATATTCATGATCCTCGATCGATTTTAAGACGATCTAGCGATGTCCGTCCGTCCGTCCGTCTGTCCGTTTGTATGTCTGTCTGTCTGTTGAAAACACGCTAACTTTTGAAAGACTTTACAGAGGCTCCTAAAGTTTGGCATATATGTTGGACATTTACCTGGTCAGGCTGGTATTGCAATCCAGCGAAATCGGTCCAGTGGTTCAAAAGTTATAAGCAAATGAGTGAATTTCGGCAAGGGTTTTTCTGGAATTTACGAGATAAAACACACTGTAACTTTCGAACGGCAATTCTGAGGGTGCTGAGGTGTGGCATATATATTTGCCGTTCCTCTGGTCCAGTTCGTTTTAAATTTCAGCCAAATCGGTTCAGTGGTTCAAATGTTATTAGCAAAACCGTAAATTTCAGATTAGTTTCACCTTAAATTCACGTGTTGAAACCCCGTTAAACATGTTTTATAAACATTTGTAAGTCAGAAAAATATTTTTCAAGGTATTTTTGTCACACAAAAATGTTTTTACACAGAAAATAATATCGTGATTTTTTTTTTAATTAAAAATGGATTTGATATTAAATTTAACTTCAATTAAACATTTTAATTGATTCAATTAATGTTTTAATTGAATTCTTAACTTTACTGAAAATAAAAATAAAATAAACAAACGAAACCGGTTTTATATGCTTTAGTGTTAGTAGCAAATGAAAAAATAAAATGCAAAAAACAACAAAAAAAACTTTTGAACTATTGTTTTGTATATTTTGGTGGTAGCAGCCAATGAATACATGAAAGCAACAAAAAAATTTAGTTTTATTGTTTTCTTTAAGGCGAGCGGTCGTTGCGGATAAATTGTTTTGATAATAAAATGTGTACAGTTGTGTTTTGCACATTGAAATATAATACAATTTTTTTTGATTCAACTTTACTAAGGCGACAAAAATGCATGCAATAACAAGATTTAAAAATAAAAATGTAATTTTAAATAGTTATTGATATTTTAAAATACTACTATAATGTTTCTATGCAAAACTATACCAAGTGTTTATATTTAATAAAGAAAATAAATTTCTTAATAATGTAAAACAAAAACATTCTATGTTTATTTATTTTTAGGCATTTTTTGAAGTTCAACTTTTAAAATTAAATTGAGTTTTGGTCTTTTTTCAATTAAAAATTCTATGTGAATCAATAAATCTATATTATTGATTTTCAATTTTATATTAATTTTTTTTATATATTTATTTAATTACAATTTTAATTGGTTTTCCATTTTATTTTCAATTAAAACTTTAATTGATTCAATTAACAATTTAATTAAGTTTTAAAACTGTTTTCAAACAAAATGAGTAATTAATATGCGCATTTTCGTGATACGTCCGAAATCAATTAATTTTTTAATTGAATCAACGAATTTCGTAACTGAAATTCATTTTTATTTTTTTCTGTGTACAATAAAACAAAAAAAAAAAAATACACTAAAACAAAAAAAAATTTTACACTCAAAAAAAATTTTACACTCAAAAAAAATTAGTAAATTATTTTTTTTCAAAAATTAATAAAACAAAAGTTTTTTTACAGAAAATAAAATATTTCTAACCCACGGTGCCCTGGAGAGGATTTAAATAAAATTTTGGTGTTACTCCAATTTTTAAGCGGATTATGTTTTTGGACTATAAAAGAAAGAAAATGAGCCAAAAAAGAAAAAAAAGTACTAGGCGCTTTTTTTTTTTGGCGGGCAAAAAGATGAATTTCAAAAAAACAAAAAAGAATTTATTCTTTCAAATGCATTAAAAAATTTTTATACAGATGTAAATTCATCACATATTCACTTGTCAGTGAGATTTAAATATATTTGTGAAATATTTTTTCAGATATGAGACTTAAAAGAATAATTTCACTATTCAGTGAGACTAAATCAAATTTCTTCTTTAATTTAATGAAAATTTTAACTCTAGCAGTTACTTCACATTTAATATTGATCCCGTTTCTAGATTTTGAAAGAGGGAAGTTACCCCAACAGTACAAACAAAAATTACAAAGGATTTTTGGTGAAATAAACAAAATTAAAAAAGGATATTAAATCCATCCATAAGTTTCGCAATAAACAAATAGTCCAAACCACTTTCTGTATATCTTTTTAAACTATTTACTTTATTTTACTCTTCCTTAGGCATTGTAAACACATTTTTAATGATTTCTACTATCTTAGTTAGTATTTTTCTTAGTTTTGAAAAAACATTTTTAACAAAAAAGTATTAATTCTTTTAAAATTATATGACTCACTAAGGTCTAAACTAAGGCAACTTTGTGTTCTGCTGTCCGTCTGAGTAGCACACTGAAAACTTTTAAAAACTTACATTTATAAATAATTTACAAGGACATATTTCATTTAGTTTCAATTAATAGTGAAATTATTCTTTTAAGTCTCATATCTGGAAAAATATATCACATATATATCTAAAAACAAACTGATAAGTAAATATGTGATGAATTTACATCCGCATATACAAATTCTAATGCATTTGAAAGAATAAATTCTTTTTTGTTTTTTTGAAATTCATCTTTTTGCCCGCCAAAAAAAAAGCGCCTAGTACTTTTTTTTTGTTTTTGGCTCATTTTCTTTCTTTTATCTTCTAAAAACATAATCCACTTAAAAATTGGAGTAACACCAACATTTTATTTAAATCCTATCCAGGGCACCGTGAACCAAAAATGTTTTTTTTTTTCACGTTAGAAAATTTACTATCACTTAAAAAGGCCATTGTGGAGGGTATTCATAGATTCGGCCAAGTCGAATTTAACTTTTCTACTTGTTTTTTATTTTTTTCTGTGTACGACCTTAAAACTCATAGAAAACTTGGGTCGCAAGACATAAATCTTTGGAAAATGGCAACACCTAACATTTGTGTCTACAAAATATAGACCATGTTCTGGCAAGGTTGCAAAATAAGTACTTAGATCAGAGTTGATGAAGGAGAGGAGGACGAATGATGATTACTAAAAAATTGAATTTATTCACCATAATGCAATTTCACCTTCTTCTGTACGAAAAAACAACAGCAACAACCACACAAGAATTGAAAAACCATGATTTAGTTGATACTTGCTTAACAGCCAACTTAACGCATCGGTCTAGAGTGATCGTACCTAAGAGGCAGTTAATAGGAAAAACATTACAGAAAATGTGTTCAATCCTTGGCGGCTGCGATCTGTTAATAATTTTCACATATAGAATATAATTGACTATTAACTGAATAAATTTGACATTAAAAGTTTTTCTGATTATATGAAACTAGTAAAAAACAAACCTTAAATTTTTAGAAAAATAAATTTTTCTTTCACACCTTTCTCAATTCAAACCATATATAACGTAATATTTCGATAAAAACCCATTTCACAGAATTTTCAATTTTTGTCCACATTTTTAAACTTCCGTTTGCATTAAAAAAAGTGGAAACATTAAGTAACCAATTTTTCTCCTGAAATAACTAATATAAGATGTTAACTAAAGGTCCACGTCCAAAGTTTAAACAATCTCTTATTAGAAGTGCAAATTTTTGCGATTTCTAAAAAAGACAATTTGTACATTCCAATGCATGTCAAATGATTATCGTGGAACTTACCATTTTGAAATTAAGCCTCAATGATAGAGTATAGTCTGTAGATTAAACACAATTTAACAAAAATTGTAACGGTCTCCAACTTAATGCTAATTTGCAAAAAAAAATTAAATGATCTGAATTTACGAAAAAATTTAATTTGCGAATATCCCAAAAACTAAAGCTAACTTTAGTTTTTGGAGCACAGATTCGGAATCAGCATACCAAAATCTACTAGAAATCATGTACGGCATTCTATAAGCATCAAATTTCTTAAATTTTGTTTCTCTGTGTTATTTTTATTAAATAATTTTCAAATTTTCCCTATTTATTTATATTTTTCCTAAAGAAAAATTTAAAGATTCCGAGACTTTTTCTATTCAAAGATTCAAAATCATTTTTCTAATAGAAAAATTTTAAGATTCTTGGACATCTTTCAAAAAAAATTCTCACATAATTTCCCTTTCTTTCCTTTTTACCCATCTTCTTCTCAGATTTTTTCCAAAGAAGAATTATTAAGTTTTTTCTAATAAAAAATTTTTAGATTTATCATATAGAAAATTTTTAGATTTTTCTTTAAAAATTTTCAGATTATTCCAATAGGAAAATTCTAACAATAAGATTTTTTCTAAAAAATTCTAAGAAAAATTAAAAAAAACTCTCAAATTTTTCGTATACAAAAATTTCCAAATTTTTTGTCTAGAAAATTTTCAAAAATTTTGTCGAGAAAAATTCTCATATTTTTTTTAAAGAAAAAATTTTCTATTCTGAGACTCTTTTTATGTAGAAATTTTTAACATTCCCAGACATTTTTGTTTAGAAAAATTGTAAGATTCTTAGACATTTATCATAGAAGAAGAAATTTCCTTCCCCCCCCCCCGAGTCTGCTACATTTTAAGGGAATATACGACCAGTTTATGTATACTGTGTTGATTTTTTTACAACCAAGGGGTATAGTCCGACACTTGCTGCATATCGGCCGGGATTATCCATTAGGTCTAGGGGATTTATAGTGCCTGAAGCTTTTAATCGTCCAGATGCACGTTGACATATTTTTTATTTTCGAAGTAATTTCACATGCTTGAGCATCAGAACGTTCCAAAGCCAGAAACGGCATCATGGAATTGCCCGTCCAAATTTATCTTGACATATATTTGCTGGTAAAAACTTTTTTATGTATCCTCTTTAACTTTTGTATTTTAGACTACTCTACTACGCAATTTTTGTATGTAAATTTTTTTTGTTGGTGTAGTGTAAATTACTTAGAAGTTTCTTATACTCTTAATGGCCATAGTAATACAAAAATGAACAATAATAATAATTCTTCTATTATTTCTGTTGTTGTTCTTCTTCTTTTTTTGTTGTTTTTATTCATAGTCACCAACTTTTATTACAACTTGTTTTTATTACTTCTTACGTAAGAAAGGAAACAAAAGCGAGAAAAAAAAATCCTTTTTGTATTTTATGTGCCCTATTCTATTCATACTTACTTGGTAAACAAGTTACGAAGACTCTTCCTTGTTTGTACTTGTATTGTGTCGCAAAGTACTTTTATACAACATGTAAATTTTCTAATCCTTGAAGTTCTTTGTTTCATTTTTTTTTTGTTTTCTTTGGTAGTTTTATTGAAGAAAGATTTGAATCAATGTCATTGTTTTAAACAAATTTTTCCTTAGAGGGGTTGCTTTTTACTTATTTTTTTTTGTTGTTTCTCAAGAAACTTGTTGAGATGTGTCAAATCTAAAGTCGAGGGATTTGCTAAGAAAAAAAAGTAGTAGAAACTTCACCGGAAGTAAAGACAAATGTACGTTTGTATGTATCATGGAAGTAAAACTACATACATAAATATTATAAAAAATAATTCCTGCTTAAATATTAAATCACTAAATTATTTATAACCCCTACTGACTTTTGTATATGGAATCTAAGATTTAAAAAAAGACATTTTGAAGAATACACATTAGAGTGTCTCTTATTTTGGAAATGTTGAGACGGTACCCGCTCATTTGTTTCCAATTGACTTAAAAATAACTGAGGAAAAATTTTACGCCCCTACGACCACGCCTTCCCTACGCGACGGGGCCTTAAAGAGTATTGCTTACCTACCGGTAAGCAATACTTTTATACTTACCGGCAGCTATGTATAATTTGGATGCATTACTTTGAGTCTCATCCTAAGTAGAAATCATCAATGCTGCGTGGTACCAAATAAGGTATGCTATGCCTTATTTTATACATTACTTGGTAATAAAAGTTTTGTTGGGTTATTAGTAAATTACTTCCAAAAACTAAAAAAGAGGAATGATTCTTAAAAATAAAGATATTTTTCATATATTAGCAGTGTTGCCATTTTGACGCTTTTAGGATATTTTTTCAAAAAAGTGTATTCGATTTTTTCGAATACACTTTTTTGAAAAAATAAATAATCCAATTTAGGTTAAATTTAGATTTTATTTAATATTTTTGGAGTCATTTACTCTTTACTACATTTTTTTTATGTTAAACAAATAATACAAAGCACCATTAGAGGACAAACTAAATTGTTCTCAACTTTATGAAGTTAAAATGGTTTTTCAACATACATTAATAATACCGGCCTATAATTATAACGTAATACGAGTACAATCAATACAACTTAATATCTTATGCATATGTTAGTCATCTTCGATGGGTGGTTTTAAAGTTACACCCAGTTTTCAATAAATGAAATAAGAATTTCAAGCATCTAATTTCAATCATAGCATTGAAAATAGTTTAACCTTCGTCATTTGCTTTGTACTAGCCGACAATGTAAAAATGAGTTGTAAAAGAAATTTCAATACAATAATGATAATACATTTTTACAGTTCAATTTTAAATGTATATTGTTGTAATTTCGTCTTAAAATCGTTAAAGAGTCTAATAACTTTTTGTTATAACTGACGTTTGGACTTCAGAAAGCGTCCGGATAAATTTCGCGTGCTTCAAGCCGAGTAAAATAAACAGAGTTTCCTAATTTCATCAGGCGCAGGTCTCTCCAGAAGCACAGAAGAGTCTACTAAAACCATATCGAGTTGGAGCCATACAAAAATCTTCTGCATTTTGCAAACACTTTGCTTAATCGCCTATGACACTATCGAAAATCGAAATATCGGTAGGAGACCCCTCAAAGTATATATATGTATTATTGACCCATGATAGAATCTGAGACATTCTAGCGATGTCTGGCCGACATCAGGACTAGAGCCCTGAAGTTTGGCAGAAATAACGCTCATGTTACTGGTAAAGATAAGTTCGAAGATGGGCAAAATCGGACTTGGGGAAAAACTAAACAGAGTTTGCTGATTTTATAAGTGAATTCCCGGGAAATCATTCATCGGAATTCCCGGACCTCAACACTAGCGGGGATATAAAATTTAAATACTATGGGTTGCAACAATGAAACACAAAAATCATTTTTTGGTTCTGTGTTGCGAATGTCATTTTAGTAAAACAAAAAAGTAACAGTTGTAATTTTTTCCACAATTTCCACAACACGAATTAAAATGTCAAAAACGTCAAAAAACAGACTAATAAAAAATTCAACTGTCGAAAGAAGCATTGAAGTGTCTTGGGTGATTAAAATGGTGCAAGAATTACTTCACAACGTCTGATCACCTTACTATTTATACTTACTATATCCGACCGAAAATGAAACTCCCATATCTGGCCAAGAGCCTCAAGGTCTATCTTGGAGCTTCTGGACCGGTTGCAAAGGAGTGTGTTGAAGCTCATCAATAACGCTAGGGTATCCAGCTCTCGTGACTTATTCTATGTCCTTGTTCTATGGATATTTCCACGGTAAGTGTTCAGTTGAGATTGGTGGACTCTCCCTGTGATGCAAGTGCATGCTAGTAGAACTCATCTATTTAGTAGATCACATGAGTTCGTAGTCGAATGTCCGATGTTTCGCACAACGCATTACAGAGAAATTCGTTTCTCAGTCGAACTAGCCGCATGTTGCATATTCAAATTTTCGTGTGAGAACGGTAAAGTTTTAAAAATTAAAGTACGTTCTTCCAAGGTGTTTTTGAGATCCGTCTGAAAGTACAATTACTATTATTTTATTCTTTATAAAATCAAAAAGAAAGAATGTATCTTTTATCGTCCTTAATACAGGTGCACAGTTACTTAACAATTCCATTGTCCTGTTACAGCAAAATGGCTTTAGAATCAATAATTTTTCTTTTTTATTACAAACATTTTTTTGTTGAAAAATGTGTGATTATTTTTATTATCAAAAATCAATGAAAATAAAGTAAGTATAGCATCGTTCGTATGTATGCATACAAATACAATACAAGGGAAAATATCCTTGAACATTAAAAATTGGTTGGCTTACACCACAAACCCAAATGAAAACAGTAAACAATGTTAAATATTTGTGTTTTGCTATTCGTAGTACGAATTTCGTACATATTGTTGATTATTTATGCGAAACAGGTAAGCAAACAACACTTAACCATAAATGGCTTTGAATTTGTTGACAATATAAGTGAGTGAGTATTAGGGTGTCCCTAAAAAATCATTTGATGTTGAGTCAAACAGTTGATTTTTGAGATGTCGGAACAACAACGGAAATTGAACCGTTCATGCCGGTTCTGAACTGTTTTAAAAAGACAAAGGACCGGTAGTTTTCTATGATAAGGAAATATCTCTTCAAAGTAGCTAAATCCAATGACAGGGTTAAATGACATTTGGTGACGTGTCAGAGAACCTTTGGAACATGTCAGAGAACAAGCTCAAAAGAAGGTCTCACTGACTTAACATTTTAGATCATGTCAACATTGTTTTTTTAATGGTTTTTGTAGTTCTGCGATTGTCCGTGTCTAGTCACCGAATCAGTTCTTTCCGATTTGCACCAGTTTGGGACCGATAATTTTTATACCAGTCATATTTTGAATAAGTTTCCACCATTTGACGAATTAACTTCGAGGTGCTCGAAAAAAGTCCCACGGACATTACCCCATTATGGAAATCGGGGCTGTAATCCGAAAATCATTTCGGACTTAATTCCCATAACGAAAATGGAAAAAATGTCCGTGGTGGCTATGTGACGGAACCTTACTCGGAGTCCGTACACTCCAAATATTTTGTAGGTAAAAACAAATGAAAAACACATTTAAAACCAGTGAATAAACAATTGAAAACCATCCCAGTAATTATTCACTTGTTTTAACAAACAGCAACATTTATTTTTTACTGTTGACAAAATTTTCTAAAATAAAAACATTAAACATTAAAAAATTACGGTTTTTTCATTCTTTTTTACCAACAAATTCGAAAAAAATAACCTACGAAAACATTAAAAATTAATGATAGTTCTGTTATTTTTACCAACAAATTTCAAAAAAATAACCTACGAAAACAATAAAAATTAATGATTTCGTAGGTAATTTTTTACAATTTTTTATTGAAATATTTTTTTTTAAATTTTTAATAAAATTTTTGGGGAATCGATCCTGCAACCAACTACATTCTGGCCAGACACTCTACCCATCGTGCCAAAGTCACTTGATACAAACATGTTTTTATATTTCTATAAATAATTTTTTGATTTTTTTTTTCTACAAAAAAATAACTGACTTGTGTAGGTAAAAACTAATGATATTTCATTAAAAAATACCAACAATTTAAAAAAAAATTACTGACACAAATCATTAAAAATCGAAAGAATAATCAATAGTTTTTACTTACAGAACAAAAATAAATGACTTTAAAAATTAAATGTTAATGAAAGTCTTTATTTTGTAGTGTGTTATTTTTGAAACAAAGGACTGAAGTAGTCATTAATAAAAATTGAACATCAAACAAATGTTTTTTCTTTTAAAAACGACTAAACGGAAAACTTTTAAAATAAACTACAAACAGTTAATGACATAATTTTTTGAGTGTAAGACTCATTGGGATTCCTTTCATTGGCATTTTCCTACTCAACCTCTTCCACAAAAATCTACTTATTCTTCCCTAAGATAGTCAATGAGACTTCATTTAGGCAGTCTAGGCAATCGAACAATTTTTGTCCACAATGCTTAAGGCGGCGCTTCATAAGGTCCGGACATTTACAAAACAATTGCTTCACTGACTGCTCATCCACCACTTCTCCACAACGAGTCCCGTTTTAAGATTCCCATACACACGACCATTTAGTCGATTATACAATGTCCTATTAGTACTCCCACCAGTAAACCAGACGTCCTTTTCCCAAAAGCAAGAAGACTGTTAGTCCTCTTAGGGTTTGGCATTCGCTACATGGTTCGCGATATCCTTCATGTAGTCAGCGATATATCTATTCTTCATCCTATTCCCTGATACAATGTCAATTTCATTCATCAACTCTACTATTGGAAATAAGATGTCAGGTTCAACCTGTTCCTCCAATCAACCCGACGACATCAGTTAAAGCCGTCTCCACAGATCTAACATATTCGAGTTGGGCTTTGCTTAAGTTCTGTGAATTAAGGGAACTTTTCATATAGACATCTGCTAGTCTATCCAGTGTTTCCAATAAAAACGACGACAGACTAATAGATCTGTAGTCCCTTGCGGCAATATGGTTTATCATTCCCGCTTTGGAGATAAAGACGACTCTTACCTCCATCCATTCAGAGAATTTATACCCCGATGCCAGACTATTCATAAAGATACGCAGCAGCCACGCTATCATTATACCGAGGGCCACCTGCAAGAGTGGAACCGACCGCCCACGTTATCTTGAGTGTACCTAAGGGAGTTGCCTCTTTCCCGCACCTCAGCGACCCTGGAAATTTCTTTTACTGCGAAAAATACATCGGACTTATTGAGAAATCCTAGAACACTGAGATCTTTGGAAACAACTTTAAGGAGTCTATTCGCGTCCGTAGTTCTTGCCAGTTCTCTACAGAAGAAAGAGCAAGACTCTTTCTTGGTATTTCAGGTTTCCTTCTGAAAAACATTAAAACTGAGACGATAATTCTCTCAGTCCTCCTTCGTGTTATTTCGTTTACCTTATTGAAGAGTTTTCTGATTTCTCTTTTAAGTAGCTTGCGCACTGACGTCCATAACTGTTTTTGTAACTTCTTCGCAGCCAATCCCTCAGGACAGAATTTAAGATAAACTTCCCCAAGTACGTTCGTCATTAAATTAATCTATTTCTCCAAATCGTGTGTACCGGAGGCGGCAGTGATTTAACAAGACTTCGAAATTTAACATAGTTCGTTTTCTCGGGGTTCCTTTTAGATATTCGTTTCTCCATTGAGAGATCAATGCTAAAAAGTAATCAGCAATGGTTCGAAAAAAAGCAAACGCACATTGGATCCTAGACGCGCATTTGAGAGCCAAACAAATGTTTAGTTATTTACAGTAAATGCTCGTATTCGTTAAGTAGACACCCTAGGAGAAAGAAAACCGTTCATAGAAAGAAAATCCATCGCTTAGTTTAGTCAGGACATAAATTCAAAAAAAGGACTTTTTGCATAAATTTTTTTTTCCTGAAATTAAGTGGAGATTGTAGCTATAACTATTACCTTTGTTACCCATTTTATGGTTTTTAATAGCTTTGTTTGTTTACCTACTACAATTTACTATTTTTTTACTCAATTTACTACTTTTGCTCAAAAACCGTTCGAGTACACATAAAAATAGTAAATGTAGTAATCAATTAAAGAGAAAAATTATTTCTCTTTTGCTTTATTTTTACTACAATTTACCGGCAAAATTTCAATGCGTAAGTATGGAAATTATGTCAAAAAAAATTATTGACAAATTTTTATATTTATTTACAAAAGAATTATTTAAAACAAAAAATCAAAAAAAAGCTAATTCTATCTGCAAATTATCTCCAAGATGAAATAACAACCAAAACTCTAAATAAATATGCAGTGATTCATGTAAATAAGTTAATAGGAATATCTTTGGAACGTTTAAATAAAAACACATCTTCATAAAAACCCGCTTAACATCAACCCATGGTCGGAACAAATCGACAAAGTTCCCACATTCGAAGCTTTTATTTAGACAGTATCAAGTCTTCCGCAGACGGACAGACGGTTATCGCTATTATTAGGTCCGAAATGTCGATGCGTAACGCACGAAATAACAAAGGAATGTCTCAGAATCTAAGATGTTTTCTATAAAAAAAACGTCTCCGATTCTATGACTTTTTGCATAGATAAAATGTCTCAAAATCTGAGACTTTTTCTATAGAAAAAATGTCTCAAAATCTGTGACTTTTTCTATAGAAAAAATGTCTCAGAATCTGAGACTTTACCTATAGAAAAAACGTCTCAGAATCTAAGATTTTTTCTATAGAAAAAATGTCTCAGAATCAGAGAATTTTTCTAAAGAACAAATGTCTCAGAATCTAAGACTTTTCTTTAGAAAAAATGTCTCAGATTCTATGACATTTTCCATAGCAAAAATATCTCAGAATCTGAGACTCAGAATCCAAGATATTTTCTATAGAAAAAATGTCTCAGAATCTGAGATTTTTTCTTTAGAACGAATGTCTCAGAATCTGAGACTTTTTCTATAGAAAAAATATATTAGAATCTGAGACTTTTCTATAGAAAAAATTTCTTAAAATCTCAGACAATTTGCATAGGAAAAATGTCTCAGAATCTGAGACTTTTTGTATAGAAAAAATGTCTCAGAATCTGAGACTTTTTGTATTGAAAAAATGTCTCAGAATTTGTGACTTTTTCTATAGAAAAAATGTCTTAGAATCTGAGACTTTTTCTATAGAAAAAATGTGAGACTTTTTCTATAGAAAAAATGTCTCAGAATCTTAGACTTTTTCTATAGAAAAAATGTCTCAGAATCTTAGACTTTTTCTATAGAAAAAATGTCTCAGAATCTGTGACTTTTTCTGTAGAAAAAATGTCTCAGAATCTGAGACTTTTTCTAAAGAAAAAATGTCTCAGAATCTGAGACTTTTTCTATAGAAAAAGTCTCAGATTCTGAGACATTTTTTCTATAGAAAAAATCTTAGATTCTGAGACGTTTTTTCTATAGGTAAAGTCTCAAATTCTGAGACTTTTTGTATAGAAAAAATGTCTCAGAATCTGAAATTTTTCTATAGAAAAAATGTCTCAGAATCTAAAATTTTATTCTATAGAAAGAATTTCCTAGACCGAAATGTCGATGCGTAACATACGGAATAACAAGAGAATATCTCAGAATCTAAGATTTTTTCTATTGAAAAAATTTCTCAGGTTCTATGACTTTTTTCCATAGAAAAAATGCCTCAAAATCTGGGACTTTTTCTATAGAAAAAATGTCTCAGAAGCTGAGAATTTTTCTATAGAAAAAACGTCTCAAAATCAACGATTTTTCTATAGAAAAAATGTCTCAGAATCTGTTTCAGAATCTGAGAATTTTTCTATAGAAAAAATGTTTCAGAATCTGAGAATTTTTCTATAGAAAAAATGTCTCAGAATCTAAGAGTTTGTCTATAGATAAAAAGTCTCAGAATCTGGGACTTTTTCTATAGAAAAAGTGTCTCAGATTCTGAGATTTTTTCTTTAGAAAAAATATCTCAGAATCTGAGACTTTTTCTATAGAAAAAATGTCTTTGAATCTGAGACTTTTTTTATAGAAAAAATGTCTTTGAATCTGAGACTTTTTCTATAGAAAAAATGTCTTTGAATCTGAGACTTTTTTACAGAAAAAATTTCTCAGATCCCGAGACTTTTTCTCTAGAAAAAATGTCTCAGAATCTAAGACTTTTTCTATGGAAAAGATGCCTCAGATTCTATGGCTTATTCTATAGAAAAAATGTCTCAGAATCTGAGATTTTTTCTATTAGAAAAAGTGTCTCAGAATCAGAAACTTTTTCTATAAAAAAAATTCTCAGAATCTATGATTTTTTCTATAGAAAAAATGTCTCAGAATCTGAGACTTTTTTTTAGAAAAATGTCTCAGAATCTGAGACTTTTTCTTTAGAAAAAATGTCTCAGAATCTAAGATTTTTTCCATAGAAAAAAATTTCTCAGAATATGAGACTTTTTCTATAGAAAAAATGTCTCAGAATCTGAGATATTTTTTCTAAAGAAAAGAAAAAATGTCTAAGGATCGGGGACATTTTCTATACAAAAAATGTATCAGAATCTGAGTGAGGTTCGGAGATGGATAAAATCGGATTAGTTGGAAAAAAGTTCCACCTTTAAAAACTAAACTCCAGAAAAACTTAATTTTTTTTGTTTTTTTTTTACATCTGTTTAATAAGTGAAACATATGAAATTCATCGACATGAACTTTTACCAAGTGGATTAAAAAAAATGTGATTTTTAGCGTTTATAGAAATTTCTTTCACTTTTATGTATAGATTCTAAAAATTTCTTCAAAATAAAATTTTAAAATATATTTTGAGAATTTGAATGATAAATAAATTTTACTATTTTTACTACATTCCGTTTTTTTACTTTTTTGGGTTTTCGACATATTGAGTAAAATTTAAAAAAAAATCTCTTTTACTACTTTTACTACAAAAAAAGTAAACAAACAGACCTAATATTACTCTTTTTAAGTAGGAAATACAGGCCATCAAAAAGTGTCAATTTTTGAAAAATTAAAAAAAACTATTTATATTTTGGATTGCAACTTTTGTGGGGAACGGAAGGGAATGGCGATTCTTTTTGTACAATAAACTAGAAGTATTACTTAATACTCCTGGGGTAGATACTTTTGCAGCCAGTTGCAGATGCGCCCTGAAATGATGTTTAAAGTGGGGTCTACTAACGAAAAAATAAGTATTTTTAAAGTGATTATTTTTTAACAAAATTTACTGTCAATCGTTTTATTACAAAATTTTAATTAAATGATCTATATTGTTAAAAGACAACCGCGGTTTCCAAAAATTATTGATTTTGATACCCTACCTCACTTTATTAATGCAAATGGAGTTTCATCTAATGCTTGTAACTAAAAGTCTTATCTTGAGATATTATAAAACGGGTTGTTATAATACTTCTGTGTATCAACGCAAATGAAAAAAATAATTCAGTTAGTTTAGAAAACACATGAAACTGCAAAATTATAAGTTGAAAAGCATGGTTGGTGAACCATGAGTCCCACTATGTACACAATTCTAGCTCATGACACTATTTTTACAAGAATTGTGATGGACCGTTGGTATTAAAATTACCCTTAACTAATTAAGTAGCATTTGAAAAATATTTGCCTTCTTTCATGGCAATTATCGGAGTAGGCTTTGAAAAGATCACATAGGCATTTTAAAAGCTATAAAAGAAACTTTAACAGAGAAAACTCTGAAACAAATAACCTGCAAGATGTTTTTAGTATGGTTATGATTAAGTCCGATCCAAATATATCCCTAATAAGACAGACAGACAGACAAGTGAAAGTAATGATTATAGAGTAATGTTTTTATATTTTTTTTCCCCAAATAACTTAACAATTATTGCAATTTTGTTTGATATTTTTCCCCATTATTTTTGTTTAAAAAATCGAAAATGATAAAAGATAGAAAGCAGTTAATTTTGCAGGCTATTTTAGTGTAGGGTGTAGACTTTACCAAAATATGAAAGAAAAACTTTGTATTGAATGGTAAGCTATTATATTGTCACTTAAAATCAGTAACTGTTTTAAATAATTGGCCACCATTTTATTTTTTTATATGAATAAATTACCCAACTTTGCCTTAAATTTACAAGTAGGGTACTAATGCGAAAAATGTCCAATCCACATGTGCGAGTTCTTTAAGGTCTCCAGTTTTTATAATGGTAAAGAATGTCGTGAAATTCCTATCCGTTCAAGAGTTATAACAAAAAAACGTCGATGCGCGCCTTTTCCATACAAAGTTCGCAATGTGAAACGTGAGATACCCTCCATTCTTAAATTCTTACCGACTCAGTGTTGGAAACCTAGATTTTGTGTCCTAAATATGCCACGTTGGCCTATTTCTCATGTTACATATAACAAACAAATAATCACAAAGGGACTTACATCGCCGGTTACTGTCAGTGCTTTACCACACTCTTATTAATAAAAACCTCAATATTTGGCCCTTATTTATAAAAACCTCTATTAGCTATCATTGATTTTGTACTGGTGGTCATCGACCCCTTATGGCGGATACATCGACGTCGGGAGTGGCGTTAGGATCCCCTTGTATTTAAGCGCCGCTACCGTTAGATCGCCATGACATGAGAGAAAAAATTAATGAATGCCCTTCCTGTACAAAATGCAGCAACTTCCTTCTCCAGATGGGGAGATGAGCATGAAATTCTGTAACTTTAGACTCGAACCCTATTTTCCTCTCTCTCCATGAAAAGCACACTGTATTCGTTGCTGCTTCACAATGGTGCAGATTAATCTTCATTAGATGGTTTAAACCGAACTTTACATCGTCTTTAGGGAGACGCAGAAGACGTAAGGAAGCTGAACTGAGATTTAGCCACCGATCCTTACCATCTCCAGTGACCCTCGCCAGTTCCGTAGTGATTCGCCAGTCATCAGAACCAAGCCCCTTACATTGGTGTTTAATCAGGTTTGTACCAGTAACCAATCATAACAGAGATACTTTAAGATCAAATGGCCTAGCATTTGCAGAAGGTCATTCTATATATACGACGGATTTCGAAGTCTAAGTGATTGTCAGTCATTTCCAAATCAGCCAACTGAGACCAACACCAAAGAAAAATCCGATAAAGTCCTGCACTAGCTTCCAGGGTGGGTCTCCCGTTGACGTGAAATGGCGCATACATATTTATATTTAATTTATTGTAAAAATTAAGTCTTTTGAAAAAAAAAAAAATAAAAATTGGGGGATACCCTAAAAGTGTTTGTTCTTAAGGACCCTAAAAGAAATTTGACACTTTTTTTCTTATTGTCATTGTTGTCATACAGAATAAAAACTTAAATAAACAATAATTGAGAAATTGAATAGAAATACAATTCAATAAAAGATGATTTTTATAAAAAAAGAAAAATAAAATAGAAGAAATCATGATAGATGCAAAAGAAGTGATAAGAAGTTGAAAAGAGAAAAAAAAAAACATTTTAAAAATGGAAAAAATCCTTTATCCCATTATGTATGTATATGCAATAACAAAGGTTGATTTTGTGTATTCAACTAATGAATACAATTGACAATCGTACAACAATGTTTAGAATAAAAACAGGGATAACATCATTTATAAAAATTAAGTAATGATAAACGTTTTTAGAAAAAAACTAAGACATAGAATAACAAACATTAGGATATTAAGTAAGATTAATGAAATTGCATAGTCTTGTAACAATTGCAACATTAATTAACTTGAGTTAATGGGAATCATTTCACATTAACTAAATGTCCAAAGTGTCCACAGTGTCGAATATAATAAAATACCTTGTTTAGATCTACTTACATTCCAAGATTGGAAAAGTTTAGAATATGTAATTTATTTACGAAAGGAAAGGATTTTCAACCGAACTCTCTGCATTGCATGAAACTTAACTTACTCTGCGAGTTAAGATCGATAAATTAATCTAAAAATACCTATCATGTGACTCAGGGGGGTATAGAGTTTCATGGAGGGGGGGAAGTTTTTTTTAATCAAGGTTACATATCTGTTTCGTATTTACAATGTACACAGAAAAAAAACGGAGTTGTTAGATTAATAACGAAATACACCATCTGGATAATTATTTTTATACACCATCTGGATAATTATTATTTAATATAAATAAATAAAGGTCTGCAAGGTCGCTTAGAGGATCTTGATTACGCAGATGACATCAGTTTGAACACATTAATTTTCTGATATGCATGCAAAGTTAACACTAATCTATGAAATCGCACTATCCGTAGGTCTGAAAAAAACATGGACAAAACAAAAACAATGCGCTTGAATGTTAACAATAAGCAAAGGTTTACTATACAATTCCATGAACTTCCTGATATGGAGTCTTTCTGCTACCTTGGTAGCATATTCGAAAGGAACGGTGCTCTGCCGCAGATATCTCCAGCCGAATTAATAAAGCTCTTCATTTATTCGGGAAACTTAATCCTCTATGGAACTCGTCATATACTTTACGTTGTTTAAAGCAAATCCTGTTTAATTCAAATGTAAAATCCACCTTGTTATATGGATCCGAGACTTTGAACGCACCAACTCGAGACATACAAGTATGAGCCATAAGATTCTCAGGTGCACTGTCTCTCAACAATATCCAACACTCGTCAGTAAGAAATCAACCAACAACCGATTCAAAATTAAATCCGCATGCGAAAATGGTCCTGGATGGGTCGCAAAATCCACCAGATGATATAGCAAAACAAGCTATAGATTGGAACCCACTCAGGACGTACATCGCATACCTGGAAACGCCAGATAACAACTGAGATGTCAAAACTAAACTTAAATTGCAACGAAATTAAACGCCGAGTAGTAGATCGAGAATATTGGAAACAACTAGTTTTGGCCCTATGCTCCTTGTTTCTTTTTTTTTGGTCTTACCCCCTCAAGTTGTTCCTTTTAATAAAAAAATCTCGTTTTTTTGTTTTCCGTTTGTGTGGTTTTCTCCTGCATGGCTTTACGCACAAAAACAAATACATAACTATAAACAGTTTTTTTAACGGTTTTTTATTTGTCATATAGTTATTTGAATTCTCATTTTGTTTATAGTTTTATGTATATGGGGGTTTTCGTGTCAACTGACACAACTTTTGAAACCGATGTCTTCCGATCGGGATGAAATTTGAACCAAGGTTAGTCCTATTGGATAGTAGTTCAGACACAATTTATCGGCCAAGAACTCTCTGAGTTAGAGGGGGTCGAAATTTGACATTTCGGCCAAAGAGGTGTATATTCTCATCCATGTAACTTCTTACCTATTGTTTTTAGCAAAATATGTCCAAAATAGTTAAGATAGCCATTTCTTCAGTCTTTCGAAGAAAAAATTATAAAAAAAATAAAATAAAATTTTTTGATTTTTTTTCTTAAAAATCCAAAACTTTTTTGACGTTTTCCACAAATTGGGCCCTTTTTTTTGACTTAAAAGAAAGCTTAGGTAATTTCCTTTAAGAACTATGGGGTCGCTTAGTGGGATGCGAGTGGGATATCTATGAAAAAAAAAATTTTAACTTTGGAACCCAAAAAACGGTTCTTCAATTTGCACTATTAGGCGTGGGATAGCTAACCAGTTTTCGATTTCGATCCGCGATACCCTCTAATTTTTATAGGTTCGAAAAAGAAAGCACGAGCCAAAAAATGAGGGCAGTGGGGTGGGGCCATATGGCCCCTCATCGGGGTCAAAGTTGGGCGTAAAGAGGTAAAAATCCTCAAAAAGCCCCAAAACTCCCCTAGAAACGTCCCTGGAGAGGTGCAATGTGAGACGAACCTCCAATAATTTTCTGCCCCCAACATTTTTTTTGAACATACCTTACCCCTATTTTCACTTCCTAAGGGGGCTCCCATACAAAACATTTTTAAAAAATTTGATCCTACCATTCTAACTTACCCTAAAGTGCCCCCAGTGTGGCCAAATGTATGACCGACCTCCATTATTTTATTAATTCCAACATGTTTTGCAAACATACATACAATGTATCTTTAACCCTTAAGGTGGTCCCCATACATTTCTTTTATTTTTTATAAATTTGTTTTATTAAACCAGCTCCTACCGCCAATTATTTTTTAGTTACCAACATTTTGTCCGAACATTATAACACCCTATCTCCACTCGCTAAGGGGCTCCCATACATTATAAAAACATGTATTTTTTTAAACTAATAATATATTAAAAAAAATGTATGGGGATCCCCTTAAGGGTTGAAAATAAAGGAAAGGTATATTATGAGAAAATGTTAGAGTTGAAAAAAAATTGGGGGTCGGTCATACATTTTACTTCTCTAGGGGCACCCTATGGACAGTTAGAGCGGTAGGAGCAAATTTTATAAAAATGTCATTTTGTATGGGAGCCCCCTTAGGAAATTTCCACTTCCTAGAGGTTAGGTATATTCAAGAAAAATATTGGGGGCAGAAAATTAATGGAAGGCGGTCTCACATTGCACCCCTCCATCGGCAGTTCTAGGGCAGTAGTGGGGGTTTTTGAGGATTGTATCCTCTTTACGTCCAATTTTGACCCCGTTGAGGAGCCATATACCCCCCCCCCCCCCCCCCCCCACCGCCCTTATTTTTTGGCTCATGCTTTCTTTTTCGAACCTATCAAACTTAGAGGGTAACCCGGATCGAAATCGAAAACTGGTTAGGTTATATTCAAGAAAAATATTGGGGGCAGAAAATTAATGGAAGGCGGTCTCACATTGCACCCCTCCATCGGCAGTTCTAGGGCAGTAGTGGGGGTTTTTGAGGATTGTAACCTCTTTACGACCAATTTTGACCCCGTTGAGGAGCCAAAATTTTTTCGAAAGACTGAAGAAATAGCTATCTAAACTTATTGGGACACATTTTGCTAAAAACAATAGGTAAGAAGTAACATGCATGAGAATAAACACCTCTTTTGCCAAAATGTCAAATTTCGACACCCCTCTAACTCAGAGAGTCCTTGACAGATCACGTTGAAAAATTGTGTCTGAACTACTATCCAATAGGACTAACCTTGGTGCAAATTTCATCCCGATCGGAAGACAACGGTTTCACAAGTTGGGTCAGTTGACACGAAAACCCCCATATATAAAAGACTAATAATCAACTTTATAAAATTGTCTCAGTGACTTTGTCTTTACGGCATAAATATATTTGGTAAAGTTTGTAGAAAAATTTTTTATACTATTTTATATAAAAAATGTTTTTTAAATTATTTATTTTGCTTAAGTCAAAAAAAAAAAGCTTTTCTGTATAAGTCACACACAAAACCTACTACATATGAGTTAAACAAACTACGTTTCGACACTGATGTTTGTATACCGATTACGAAATTTTATCACAAATCGAAATGTGAGCGAGATGGAAGATACCAATTTTACAGTGAGAATGCAGATTGTTTTTTGTCTCTCTTTGCTTTGCGTTTGAACTTTAGTTTCTCATTGCCAAAATTTTCCAATTATCTTTGGTGATGCCAGATCTACAAAACGGTCGATGGATTACTATGTCACTATGTACAAAACCATGAGTGATTTTCAGAAGCACAGGTTTTAAACTCATGGCCGGCTAGTCTGTTGATAAAAAACATATAAAGAATTTTTCTAGCAAAATATCAAACAATCAATTTAATGTAATATCCTACTGATGACGTAGAAGTGGCTACAGAAACCATGGTCTAGGGTAAATCCACATATAATTTAATCTTTAGAAGACACAATTTTCTTCTTCACTCAAAAACACAAAACAAAAAATTAAATACACTTAGCTTACACCGAAAAAATATAATAAATAAAAAAAAAATATTTTTTAAAACTTTATTTTTTTTTTAATATTAATATGAACTCAATAATTAATATGGACTTAAACCGAAAAAAATAAAACTTCAGTTATAAAATATAAAGTCCAACAATAAATAAAAAAGAATTAATACTCAACTCATAAGGTACCATGCAATTTAGTAATATTTCTAAGAATTAGAAATATGAAATATAAATTCAAACCTAACGGACATTTTTCAAGACTTGAAAAGTCCTACCAAGGGTTGCAACTCTGAGAAAATCTACAACAGTGTAAGAAATTACAACTGTGTTAGAAAAAGTTAAAAATAGATTGATTAAGTTCGTGCTAAACGTAACATATGGGTGATGAAATGTGATATAATTCCCGTCCGCTTTTTCACCTTAATGTACGTTTAGATAGCTGATTTTAATCTTACACACCAACAGTGACAATCGAAGAGTGCTGACGAAGGAAGGGTGGCTTCTTCCGAAAGCTGTCGACATCTCCACTCAGCCTGTGTTGTCAATTAACTTTTTCAGATTTTCTCATTGTACAACAAAAATAATTATTTCTCAGAAATAATTAATATGGACTCAAACCGAAATAAATAAAACTTTAGTTATTAATTTAAATTTTTTAATTTATAGTATTAAGTTTTTTTTTTGGAGCACCCTAGAGTACATATTCAGGGGTGCCAGATGATTTTGATGAAAAATCGGCATATTTTCCAAAAAAAATCGGCATTATCGGCACTTCCACTTAAAAAAATCGGCAAAAAATCGGCAAATGAAAAATAACCATTTTTAATACAATAAAAATATTTTTATTGACAAAAAATAGCAAAATGGCACAATTTAGCATTAAAGGAAAACAAAATTAATACGCTAAATAAAATTTTTCAATACTGCACTAACATTACGTTATATTTTCAGCAAAAAACTAAAAATTTTGATTCATTTTTATTAAAAAATAAAAATTGTTTTATTCGACCTTTAAAATATTATATTTTGAATAGTTTTGTTCTAGTTCGAGGTCATTATTTCCTTTACTAATTAAAACCATGATATTCTCATAAAATACTTTTCATGAAAACTATTTTTCTGTTTTAAATTTATTTATGTTGGTCAAGTTTGCAAGACTTAATAAACATGTGTTTCGGAATTTGGACGATTCCATTGTCTAGAACTAATATATCCAGCAAAAAAACTAAAAAAATATTTTTTTCAACATTCTTCAGAGGTTCCCGATTTTAAGTCAAAAAGGAACACAGTCATTGCCTCACAGGTTAAATATATGCTTGTGATCATATTCACCCTAAAAGACAACTCTACTGACCCCTATGCTAATTGAAATCGAAAAAAAATGCTCCACTCTAATAATGATGTGTTTTCTTCAGACATACGGACGGATATCGTTAGATTGACTTAAAATCGTTGGACGACCATGAGCATGTTCACTTATTAGGGTCCTAGACCGATATTTCGTGGTGTTACAAACGGAATGACAAACCTTTATACATAAATCCTACTATGACGAAGGGTAGGGTATAAAAAGTGACCGTGTTTTTAGAGTTGGTCAAAAAATCGGCATTTTTGGAGCAAAAATCGGCAAATCGGCACTTTGACAATTTTGAGGCAAAAAATCGGCAAAATGCCGATAAATCGGCAAATATGGCAGCCCTGTACATATTAAAAAATGAGCGAAATCGAAGAGTGTAGTGTCGAAAATAAGTGATTTGGCATGGAATGCCCTCATATTCATCTACATACAAACTTAACGATATAGCATCATTTGTATATCTATGTATCCTATCTTATCTTAACAATTTTTATAGTTATGTTTCTTTTCCTTTTTTTCGGCAAATAAATATGTGTAACGAAAAATAATATCGGTTTTTTTAGTGTATAAAATTCTGTAAAGTATGTTGGTCTTAAATTCAAAAATCATGCATGTTTAAAGAAACCTTAAAAGTCCTTCTGATTATTTTATTTGCCATTTTCACAAAGGCACACACAGACACATATTTAGTAATACACGTGTTGTTCCTTTTTTTACCATTTCGTTGCTAAGGATGAACAATAGGGTGGAGCAAATTTTAAATTTTTCCTTTTTTTATTTTAAAATCGGAAGTTCCGAACAATGTGAAAAAAAATTTTTTTTTTGATATTTTTAGCTTTGGATATTAGTTAATATTTGGAAATTTCTAAAAAAAAAGTGTTTTAATGAAAAACTAATTTTTTTGTTGGTCCTTACAAAATTCTCATAGAGAATGATCAAGTGTTCACTTACCCGGTTGATAAGGATAATATTTTTGCTGAATTATTTGCAAGAAATTTGTTCCTACCGGATGGCGATCAATAACTGCCAGAAAATTAAAAATTATCCAGTACTATGCCGAAGATATTCTTTAGAGCTCGTGCAGGTTAAAGGTTACTTGAGGATCTCAAAGTAAATAAGTCACCGGTATCCGATGGCATACCAGCACTAGTGCTAACTAAAACTGTGCTCAACGGCGTTAGCAAACCTTTTCAGCCTTTTGTTGCATAAGGGCATCTACCCTTCTTGCTGGGCGGTGGCCAACGTTTAACCAATCCCTAAAAAGGGTGTGTCTTCGAATCCTGAGAACTGACCCCCGATATCAATTTGTTCTACGCTCTCGAAGGTGATGGAGAGCATGGTAAATCATCATCTTGCTTACTATTACGAGAACTTACAAACGTTGTGTTAACACAACCACGTTAATTTATTATGGGTATCAGAACACAACGGAATGCAAGGAAATGAAAGGGCAAACGAACTCGCGAAACTTGGAGCTGATGGTGTAGATGCCACGGTGCTAGTTTTACCACCGCGCCAACACTACAAACTAAGACGAAATTCGATCGATGATGCAAAAGCGAACAGGAAGTAAAGAGGACTGAAAACATACAAAATCCGCAGAACTTTATGGCCAACTTATGACCAAGGGAAAACTAATAACCTTTTATTACTAACGAGAAGGGAATGTCGAGTTCTGACTTGAAAAATAACTGGTCACGGTCTTATCGGCATTCATGACAAGAATGTTAGACTTTTTTCAGACGCCAATTGTAAAAGATGCGCTTTACTGGGATTGGATGAAACAATAGAACACATACTTTGTAACTTTCCAGCGGTGATAAGGAGTCGCCGATCGATTGCTGGTCAGATAAGCTTCAATACTTTGGAGGATATAACGCGAAAGGATCTTAGAATATTAAAAAGATTCGCAATGATTTTGAAAGTGTTTAACATGCGCCGCTAGCGGAAAAAGTTTTATGGTATCGCTATGGACCAAAAGGTCTATGTGAGGTGTAAATCGGACACCGCCACCCTAACCTAACCTTACTATCTGGAATAAAATTCACTTTTCATTGTCCGTCTGTATGGCTTTCGTAAACGTCATTCTACGGAAGACCTGAAAGCGTTCCTTTTGGAACGTTAGAGTCGTTCCATGCACCAATTTGGTGAAAGTAGGGTGGTTACTTTGGATATTTTCAAGGCGTTTGATAGAGTGTGGTATGACGCACTTGTATCTAAACTTATTCAGCCTTACCACAGAACGTTTTTGTATTTTAAAATCGACTTTTACCTAAAATAAAACTTCATTTTATCCGTACCATAAAAAAAATATTTAAAATAAAGTTTTTGGAAGGCGTTTTTTTTTAAATAGCCAATCAGAACAAAATAAATAAAAATAAAGAAAAACAAAAATAATAAAACAACCAACCAGAATTTGAAAATAAACAAATAAACACTCAGAAACAAAGACTACTGCGACTCAAAATTTTAAATTTAAAGTCGATTATTAAAATTGTATTTTAAAAGTCGATTTTATTTATTTTTAGGGGACTTGTGGTACGGGCCATTGTTTTTGTGTTGGCAATGATATCTGATTTATATCGAGTTTTAACAGAGACCGAAGTATACGAGTTTTTGTAGATGGGGTATCTTCGGATAAGTTTGGAATCAACTCAGGGGTAGCGCAAGACCCAAAGTTGTATGTTGACCCATAGACGAGTTGTGGAACCCTGAGTGTTGTTAAGTAAAAAAAAAAATGTTTGTTTTAATTTAAGAAACACATACAGCTTTACCACAAGAAAATAAAATAAATTTAAAATGAGCTTTTAATTTTATTTCCATACAAATTGTTTTTGTTTTTAAAATCGACTTTCAAAAAATGTATAGAAAATTTGAAATTTAAAATAAAACTTTTTTTAAAATAGACTTTTTGTTTTCTTGTGGTAAGGGCCATACTTTTTTTTATTGATTTTAAATACTTCTTTTGAATCCATAAATTCAACAGTTTAAATAAGAATTTACTTAACTTAAAGAAACATTTATTTACATATTTTTTCACTTTTGGGGGGGCCATTGGGGACCCCAATTGGACCCTAATTTTAAATCCAAATTTTGGAATTCGCGGAATTTTCAGATGCCTTTAACTCTGCAATAATGTACTGCAAATATAAAAAAATAAATCCATTGGCATTTTTGCAGTCCTTATGATCAATTTCATGAATTAATTTCTCAACACCCCGTTCCCATATATCGAAAACGACACAAGATAGAGTTAATTTGGGGACCTCACATTCGGACCCCATAGGTTCCAAATAATTCCCAAGTTTAAGGAAATTTTTACTTATTTTAAAAACTATGTATCTTACAATTAGAGATGGTCGCGTGAGTGATTTTTGACTTACACTTGCTCACGACAGGAATTTTTGAATCATGCACACTTACTAACGAGCATATTTCTTCTTCTCACACTCACTCACAATCACGTAAGTAAATTTAATACAACTCAGACTCACGTGCACTCACGCAAGCTTCACTCACACTCATGTTGACTCACACTAACGAAACTCTTATTTATACAAAAAAAATTTGCAAAAACTAATTTCAAAAATCTTTCAAAATTTTTAGCAAAATTTAAAGTTTAGCAAAATTTTACTTTTTTTGGCTTTTTTCGGGACGAAATCTTAAGTTAAGCCAAATTTTACAAGTTTTTGTTGCTTTTTTTATATGAAGGGAAATATGAAGATAAAATAAATCAAGCAAAAAAATTGACTCACGCACACTCACTCACGCAAAAATCTTACTCACGCACACTCACTCACGCAATTTTTTTTTTACTCACACTCACTCACAATCACGTGAGTAAAATTGAATTTAGTCTCACTCACGCGTGATCACGCATGAATCACGCTCTAATCTGCTCATGTGCCTATCTCTACTTTCAATAATAATAATTTCGATCTCATGATCAAGTGCTTTTTTTAATCCTTTCTACTTAATTACAACTTATTTTTAATAATTTCAACCTAACCGAGAACTAGTTAAAATGACCGTCGTCTCGTTGTAGCGAAAATGACAAAGGGTTATTGTGGGAATCGAACGCATGACCCCACATTGAAAGGCTAGTACGCTACCAACTACAGGGGCCCCTAATATCCACTTTTTAAAAACAATAAAACTTATATTTAGGGTGCCAAAATTTGGAGCAAAATATTAGTCTCGATGCCATCTTTAAATTTTTAAGGTACGTTGACCTATTGCGAAGCAAAGGGAGCAGGGATGGAAAAGTTAGTACTTTAGTACTTTTTTCAGTACTTTTTCACTCTCAAAAATACCCCCGCGACTGATTTAGTACCTTTTCTATACCAGACGATCTCATACATTTTTCAACCAAATCTAAAAAAAAAAATCCGAAAATCGAACGATTTTCATTGGAAAATGTTTCAAAAGCTTCAAATAAATGAAATTTTTGATTTTAACCAACCTTTATTGAAGTTTTCTCTAAAAAATAAATAAATGAATAAGGATGTCCTTAATTTAAGAACTTTTCTATTGAATTATGCCTAGTTTCTTCTTATTCGTCGCAGACGAACGGAGTTTATCGTACAGAAACTGGACTTTAATTTTTTTAGTACCGTCGAGGGCGAAAAAGTACTTTTTTGGTTGAGCTCCAGTACCATTTCAAAATTCAGATTTTCCATCCCTGAAAGGGAGCTTTAGGCCACTCTTGTGGCTGATTTGGAATCTAGTTGTCTATTTTATACAAAATCAAGACATATTTGGTGTCACCAACGCAATAATATGTACAATATGTACCTTATTTAGCGGTTTTTAATATTTCAAATGCGAATATCTCAAAAACGTTAAGTGCTAGGAAAATTTGGATAAATGATTTTAAATCATGAGGTCCATTTTAATACAATCAAGTCCTATTTTGTGGAAGCAACTTACAGGGGAGACACAAATAGTGCTAAGTTAGAAGATTTTTTAATATTTAATCGCAAACATCTTAAAAACGATGCGTGATAGAAAAATCTGGAATGCAGACTTGGAATCAGGAGATCAGAATCTGTCTTTTTTATGGATTTTAATTGATGGTCCTGCGAATTTCTGTGAACTTTTTCAACCGTTTATTTTTCATGTCTGCGTTAAGTTCATCAAAATTAAATTTTCTAAATATAAATTTGCTCCGGCTTAATGTACAAAACAAGATACAAATATATTTTTTAAGTATGCTAAGTATATGCTTTGGTGTATAAAATGTACACATGCATATATGTATACTTAATATGTACATTGTATAGTATATAAATGTATTATATATCAGATATGATATATGAGATTTAAGTTTCCTTCACTCTTTTTTTTTTTTTGCTTTCTAATTCTTCTTAAGATTATAAATAAGAATTTGAAATTGGTATTAAGTCCTTTTTTTCTCCTGTGTTTTGATTAAGACCCAAACTTCAAATTACAGTTCGAAGGATTAGTTTTTGTGTTTTTTTTTTAACATACATTATACATCAATAACATTCTTTTTTTTCAGTTACCAATTTAAGTTGAGAATTTGCTGAGCTTAGAGTAATGAACTACAATGTGAGAAAATCCTTTAATACTTAATAAGGATTTCGAGTGTTGAAATTTATGAGAAGGCTAAAGCAGGTATTGGTTTCATAGAAATTATGGCAAAAGAATAATATTTTATATCCTGCCTTATAAGTACGAATACGTTCGCACATTGTACGAAAAATTTTGTTGTTTCGCACCACGAAATTATTGCGTACAATGTACGAAATGCACGAAATTTTTTCGTAAAATAAACGAAATTGTTTTTGTATTTTACAAAAAAAACTCGTAAAATAAACGCAGTAAATATTTGTGTTTTACGAAAATTTTCGTAAAATAAACGAAATATTCTTTTGGTTTTACGAAATTGTTTCGTAAATAAACGAAATATTTTTTTTAAAGAAAAATTTCGTTAAATAAACGAAATTATATGTAAAAATTCTTTCTTGAGAATATGAACAACGTTTTGACAGCGACATTTCCAAGCAATTAATTGTTTCTTCTTAACAGAGACTTAAAAGATTTCATTCATTATTTACTGTGATTTCGTTTAAGGCTACGTTCACAACACAAGAACTTATAATGATAAGTTGAGATGATTTTTTTGGAGTACCACCTCCCCACATGTAAAAAAAAACTTATATCATCAAGCCTCAAATTTTGTTTGATCCGATTAGCCTCAAATTTTATTTGATCCTTAAAATAAATAAAAACCAAGTGAGAGCTTTAAATTCGGCTGTGCCGAATCTTTTATACCCCAAATATATAAAAAAATATCAGAGTTATTATTATTGAAATTAATTCTTTATATCCACGACCACAAGACATTTTCTAATCCTCTGGGTCGAAGCACAGTACTTTAAATTTTTTTGACATAAAAATGTTTCATTTGTTTAACAAAAATGCAAAAAAACACTTTCAGAGGTTGGTTTATTTCTTTAAGGGGAAACCTTTTTTTCCACATACGAACTTAACCTGCTGATGACCAAAAGACTTGTTCGTGCTAAGCTTCAGAAGACTAGCTTTTTTATTTTAGATGGTATCCGTGTTTTATACAGACGGACATTAATAGAATGCCTTAGAATCTATCATGGATCAATAATATATATACTTTACGGGGTCCCCGACCGATATTTCGAAGCGTTACACACGGAATGACAAAGTGAGTATACCCCAATACTATAGTTGGAGGGCATAAAACACCCTTTAAGCATGCATTTAAAGATATGTAGTCAACATTCGTATATTTTACGAAAGAAGCATTTACATTATTTTTTTCGTTACTTTCGTAAAATTACAAAAGTTTTTACAACATTTTTTTCGTAATATGTAGACAACATTCGTAAATATTACGAAAGAAATATTTACTAATCATTTTCGTTACTTTCGTAAAAATACGAAATTCAGTACTAAAGTTTTTCGTACTATTTAGTCAACTTTCGTGTATTTTTGTTGCATGGATTTTTTTCGGTGTACATATACCCAGCAAAATTTTTTGGAATCGTTTCTTTGTGAATGTATTCTAGAATAGATTCCCTAGTAATCTTACTCCATTCCTCTACTGTTTCCACGGAATCGATAAAAAAACTTACAATTTTTGAAAAAAATGTCAAACAGAAAAATAAAATTTATAAAAAAAAAACAATTTATTTGTTAACTTTTTGTTGACAAATTTTTAGATTTTCGCAACACTTATTTGGATTTTTATTACATTCTGGATATATATGGCAGAATTAACGTAAGTACGCATCTTAATTTGGTAAACAATACACGCGGTACTTATAATCTGTTTTATTTGTGCTTTCAGATTGTAAAAACATACAAATTTGAAGCTGTAATTTAGAAGAATTGATGCTGTCGGCTGTATTAATGGAAATATTAAAACGCATTCTCCATCCATTTTCTCCAAACCAGAAGCGTGGGATATGAATATGTTCATTGTTTAAGTATGATCAGGAATTTAGCATGTATGTATCCACAGTTTTACTCTCGAGAAATTTTAGAATTTTATAGGAAAAATGTGTCAAAATCTAAGCATTTTCTACAGGAAAAATTTCTTAGAATCTGAGACTTTTTCTATTGGAAACATGTCTCAGAATCTGAGACTTTTTCTATAGGAAAAATGTCTAAGAATCTGTGACATTTTCTATAAGTAAAATGTCTCAGAATCTGTGACTTTTTCTATAGGAAAAATGTTTCAGAATTTAAGACTTTTGTTATAGGAAAAAAATCTCTGAATCTGAGACTTTTTCTTTAGGTAAAATGTCTCAGAATCTGAGAATTTTTCTATAGGAAAAATGTCTAAGAATCTGAGAATTCTGAGACAGATTCTGAAACATTTTTCTTATAGAAAAAGTCATTTATTCTGAGACATTTTTCTATAGAAAAAGCCTCAGATTCTGAGACATTTTTCTATAGAAAAAGTCTTAGATTCTGAGACTTTTTTCCTATAGAAAAATTCTCAAATTCTGAGACTTTTTTCCTATAGAAAAATTCTCAAATTCTGAGACATTTTTCCTATAGAAAAAGTCTCAGATTCTGAGACGTTTTTCCTATAGAAAAGGTTTCAGATTCTGCGACATTTTTCATATAGCAAAAGTCTCAGATTCTGTGCCATTTTTCCTATAGAAAAAGTCTCAGGTTTTGAGACATTTTTCCTATAGAAAGTCTCAGATTCTGAGACATTTTTCCTATAGAAAAAGTGTCAGATTCTGAGACATTTTTCCTATAGAAAAAGTCTCAGATTCTGAGACATTTTTCCTATAGAAAAAGTCTTAGATTCTGAGACATGTTTCCTATAGAAAAAGTCTCAGATTCTGAGAAATTTTTCCTATAGAAAAAGTCTCAGATTCTGCGACATTTTTCCTATAGAAAAAGTCTTAGATTCTGAGACATGTTTCCTATAGAAAAAGTCTCAGATTCTGATACATTTTTCCTATAGAAAAAGTCTCAGATTCTGAGACATTTTTCCTATAGAAAAAGTCTCAGATTCTGAGACATTTTTCCTATAGAAAAAGTCTCAGATTCTGAGACATTTTTCCTATAGAAAAGTCTCAGATTCTGAGACATTTTTCCTATAGAAAAAGTCTCAGATTCTGAGACATTTTTCCTATAGAAAAAGTCTCAGATTCTGAGATATTTTTCCTATAGAAAAAGTCTCAGATTCTGAGACATTTTTCCTATAGAAAAAGTCTCAGATTCTGAGACATTTTTCCTATAGAAAAAGTCTCAGATTCTGAGACATTTTTCCTAGGAAAAAGTCTCAGATGCTGAGACATTTTTCCTATAGAAAAAGTCTCAGATTCTTAGACATTTTTCCTATAGAAAAAGTCTCAGATTCTAAGACATTTTTCCTATAGAAAAAGTCTCGATTCTAAGACATTTTTCCTATAGAAAAAGTCTCAGATTCTAAGACATTTTTCATATAGAAAAATCTATGGAAAGTCTCGGATTCATAAATATATTCTGTTATCTTCTATTATTTTAATTAGTTCTATTGGTGAAGTTTTCTCCTTCTTTTTTAATGGTTGTTTAAGTCCTTAATGCAAAAGTCTATAGATTTTCTCTTAATAAGATAAGTTTTAAAATTGTTGTTAAGAAAAAAAATAAATAAAAAATTTAAAAAATAATTTCATTTAATTATTCAGAACTAGTTCCATAATTCATTACATGAAACAGATATGTAACCGTTAAAATATCGCAGAATCCCTTCTTGTACTACTATATGCAACATATTCTAGAATAGATTCCGTAGAACAGATAAGTGTTCTAGTTTGGAGGAAAAGGATGTATTGCTTTCGTGACAATCTCAAACAAAAATCATCGATGATGCAATGCATAGTAGAATCGATTGCAGGGTAGTATAGTTGATTCCACAACCGATTCTTTGGAATCGAACATTTTGTTGGGTAGTTCAAAGACACTTTGGAAAACTTAAAAAAGACTACACTAAAAAAAAAAAAAACCTTCTTAAATTACTAGAAAACGTCTCGTTATCCCATTTTACCAATACTTAACAATTTTCCTTGTTTTTTCACAAATAGTTTTCGATTGAAATTTATATTTTTTTTTTGTAATTTTACAGCTTTTATTGAAATTTTTAAGATTTTTTTTCAAAAAAAATCTAGTAAATTTACGAGAATTTCTTGTAAGTTTTATTTCGCCAAAAAAGTAGTAAATTTACAATTTTATTGGTAAAAATCTTGTACAATTACAAAAAAGTTCGTAATTTTTACTAGGAATTCTCGTAAAATAAGAGGTAGCAAAAAATTTTGTAAAATCACGAAACCTCCTTTTAAGATTTCTCGAGTCAAACAAATTGTAAATTTAAAATTTTTTTGGTAAAAAGGTTGTAAAATTACAAAATTATTGGTATAAAGCTTGTAAAATAACAAGGAATTCTTGTCAAATAGAAGGTAGCAAAAAAAATTTAAAAACTTTTCTTAAAATTTTACAAGGATTTTTTTTAGTGTATAATAAAAACACATCTGTATGGTGGTTTTTTCCTTAAAACATATTAACCCTCTAACTGTCATTTTAAGGAGTCATTTTAGTCCTTTTTTAAAAACTAAAGAGAGAAGTCTACAAATATTTTTCTTATAAAATTTCACTAAGGCTTGTCAATGGTTGAAAATTTGTGCCACATGCGCAAAATGCTTAAATATGGACAAATATAAAAAAATCAAAGTTTGTTATTTTTTTACCAAAGCAGTTTTAAAAATACTCGACATAAAACAGTGTAAATATTAGAGTTGGCATCCGATTAAGAATATTTCTATTAATCTATCAAACAAAACCAAGTTCTTGTCTGATAAATTTAAAAATGACGATTGTTGAATAACGAATTAATCGATTAATCTATGCCAATTAATCGAACAATTATTTTTTTTATACCCGCAAACTACAGTTTGGAGATATCGGTCTAGGAGCTCATAAAGTACATATATTGATAATCAGTGATCGATTATAATACCCTGTTCTCACGTACAGCTAAAAACCGCTTTTAGCAGCAATATCTTTAGCACTTTCTTTATTCTATTACAGTATATTGAAAATGTTCCTAAAAACGGGTTTAAGCTGTACGTGAGAACAGGGTATAAGACATTCTAGAGATTTGTGTCTGTCCATCCGTCCGTCTGTCCGTCTTTGAAGGACACGATACAGTCCATATTAAAAGAGGTATACTCCTTAACTTTGGCACGGTCGGCAAACCGGACGAGAGAAAAAATGTTCCCTCTAAAGAACTAAAACAACACTCAGAAAATTTTGTAAGTTACTACATGTTAGTTGTTTGTATATTTTACAGTAGTTAGTTGTTTTTAACTACAAATTCAATTGTGCTTGTATAAAAAATACAAAACAACTATTTTTGTTAGTTATTTTAAATCGCTTATTTGAACAACTAACAAAGTAGTACTGTAGTTACTACATTACTGTTATTTAAAGTAGTTAATTTTATTTATATCTGAAAAATTTTCTAAATTAAAAATAGTTTTGATTATTTTTATTTTTCACAGTTTTTTTTTTTATAAAAAAAAACATGAACAAATTTTGGTCTTTAATTTTTTTCTCTTTTTTTAAGAGCATATTTTTATTGTTTTTAGAGCATATTTTCCGTTTTCAAAGGCTTTTTTTAAGCTCATAAAACGTCTTTTTTGAGCATATTTTTGGTTTCCCTGGTAATAACCCTAATTTTTACACCGTCCAACAAAAATGAAAAAAAAATCGTTTAACACGAACTGGATAATATACGCTTGAAACAAGAGACTAAATGTTTTTCAGTTTTTCATTTCATTTCGTGATCCTGTTTTCTTTTAAAAGGACTTTAAAGTTTTAGAGGATTACAAATTAAATTTTATATTTTTTTAATATTTGTTTTTGTCCTACACTCAAAAAAAAAAAACTGTAAAGTTAGCAAAAAAAGCTTGTAAACCTACAAGAAAATTTGCTGATTTTGAACCCACAATTTTTTTGCAAAAGTTAGCAAAAACGTTTTGCTAAAAATTAGTTAACTGAAATAATTTTTATTTCAACTTAGTTCATACACATTTGGGGACCCCATTGGGTTCGGACCCAATAGGTCCACACCCCGATGGGCCTAGACCTAGTTGGGTTCCTTAAAATTCGTCATAGTTTTTGATCCAAAATTTGTGTCCGTTTCGCTCTACCTTGCTTAGTTTTTGAGATACGTGATTTTAGGGGATCACTGGGGTCTTGAGAATTAAAAAACTCGATAACTTCAAAAATATTACTCGGAGAGCTTTTGGTTATTTTTCGGTTATTTTTTTGGTCTTGTTCTACGTGTTGAGAGCTACAAAAATTCTTTTGGACTTTTTGTTGTGTCGGCAATATTTACCGAGATATGAGCATTTTAAAATTTTCGGGAATGCTATCTTTTTTGGATCCAAAGTTAGGTCCCATTAGGGTCCACACATGTGAAGAGGACCCTCGAAAGTATGGAGATTCTAAGAACCAAAAATGCCCTCCATGTTGCTCTATCTGGCTAAGTTTCCGAGATAGCGCCATTTTAAGTTTTCTGAAAATAAAAAAAAATTTACCATTTATTTTTGCTAATGTTAGCAAAAACTCTTGTAAAAATGTTGTCAACTCAATTTCAAATTTAGCAAAAGAAATTAGTTCAATGTTTGTTTAAAATTGCTAATGTGCTAAATGAAGTTTACAAGAATTTTTTGCTAACATGCTAATCTCAACTAAAAATTTGCTAAAAGTTAGCTAACTAGCATTAGCAAAAAAAAAATTAGTAAATCTACAAACGTATTTTTTTGAGTGTAGGATGCCACTAGTGATGGAAAATGAAAGAGGAGAATCTCCCATAATTTATCTATTTAACATATCAGGAAAAAGAAGCAAAATTTATCCTTCAATATCATTTAAAATGTTCAACAAAATATTTTGATTTCAAATTACGTTATTCACATCCTTTTATTCTGAAAAAGCAAAATACAAAAATTGGGGAGATCCTCCTCTTTAATTTGCCATCACCAGTGGCATCCTAGGCCAGGTACAAATATTAAAAAAATATATTACAAAATTTAATACTTTTAAACTTTGAAGTCCTTTTAAAAGGAAACTGTATCACGGAATGAAAAACTGTAAATGCAGATTTACTCAATTTGATTTCTACTTTCAAGCGTATATCATCCGGTTCATGGTTAATATTGGCTGTCGGACGGTGATATAATTTAAGAAAACAACCACCATACAATTTCTCTGAAGACATCAACCATATTTTGAAGCTGAGATGTGTTTTTGTTATAGTATTAAGCCGTTTTCCTAACTTTGATAAAAAATAAAAAACTTCAGTGGGACATTAAAAAAAAAATCAGAACAGACTTTGTAAAACTCTTTGGTGATTTTGACTAGTTAATGGCGTTGAAGCCATTGAGGCTCATTTGTTATTTCAAGAGTAATTGGAATTTTATCGAAGGACCAAATTGTTTTATAAGGTTTCAACGGAATTTTTAAGCACTGACCGATTAGCCGAGAAACCCCAAGCATAAAATCATTTCTTTTATACATATTTTAAGTTTCAGGTAAATCGGTGCACAACGGTTATAGTACTTCTCTTGTAAAGCTAAGTAAGTTGTTCACCGGTGAAAAAAAATGTTTCGAAACATCAATTAATTTGTGGTGAAAATTTGACAGTCATATGTTTTGTTATGTTTTGCGCATCAGCATACATAAAATAACTTTAATTAACATTTTTTTGGTAATTTGTGCATATTTATGTGATATAATTAATGTTTACAGTCCCAAACACTTATAATTACTTCATTTTATTTCTGAATGTTGAATTTCACCGCTTTTTAAATGGTCTGTACAATTTAAAAAAATGTTGCTTATAGTGTTGATGCATATTGCTGCAACATATACCGGGTTATTTTGCCGGTTTTTCACCAGCGAACAGAATACCTCTTAAGTGAAATTTTTACGCTTTTGTAAAGCCAGTGTGAAATTCATGTTTTTTTTATATGGAGTTTGACAGATTTTCACGTGAAACCGAGCAACTTACCCACCTTAAGTGTTAAAATATTTAATAGTCTATACTTTTTCTTTAATTCCTCGTTAATTTTAAAAACGTTTTCTGATTGTTTTTTAACATCTTTTTAAGAATTCCTTTTGATTTTCATTGCAGTCAACAACGAAAAGTATTTATTTAAAATTCATAAACGGTAATCTTTTAACGGTAATCTCTTTTCAAAATTACACAATGTGTATGCCAAAGTAAAATAAAAATCCCTAAACACAAAAATCTGTCTTAAATTTTTATTAAAAAGGATTTTAGTTTTACTACTACAACAAAAACACTCTATGGTAGGTACTTAAATATCTTTATTGCTGCCTGTCTAAGGCCTGATTTATGGTTACGTTTCATTATACTACAATATTGTGTTGTTAAGGATATGAAGGGTATTTACACGTGTTTCCGGTGCATAATGATTACACTTAAATTTTCATTAAACCAAGAAGAAATAACGAAATAAACGGAATACAGAAAAACATTAATAAAATGTTAATTTGCCAAAATAACACTATAAAATAAGTATGTAGTTGTTGTACTAACTACTACTGCGTTGAACTAAATGAATGAATGGTGGATACAATTTTTTTTTTTGTATTTGTAAAACTTGACAGTCATGCGTAGCTAAGAGCCGATATTATAAAACAGTACGTTTCATAATAATAAAAACACTTGTGTTTTTTGAGATGGAAGAGTTTAAAAATGACTGAATTCGGTTGATATAAATGATTTATCATTAAAACAAGGAAAGGTTAGGTTGTAAGTGTCTGCTGACGTTTTACGTCAGCACTCGTAGACTCTGAGGTCCGATGTGTACCCCTACTAGTCCCTGCCGTTAAAGCAATTTGAGTTCCTTCACTCAAAATAAATTCTCTGTCCAATTAACAGAAAAATCTGCTGAAAATTTTGAGCCATTTAAGAAATCTGCTGATTTTAGCAGAATCGGTTTAGTTATCTGTCTTGTCTAGTTATCTGTCTTGATTGTCTGTGAAATCTGTGAAATCAGCAGAGAAATCTGTAGAGGCGGCAGAAAATTCTGCTGATCACAAATAAATACAAGATTTTTTTTAAAGCGTTAGTTTTTAAATTAAACAATTAAATCTGTGCCCTAGGTCCCATATGAGTCGTATGTTAATCTGCTTGTCCATCTCATTTAATGACGTGCGGAAGTTAAGGCAGGTTTTTGTAATTAAGGTTTTTGTTTTGAGAAACATTGACTTTAAGGACTTGATCGCGACTTCACTGTCAGAACAGATGTTGACTGCGGTTATAGACAATACATTGCAACTCAACCAGTCCGCTACTTTCTTCATTGCCAGCATCTCTGCCTGCTAAACACTTCAATGATCTGGCAATCTTTGAGTCAGGCTCAACCCAAGCTCTCTAATGGGACCCCATTTACGGTGACAGGACATAATCGCCACGTACATTATCCCCATAACAGAAATGGGAATTATGACCCAATGCATTACGGACATAGTCCACATATTAGTTGTGGGGACTATGACCATTTCAAAAACGGTCATAATCCCAATGGGGATTATGTCCCTTCCCTGTTAGGATTACGACCGAAAGTTTTTCGGTCATAACCCCCATTCATATTATGGGGACTAAGTCCAAAAGAATTTCGGTCATAATCCCTTTATTTTGCGGAGAGGGTGGGTTTAATGCATGGAGTTTATAATCCCTAAGCCCGGCCAAAGGACGGCTAAGCAGAAAAACTTTTAAGACAAAAAAATTTCACATAATTATTGAGATTATGACCTATTAGTATAGTAAACATAAACCCTGTAATGGGGATTATGTCCACTTTTTACGTGGTCTTTGTCCCCATAAAACTGGGAATTATGTCCATTTTTTTTTTGGATTATGTCCAAATTTTTTTGGAAATGGGGGTTATGTCCGTGGGTATTATGTCATGTCACCCCCATCTACTCATTATTGTATAGTGCCATAACTCAAAACATGATTTTTGAGTTAAAAAACTTGATTTTTGAGTTAATGCTACAGAATAGTTCTTTATGTTATGCTTTATATTGTGTCAAAAATTTGTATTAATATCTTTTAAATTCAAGTAATCCATCGACCGTTTTTTAGATCTGGCAACATTTTCTTCTATTGTCATTCACTGAAAGAAATCTGATTCCAAGCTGCTATTTAAATTTTGTTGTTCAAATTACACTGTTGAACAAATTCATAGAAATTCGGACTCCCATGAATCAGAATACACGAATTTAATAGATTTTAACCACCTGATTCTAAATCTGCCTTCCTAACTTTTCTATCACGTAAGGTTTCTAAGATATTCGCGTTTAACCCATTTTGGACCAAGATTCAATTTTCTTTTTCTTTTTTGGAAAAAGTTAATTTTTTAAAGTAATTAGCACTTGCTGATGTCAAAAATCTTGTCAAAAAAATTTTTCAATGTGCCGTTATCCCAGAAAATCCTGCGTTTTAAATTTATATGCAATTTTAATATTTGGATTTATTTGCTATTTTATTAATTTATTTCATTATTTTTAAAATAAATAGTTTCGAAATGATTCAAATTAGTGGAATTTGATAATAAATAAAATCTAAAAAAAATTAAAATTAATCCAAAAAATTAACACGGTGAGCCTCAGCGATGTTTAGGTTGAACTTTAGTGTCGACGAAGAGTGTAAGCACAGTTCGATTTCTGCAAAATTAAATGTCACAAAACTGTTAACAGGGAAATCGTAGCTGCTCGCATTCGCGATTAATCGCGATTACGATTACGATTTTAATCGTTTTGCAAACTTTAATTAAAACTGTATACTAAGTTTTTGAAGATATTTAAAAAACTTCAATGTCAAAATTTTAAAAAATACAAAAACACTAATTTTGCGTTATCTCGCGAAAGCGAGAAGCTACGACTTCGCTGTTAACAGTTTTGTGACATTTAATCTTGTAGAAATCAAACTGCGCTTACACTTTTCGTCGACACTAAAGTTAAACCTAAACATCGATGAGGCTCACCTGGTTAAAAGCCGAAAATAATAAAATGCTAAATTTTCGTTTTTGCTTGAAACAATTTCTGTGCTGATTTCCATTGCATTTCATGGACATATAAATTTCAGTGGTCAAGTGGGGATATTTTTTTTAATTGCAGAAAGATGAGACTTAACATTCGTAACTACCCAGGCAGAAAAATACAAACGGGAGAGCGCTGGCAAAGTACCTTTTATGGTCGCTTGTGTGCTGGGAAAGCATCACAGTTTAGTACTCTCCCAGCGTCCAAAATGATAACCACGGTAAACGGTATGCCGTTGCTATTTAAAAGCGCCTTTAAAGCGCTTTAAAAACAAAAAATATAATACTATTATAGCACTTTTAGAACAAAAAAATGGGACGTATCTAAATTGTATAAGTCCCGAAGACACAACTGTTTTTGGTGTTTATTTGAATAAAGAAATTTATTAAATTAGGATAAAAAATTGATTGACTAATTTATTAGGATAAAAAAAATATTAGGAAATATTTTCTAAGTCCCGGAAAAATGTTTAAAAGTTTTTCAAGTCCCAGACACAATTTTTGTTGGCTTTATTTGTATACCCTACACCACTCTGTGGTACAGGGTATAGTGAGTTTATGCTTATGTTTGAAACTACCCGAAATAATAGTCCTAGATTAACCTTTTAGCAAAAGTCCCGAAAAAAAGTGATGTATTGAACCAAAACGTGTTGTGTTCCAAAGGGATAGACTCAGTGACATTTCACATGTGATGTATCCGGAGTTTAAGACACTTCCTCACAAAAGAAATGTGCTTTTATATAAAAGGTGTCAAGGTTGTGATAGGCATTGTGTCTAAGTGACATATCATGAGAAATATCAAGGACCAATAACTTATACTGCAGGGAAATGAAAAATATTCCAATTGTTATGAAAATTAATAAATTTTAATTACAAATTATACTTTGAACGGATTTAAATAGAAAACATTGGCAAAGCGCTTGCAAAGCACTTTTTTTCATACTACACTTAAAATATTATGCAAGTAAATTCAACAGAAAATACGTTTGAAACAAATGAAACTTTATTTAAAAAACGGACTACTTACATTTCATTTAAAACAAAAACATTTCTCAGTTATTTTTAAATGTTAATTAATAACTGTTGAAATCCGTAAAAATAACTTAAAAATCCGTAAAAAATGACTGACAAAATGTTACGGAAAAAACGGTTAAAATAACGGAAATTTACATTCATTTTTATTTATTTTTTTAGAAATAATTTTGAAAAACTTCGAACCTAAGCAGAATCGAACTCATAATTTCTGGCTGATAGCCCAGCACGCTACCCTCTGTGCCACAAGCCACTTATATTTTCAGCAACTAAATTTCATTTTCAAATTCAAAAAAAAAAAATCTAATTTTAGAAATTTTTAAATAACTGACAAATAACAAACGACAAATAAAATAATGTGGGTTGTTTTTTAAATAACTGAAAAAAACAAACGTTGCGGAAAATTTTATTTAAAAGACAGTTATGTATTTGAATAAACGTTCAAAAAGCTATTTAGAATGTTTGTATGTGAAACAAACGAATTTTCTTTAAATATTAACTGAAACGAAAACTATTTGTTTGACTGTGAAACAGTAACTGTAAAACTTTTATGAGTGTACCTTATACACAAAAAATCAAGTGCTTTGCCGAGACTTTTTCTGTGGAACGGTTGGCAGTTTCTGCCTGGGTATATATACCTGAATTTCCATCTTTTTCTTACATAAATATTTTTTTGAAAAAGGTGTTCTCTACTGTTCGAAAAATCGAACAGAGGATCGAAATGGGTTAAATATTGAGAAAACGGATCTTTTTGGCTGTCCCCTGTAACGTATTCTTAAGTTGCTCACACAAAATAGGACTTGATTTTGTATTAACTCAATCTCTTGATTCCAAATCTGGCATCCAAATTTTTCTAACGTGCACCATTTTTGAGATATTGGCGTTTGAAAATTTAAAATCCACTGTCACACACTTTTATTCATAACTAGCAGGCCCGCCCGGAACTTTGTCACCGGTAATAATAAATACGGAATTAAAGAAGCTTCAAGATTAGAGTCCCCATTTCTAAAATTGTCCCCTGCAGAATCTTTATCTTATTAAATTTTTATCGTTGAAGTCTTAATTAAAAACTATTTCAAACAAACAATAATATTCAAACAGCCCCGTTTAGCCCGGAATCATGTTCGTTCCGGTAAAACAATTTCTTGAACATTTTCGAACATTATATCGTTATTATTGATATCCTTTCATTCCCCGTATAATTCCATTTCGTTTCCCGTTCTATTCCATTTCGCTCCCTGTTCTATTCGTTTCAATTCATTGAATTCCAATTCATTGCGTTCCATAACATGCGTTGAAGAAATAATGATTTTTTGGGCAGGAGGATCCCACATTTCAAGTTTCTATGATCAATATTTCAGGAGATAGGAAAGGTTACAAAGTTCACTTCTTTTCAACTATTTGCTCCATTAAAATCTGAATTTTCAAAAAGGGCGTTTTCAGAATGTTTTGAAATCGGATGAGTAAAGGTTTTTAAAATTGAAGTCTTTGACCCAAAGTGATCTTTAAAATGGGTACGGTCAATGAAACCTACCCTAATTCATCCTGAAGGAGATTTATAAATATTAGTAAAATCATTTTTGAAACATCATAGAAAGTTTCGTCTATTTTAAAGTTTTACGTCGATGAACCCTAGGACCATTCTTAATATTGGAGAAAAAAATTATTTAAACCGAATTAGAAGTTTAGGAGATTTTGAAATTTTACGTTTTTTTAACCAAAACTGAGCGTAGAAAGGGTGTGGTTGATGAAAGCTAGCCCATGTCCACCCTGAAGGACCATTCAAAATGTATATTGGTGATAAAATTTTTTAAATCGGATGAGTAGATTCATAATATTTAAATTTTACGTTTTTCGTGCCAAAAGTGGGCGTATAAATGGGCGTGGTCAATGAAACTCAGCATATTTCCACACTACAGAACCATACTAAGCATTGGGGGGAAAATTTTGAAAATCGTGTGAGTAATTTAGGAGATTTTTAAGTTTTAGGTTTTTTGGCCAAAAAGTAAGCGAAGAAGTGGGCGTGGTCGATGATTCCTAGCCTATGTCCACCCTGGAGGAACAATCTAAATATTGGCGAAAAAATCTTTGAAATCGGATGAGTAGCCTCATAGATATTTAAATCTTAAGTTGTTTGCCAAAAGTGGGCGTTGAAGTGGGCGTGGTCGAAAAATCCTACACTATGTCCACTCTGGAGGAGCACTCTAAATATTGGTAAAAGCATTTTTTAAATCGGATGAGTAGTTTCAAAGATATTTAAATTTTTAGTTTTTTACCAAAAGTGGGCGTAGAAGTGGGCGTGGTCGATGAAACCCAGCATATGTCAATCATGATGGACCATTCCAAGTATGTATTGGTAAAACAAATTTTGAAATCGGTTTAGTAGTTTTGAAGATTTTTAAATTTTACGTTTTTTGTCAAAAAGTGGGCGTGGTCGATGAAACCTAGCCTATGTCCGTCCGGGAGGAACATTCTAAATATTGCTGAAAACTTTTTTGAAATCGGATCAGTAGTTCCAGAGATTACTTTCTACAAACAAACAAACAAAAAAACATACAAACATTACCTCTTTATAATATTAGTATAGAAGTATAGATAAATTACATTATAATTTTAAAACGCGAATACCTTAAAAACGGAACATGTTAGAAAAATGTTGATTGCAGTTTAGTAATCAGGAGGTACATTTTATGTAAAATCGAGTCCTAGTTTGTGGAAACAAGGAAAGAATACGCTACAGTGGACCCCCAAAAGTGCTAAAATAATGTTGTTTTGACTTTTTAACAGCGAATATTTCAAAAACAGTACGTGCTAGAAAAATTTGAATGGCAGATTTGGAATCAGAAAACCAAAATCTATAAGAACCAGTTGGATATTTTAATGGGTGGTTTTTGTTGTCCAACACGGTTATTTTAAACAGTTTTTATCAAAATCTAAAATAAATTAAAGGTTTGAGGGTAGAATTTTTAAAATTAAGAATCTAATCCTGATGCTTCTTTTATCCGATATTTAATATCGCTGGCAACGAAGTATCAATTAAAACAGTAAGTTTTCATATATGGTTTGAAGACGAAAAACCAATGTTTAAACTGACGAATTTACTGGCATTAAATATAAAACATACTATATTAGCCTAAATATAGTAGATTGTACTAGGCCCAGTATAACTAGAAAGAAACTAATTTAAATTTATTTGTTACGCTCATTAGCAGTAATTGTGGCTAAAATGTAAAGCCAGGAAAATCATACTATAAATGCAAATGATTATTAAAATTAAAAAAGGGGAGAAAATGTTACAAAAAAATAAAATTATAACATGAATTGCTATTGGAGGAGATGGAAACAATTTTCGAAGCAAATTTTTTAGTTACCATGCATTAGAGTGTTGAAATTTTTTGAATAAAAAAAAAAAACTGAATGAATTAAATAAAATCAAGGTGGTATTAATGTTAATGTGATGCGTTAAAACTAAATTATACAAAATCATTGCTGGTTGTACATTAGGGTGGTTCTTATTTAAAAAACATGATTTTCGCTGCTACTACACCATGGATTTGTTAAATAATCTAAAACAAGTACCTTGTTAATTTTCGAACCAAATTAGTTAATTCTTTGACCCCGCGAAAATCGGTTAAAGTTTCGAGTTTTGGGAAAATATTTACGAAATTTAAAAAAAAAATAAAAATCTTGTATGCTGAAAATAAAATATTCGTATAACCTCCAACCACAGTATGGAATACACTTCCTTGAAATCCCCTGTTTTAAAATAGGTCATTAAAAAACAGGAATTAAATTTTTTAATTCTTAATCCCCAACGACTGAATTACTAAATGGATAAAACTAATTTGAGTTTACTGGAAATTTGTTTTAGAAAAGTTAAAAAAATAAAAAAACTTGGAAAATGTGACAAATTCAAAAATTATTTTTGATACAAAATTAATCTGGGTTACTGATGCATCGCGATGTCTTAAAAATTTCATATTTTTAATATGATTATTAGGGTGGTAGCTATTTTGCAAATCTTCGAATTTGAAGGAGTGCACCCCTAATTTTTATTACATTTGGTCTAAAAATGCTATGCTAAAAATTTCAGCCAAATCGGACAACGTTAACACGAGGCGCATCGAGGTCAAAGGTCAAAGGTAAAAAAATAGCCATATTTTGATGAAAATCATTAAATAAATGGTGTTGCTTTTTGAATATATTGTTAAAAAGTGGTACACGAGTTGTTTTTAGTATAAGAAGATAAATTAAAAATTTTTGGATTTTCAAAAATTAACCCTTGTAAGTCTTTCGGGGTCAAAATGACCCAATTTTCACAAAATGACCCCTAAAACACGAAAATCAGCCCCAATTTTCTAACTTTATTAAGAATTTTTAACGTGGTGGGCCATTTTGACCCCATGTTTATTTATGGGTTAATTAAAAATAAATCAAATAATTAGTTTTCTGACCTCGCACATAATCATAACAAGTTTTATCAAAATCGAAAGAAAATATAAAAACCTATATAAAGAAATTTTAATGTGCTGGGCCATTTTGACCCCATGTTCATTTATGGGTTAATTTTAAAAAAATTAAATAATTATTTTTCTGAGCTCGTACAATAATTATACCAAGTTTTATAACAAATCGCAATAAACATTTCATATTTAGATTCCTTTTTCCAAAAAAAATCCAAATATCCCTAAATTTGACATTTGACCCGAATAAAAACCGGGTTAATATTATTCTATTTTCCTAAAACGTTTAAAGTTAATGTCTAACATAGTTTTTAATAATTTATCGCCCTGACTTTGTCAAATTTTAAAATATTTACCAAATTTTTTCCATATTGAATAAATTGTGGGCAAAAAAGGCATTTTCCTCGAAATCCGCTGAGTTTAAATCGATGCCCCCGCCAAACTATCCGAGGGATATCCCCCAAAAAAAAATGTTAACATATATTTTATAAGATTCTGTGTTTTTTTCAGCATTTTTCCTAATTTTGTTTAAGAAAATTTTGAAAAAACCAAAATATCAGTTTTGAGAACCACGCCAAATAAAATGCATATTTTTAGCCTTACCGTGAAACGGGTGAATGACATCCTAGAAAGACAGTATTTCATATCTGAGTATTTATGATAGAATAGAATATAAATATGGGTTTACATTGGTTTATTTCAATAAATTTAGAAAATTGGGGCTGATTTTCGTGTTTTAGGGGTCATTTTGTGAAAATTGGGTCATTTTGACCCCGAAAGACTTACAAGGGTTAATTTTTGAAAATCCAAAAATTTTTAATTTATCTTCTTATACTAAAAACAACTCGTGTACCACTTTTTAACAATATATTCAAAAAACAACATCATTTATTTAATGATTTTCATCAAAATATGGCTATTTTTTACCTTTGACCTTTGACCTCGATGCGCCTCGTGTTAACGTTGTCCGACTTGGCTGAAATTTTTAGCATTTTTAGACCAAATATAATAAAAATTAGGGGTGCACTCCTTCAAATTCGAAGTTTTGCAAAATAGCTGCCACCCTAATGATTATATTTGAGCAAATGTTAAACAAAAATTTAATTTAATCTTTAGAAGACACAATTTTCTTCATCAATCCGAAAAACACAAACAAAAATTTTTTTGTTTTGAACATATTCTTAAAAATTTTAATACATACCCAGTCGGCAGAAAAAATCATCTCTGACATACTGCTGACTTTCCTTTATAAAAATGCTGGCATCTTTATAAAAAATTTTAAATGTCCCCAATGACATGTCAGCGGTTGTTTAAACGAATTGCTGGTGTCCAGCGATACTGCTGGATACTGCTTACCAACTGATGACATGTCATTGGGAACATTTTGAAAAATTGTATGAAGATGTCAGCGATTTTAAAAAGGGAGAGCCAACTGGGTATTTTTTTTTTGCACTAAACCTAAAACTTTGACCGATTTTCGTAGTGTCAAAGAGTTAACCAATATTGCTAGATACATACTTATTTCAGGTCGTTCAACAAATCCAGGGTGTAGGTGCAGCAAAAAAACAATATTTTCAAAATAAGCACCACCCTATTGTACATAATAAGCCACCTGAATTAACTGGATAACAAAAAATAAAGAATGGTCAAGACATTTTCATATCTTACGCACTAATAAATTAAACTGTAGAGTGGGAAGAAAACCAAAATTGTAGATAATTTCCCTACACAGAAAAAAAAATTAAATTTGAAATCCTATTGAGTTAAAAATTACTCAATTTTGCACCAGTAAACTATTTAAAAGTATTGAGTAAAAGTTTAATAAAAAATTATTAAGTGTGTGCTAAAAATTTGAGTACATTTTTAATTGACACAATTAAAAAATTACTCAAAGTTTTTTGTTTTTTTTTTTATTAAATTAAAGTACGCCTTAAACACAAACACAATTTTATTAAAATATTTTGTTTTGATAAAAAATTAAAAAAATTGGCCAAATAGAAAACAACAAAAATATAATCCATTTTTTCCAATTTGAGAGATTTATGTGAATATCGAAGGTTTTTTTCGTCCCTCGGCCAAAAGAAACTTTAGTTTTAAATTTCGGCAAAATCTATTCATAATTGCGATCTGTATCGTGTTTACGGACGGACATCAATAGAGTTACTTAAAAAGTAATTCTGAGTCGATCGGTATGCCTGAATGTGAGTCTAAAGACAAAAATTTTTTTTAATTTCATTTTTTCGCCTCAATGTTTTTGAGCCTAATTTTTAAAACTTATATTTAAAACTTATGGTAAAAAGGAGTCGAATTATTTTTTTTTAAAAAAGTGAAAATTTATGCAACTTTTTTTTAAAACTTCTCAAATATACTTTACGCTTAAAAAATTAAAACTGTTTGACACATTTTTAAATTGTTCATTAATTTTTTTTAGAGTTTTTGAATTATAAACCATATTTATGCAGAAAACTTCTAAGAGCATTTTTGGTATAGAAAATTCTCCGATTCTAAGATACGAATTATCGTAATAAAATCAAAGATTTTGAGAAATTTTTTGATAGAATGACTCCTTACATTGCCGGAAATTTTTTTAGTTTTACAGTTTTTGAATAAAAAAAAATAGAATTCCAAGATATTTTAACCATAGAAAGATTTTTACTATTATAACGATTTAAAACATTTTTTGTATAGACATTTTTTGAACAGAAAAACTCTTAAACTCTGAGAAATTTTTCGTGTAGAAAAATTCTCAGATCATAAGACATTTTTCGTATATAAAATTTCTTTGATTCTAAGACATTTTTCGTATGGAAAAACTATCAGGTTCTAAGAAAAAGTTGTTTGATTTTGAGACATTTTGCTTATAGAAAAATTCTCAATTTTTCCAACATTTTTCTTACAGAAAAATTCTGGGTAATTTTTCGTAAAGAAAACCTCCCAGATTCTAAGACATTTATCGTATAGAAAAGTGCAAAGCTTTTGAGACACTTTTTATTATAAAAATTTTAGACTCTGAGACATTTTCGTATTGAAAAATTCTGATATTCTCTGAGACATTTTTCGTATTGAAAAATTCTCAGATTCGGAAACACTTTTCGTATTGAAAAATTCTCAGATTCTGAGACATTTTTCGTATGGTGAATTTTTCTATACGAAAAATCTCAGATTTGTATAGAAAATTTCTAAGATCCTGAAACATTTTTGCATAGAAGAATTATCAGATTTTAACACATTTTTCGTACAGAAAAATTTTTTGCTAAGAAAAATATCTCAAATTTGTATAGAAAAATTCACAGATTCTGATACATTTTTCCTAAAGATTTTTTCGATTCTGAGTCATTTTTCGTAACGAAAAAACTCAGATTAAAGACGTTTTTTGTGTAGACAAATTCTTTGATTCATAAATATCTTTCGTATAGAAAGTCTGAAAAAATTATTATAATCTTAAAAAATCTCTTATCCATTTGTTGAATGTGAAAATTTACAGATTCTGAGACATTTTTGTAAAGAAAATTTTTTAAATTCACTATATTTTTTGTCGTTAAAAATTTTTATTTTGATATTAAAAAAAAATCTAACACTTTCATTAATTTTTTGTGTAAAAAAGTTCCATTCAGAGAAGATGTTTCGATTTAAAAATTGTCAAATTTGGTTAAACTTGGAATAACAAAATCTTTAAATTAGTGTTGAGGACACAATTTTCACAGAATATGTTTTAAAACATTATTTTCCAAAAAAAAAATCTCAAACCAAACTGTACCATTTCAAATTTTAGATTTTTGAAGTTATCTACACAGAAAAAAATAAAAAAAATATTTAATTAAAAAATTCGTAGATTTAATTAAAAAATTAATTAAATCCGGACCAATCACTAAAATGCGCAAATAAATTAAAAATATTTGTATGCCGTTAATTAAAAATAAATGGATATTTATTTAATTAAAAACTTAATACTATAAATTAAAAAATTTAATTAAAATTTAAAAAAAAGATAATTAAAATTTTAATTGTATAAATTAAAAAATTAATTAAAAATATTATATTAAAAAAAAAAAATAATTTGTAAAAACATTCCTTTTGAATAAAATAGTTTAAAAAAAAATATTTCTTCAAACTTTACCAAATTTATTTATGCCGTAAAGACATAGTCAGTGAGATGATTTTATAAAGTTGATTATAAGCCTTTCATATACATACACATAAAACTATAAACAAAATGAGAATTCAAAAACCTATGTGAAAAATAAAAAAAACTTTCAACAAACTTTTTATACTTATGTATTTTTTTTTGTATGTAATACAATGCAAGAGAAAACCACACACTCGCACACACACGGAAAACAAAACAAAAAAAAAAACAAGTAAGAAAATTATAGTCGGTCAAGACCGACCATATAATACCCTACACCAAGGTTTCCCGGAAAATGGGTCCCATGGATCGATTAGATCTATATGTTGTAAAACCTTTATTAAGTGAAGAAAACACTCACAAATCAAATTTGAGTGAAATAGGCTTCTATTTGTTGACAATAAACCGCTTTAACTGAATATCGGGCGAAATTTTCACAAGGGGCCTGAGTCCAAAACTGGTCCGATGATTATCAGGTTTGATAAGGTTATTTAAGTACGCGTTTAACGTACACAAACAAAATTTTAATTAAATATTTTCTATTTTCATGAAATTTGAGACATTTATGTGAAAATCGGGAAGGTGGTTTGTATGGGGGCTACAAGAAGAACTGGTCCGATTTCTTTGAAATTTCAAAGCGATACCTTCTATAATACGGTTTTTAGAGTCATTTGAGCCAAAACTAAAGAGGACCTTTGTATGGGGGCTAGGTCTAAATATGGACCGATTTTTTCCAATTTCAATAGGCTTCGTCCTTGGGCCAAGAGAGACTTAAGTTTCAAATTTCAAGTCAATTGATTAAAAATTGCGACCTGTATCGTGTTTACACCGTTTACATGGACAGACAGACAGACGGACGGACGGACGGACGGACGGACGGACATAGCTAAATCGACTCAAAAAGTGATTCTGAGTCGATCGGTATACTTAAAGGTGGGTCTAGGACCAATATTTCGGGTAGTTACAAACATCAGCACAAACTCATTATACCCTGTACCACAGTGTGGTGTAGGGTATAATAAGTAAAGCTAGAAATTTAATTAAACATTTAATTATATAAATTAAATACTTAATTAATATTAAACTTGAAAACAATTAAAATGTTAATTAAAATAAAGTTAAAAATTTAATTAAACAATTAATTATATTAATTAAAAGTTTAATTAATATTAAATTAAAAAACAATTAAAATTTTAATTAAAATAAAATATACGATATTATTTTCTGTGTAAAGACATAAAATATATTTTTAAATATCAAAATTTTTCCAGCAAAACTTACAATCGAAAATTTAAAAACAAAAATTGAGTAATATTTTAATTGACGCAATTAAAAATTTACTTAAAAATTTTAAAAACAATTTAATTCTCGTTTAGTTTATAGTTTTTTGTATATGTATATGAAAGTTTGTAATCGTCTTTTTAAAAGTTTCCTATGTTTTTGAGACATAAATATGTTTGGTATAGTTTGAAAAAACAAGTTTTTTGTTTATTTTTTTGTAAAAAAATTTAAAATTTTTTAAAAAAATAAATAGATAAATTTTGAGTAAGTTTTTAATTGTGTCAATTCAAATTTACTCAATTTTTTTTCAATCATTTAATAAATTTTTATTCAAAATTTACTCAATACTATTATATCGTTTACTGGTGCAAAATTCAGTAATTTTTTACTCAATAGTATTAAAAATTTACTCAACTATTTTTTTATATTTTTTTTTTACTTACAAGGGAAGTATCTCAACCCTTATGAACCGATTTGCCTGAAACTTAAAATATACATTAAAGAGACGATTTTAAGGTTGGGGTGTCTCGGCTTATCGGCCATATCGGTGTTTAAAAATTTCGTTGAAACCATGTGGACCTTCGGGAAAATTTTGATGACTTCCGAACTAACAGGAATATCATCTAGGACAAAAATACGGGTCGACTTAAATTGATTAAAGATTATTTCTTATCCATATGGATATCGTAGGTCTATGTCTTCACATAAGTACCCCCCAAAATTTACACATTTTCCTTAAAAAATATTTAAAGAAGCCGAATTTTTACAAGCTTATGCCACCACTGGATAGGCATTAAAAAACCTTTCTTCTCATATGAAAGCATCATATAGTTTCTTAAAAAGAAATGGCTGAAAAATCAAAAAAACGATTTTTTTGCCATTTTTTGACCCATGTTTTGAACCCCTAAATCCCCGATTTGGCCGATAAGCCGAGACACCCCAACCTTAGAATTGTCTCTTTGATATATATTTTAAGTTTCAGGCAAATCGGTTCATAATGGTGGAGATACTTCCCTTGTTAGATTAGAAAAGGCCCTTGCACTGCGACCAATATGATCTTTTGTGCAGAACATTTTACTTAGTTTAGGAGCAACAAGACTCTAAAAATCGATTATAGCCAATTATCGTTTTATGTGATCACAGTACTTAATAATTTATTTTTTTGGTTTTTGGTTTTTTTGGTCCCGTAAAAGCGGGAAGTAAAATTCACGGAAATTTGGAGAACCGGATTTGATGGGAAAACCATTTATTTTTAATATTTCCTCTTTTGGTGCCACAAATTGTTCAACTCTGTTAAACGTAAAGTTGATTATTTGTTTGTTGTTTTCTATTTTATTTATTTTATTACCAACAATTGACGATCTAATAGACGGAAATTTACTCATGCGTATTTGAAATGCTCGCACCTACATCCTTTCGACAATGTTTTAAAAATTAATTTATTTTCAGTTTCGTTTACATATGTATGGTAGGTACATTCGAGCATTCTGGCATTCAAACATTACATTTGCAGCGTTATTTATTCATAGATTTTTATAGCCAACAATGACGGCGTCATAAAAAATCAACGAAAACATACCAAAAAAAAAAAAAAAAACAACGCTTTACTTCAATATATTCAATGTTGCCAACAAAGCTATTTTGTAGCCAGATTTAGATAATATTTTTTGCATGTACTTAGAAATAAAGTCTTTTAACTCTTAGCTAAAAATATATCTAATTTTTTTGTCGCAACTTTTGTTAAAAAGTGGTTTTTTAAAACTGTATCATTCAAATTTGTTTCATAAACATATTTTAACGAGTTATCGCGATATATCGTCTCAAACCTCATTTGAAAATACGTATTTCCAGTACAAATTGAAACCTTTTGTTATGAGGTTTCAACGAGAGTACGATCGAAACCTTTTAAAATTCAAAGTTCTACGCTTTTTTACAACTTTTACAAACCAGAATATAAATTAAAGAAAGTGCCAATAGTAAACAAATTTTGAATATTTCCGTACAAAATAACAATTAAATAATGTGCTTTAGTTCAAAGTTTTCACTATTCACCTAATTTTTGAAAATTTTATTTTTTGTCAAATTTTTAATATTTTTTTCACAATATTTTTTGGTAAAATACTTGTTAAATAACAAAACTGCTCGTAATTTTTACTAAAAATTCTCGTAAAATATTAGGCAGCACAAAACCTAGTAAAGTTATGAGAAGTTCTTGTAATTTTGAATGCGTCAAATAATTTGTAAATTTACAATTTTATTGATAAAAAGTTTGTAAGTTGTTTGTAATTTTAGAAGCTTTTTACCAATTAAATTGTAATTTTTACTAGGAACTCTCGTAAAATAGGAGGAAGCAAAAAATAAGATAAATATCAAAAAACTAGATATTTTTAAAAAATCTATAAATTTTTTAGTTGTAATTTTTTTTTTTAATAGTTGGCATCAGTGAATTTATTTGAAAGAGGTAGAAATCCAAACATACGGACAAATAAAAGCAATCATACCCCAAATGTACAGTATAAATGCTCACCACGGTGTTTGGCACATTGAATAATTAATGAAATTTGTAACACTTAAGTGTTCAGTTAAAAAAAAATAAAATACAAAAATAAAACAATAAGTTTAATTTTCACCTAAATTGTAATAAAAAAAACATTAATGAATTTATAATGAATCTATTATTCATGTGTAATAAATTACTTTTTTTAAACAATTGAGCTTTTGTTAATATTCTAAAAAATATTATTCTATTCAAATGTATTGTGTAAATATGCCGATACATCACACATTATAGAATATTGATTGAACAATCCCTGTAAGCAATTTTGATACGAAGAAGATATCTAATCGTATCGTCTGGACGATAAATTGTATTGTGGTGGATATCTTCTTAGTATTGAGGAAGAAACACCCGTTGGTAGGAATCGTGTACCGAAAGCAATAATCGTGGTTCGTGGATTTTTTAAATCGTTTTTAACTTTAAAATTTAAGCACATGTTTTAGTGGTGTTCTATGAGAATATTTTAAATAAGGACTAAAATTACTCCTAAAAGTGGGATTTAGAAGGTTAATATGTTCCACGAAAAGAACAACCTTCAAATTTCAGTACACACTCAAAAAAAAAGGGAACTAAAATCTGGGAAAATTAACTCAATTTTGAGAAAAAGAGGGAATGATTTGGCTCCAAAGATTTTTTAACTTGGTTTCAGTTCATAATTTTCCCAAAAATAAGGAAAAAAAATTATTTAATTTTAAGCCAATTTTAACAAGAAAATGGGAAAAATTATACTTCACATTTTAGAAATAGATTGGGTCTAGACCCTGGACCCATGGGTTCGGACACCATTTAACTCGAGACCCCGTTGGGTCCTTTAAGGGTCCCCATAGATTTTGAACCAAAACATGGGTCCGTTTCGCTCTAACTTGCTTAGTTTTTGAGATACTGTAATAAGGGGCCTGATAGGGTCTTGAGAATATTAAAAACTGGATAACTCAAAAACTAATAATCGGAGGGCTTTCGGGTATTTTGCGGAAGTGTTCTACGAGTCAAGAGCTACAAAAATGCCGTTGGACCTTTTCTCGTGTTGGCAGTATTTACCGAGATATGTGCATATATAAAATCTCGGGAATCTCAAATTTTAGATCTAAAATTAGGGTCTTGAGACCCCGACATATATGCAGAGCTAGGCTATTCCATATTTTTATTGTCTTTCTTTAATTTTACATATTTTTGATGTCTTTCTTTTGAAAATTTCGTCCGTTTCGCTCTATCTCGCTTAGTTTCCGAGATATCGCCATTTTGAATTTTTAACTAAATTCTATGAAGTTATTTACTAAATTCTCAGAAGCTATTAACTGAATTCAAAGAAGTACACTTCCTCAATTCAAAGAAGAGAAATACGATGATGTTTTTTTTAGTAAATTTTAACTAAACTTGAACTAAATTGTTTTTTAAGAAATATGTCTTAAAAATAAAGATACGATTCTTAGATTTGTGGAAAATTTCTTTGGCAGTAAGAATTTTTTTCCTAATATTAAAAAAATCCATTTAAAGACAACTATGAACTAATTCTAAGTAAATGATCTAAATTTTTTTCCTCATAGTTAAGAAAATTTCTCATTTTTAAGTTAAATTTAACTCAATTTTAGGAAAATTCATGATAAATTTTCAAAGACATATTTTCCTTAATTTTAGTTATGTCTTTTTTTTCAGTGCAGATATGATTAAGCATTATTTAGCTCAGAGACAGATTTAACACACTTTTCGACTTATTTCACACAACCCGAGTAAAAATTTTTATATGATACAATATATAACGATATGTAACACAATATATATTTATACGCAATTTGATCCGAATAATGGTGGATGTTTTTGCATTAAAAAAGATCAACTTGTATAAAATATGATTTGATTTCATCCGAGTTTTGAGCAGACATTGCCATATATTAGTGGATCTAATTAGATCTAAATGCATAAAAACATGAAAAATCCTGGTGTTTTTTGGTTTGGGTTGAGATACACCACAGGTCAACGATACATTCACCAAACATAAATTTGTTTTAAAAAAAATAGTTTGGGTACGCTTCGAATCAGATAGATGATATACATAACCCTAACAAGGAAATGTTTACAAACATTTTAAAAAGTTTCTTATACTTTGCCTAAAAAATTTAGAAAATTGTTGGTTAAATGGAAAAATGTAGCGTTATGTATGGAACATAATAGGATATATATAATTTTATATTACATTATACAGAAAAACAAATTTTGTATTGACCCTCATATAATTTTATATAATTATATCAACAGTACACCTTTTAAACCGAATCATGATTCAATTATTTTAAACTACATATGACTGAATTTAAAAAATTTTGAAAATATCTCACGCGATGTATAATCATATATGATTTATTATTTTTGCATCAAGTTATATATTGTTATATATGTTTATTTTTACTCGGGAACTCAAAAAAAATCTTTTTTATTGACATTTTTCGCGAAAACGCGAATTAATCTAGAAAAACTGGGAGACACGTGTATTTTATATTCGGCCTTACTTACAGAATTTCTTGGTCTGATCCATGTGTTCTAAAGTTTTCGCGAAAATGTTCTTTGTCACCGGTGCACCGTAATGTTTGAAGAAACAACTTAGCCGTTTTCGATCAGATTAAAACCATAAGAAAGCTTTCATTCCAACTTAGAATATAGACAATAGTATGTTTTCGCTTAAAAAAAAAAAACACATTAACAAGGAAAGTATTCCAACCTTTATAAGCCGATTTATCTGAAGCCTAAAATATATATAGAAAAACAAAACAATTCTTAGTTCGGGGATTTAGGGGTAAAATAATTGGTCACAATATGGGGAAAAGTTTGTTTGTTTTCCTGAAAATGTATAAATTTGGGGGGTATTTATATGAAGACATACCCCTACAATATTAATATGAATACGAAATAGTCTTTATTAACTTTAAGTCGACACATATTTTTGCTCCAGACCAGCGGTTACCAACCTATGGTACGCGTACCACTAGGAGGTACGTGAAACTGTGCGCGGGACACTCAAAATTTTAGTAGTAGATTAACCTTTCAATGCTGGTTCCGTATCTGGCATTCAAAGTTTTCCATAACGTCCGGTTTTTAAGAAAGTTAAGGTCAAAATTCACAAAGAACGTATTTTTGTGCAATTTAGAGAGCATGTTTTGCATTATTTTTTATGATATTTTGATATCCGACCACTTGTTTTCGATTAATCTTTTGATGCTGATTCCGAATATGGTTCACAAATTTTTCTATGATGTCAGGTTTTTGAGAAAATGTATGTCAAAGTTCTCAAAAAAAGTGTTTTTGGGCATTTTTGAGACGGGTTGTGATAAAGTGGAAATTTTGGTGCCATTTTGTTAAGCTCCAAAATGAATTTTTATTGTATATACGAGGGTGTTTCATTCAAAAAGTCACGGAATTATTGATCTGCCCTCTGCCACAGATCAAAAATTTCCAAATTAACTCTAATTTTTATATGAGAAAAAACTCGTTTGGGGGTACGCGGCTAATAAAATATGAAATTAGGGGTACGCGAGCCAAAAAGGTTGGTAACCGCTGCTCTAGACGATAATCCATAATGTTTCATAAGGGGGCAACGAAGTTTAAAAACACTGATGTGGCCGATAAGCCAAGACAGCCTAAACTTTAAATCGTCTTTTTTTATATAAATTTTTTTTTTCAGGCAAATCGGTTGGAATACTTCTGTTGTTAGTCCCAATATAAAATTTTCGTGGATAGTCTTGCAGCTCTGAAGACCTTAGAATCAAACACTGTAAAATCGGGAATAGTTAGCAATTGTATACAATCCCTTCATCGAATCAGTCAGCACACAATCAAGCTAATCTGGGTCCCTGGACATAGTGAGGTCGCTGGGAACGAATGGGCTGATAAATGTGCGAGAAATCGGTCGGGGAACGTGTAGAACCTGACATCTCGATTTCTGTAGTTTAATTGATGAACGAAATTGATAGGATATCTGAGAATAAAATGAAGGACAGGTGGATATCACTGACAACGTGCAGGATATCGAGAGCCCTGTGGCCACTGCCAAATTCCAAGAGGACAAAAAGTCTTCTTACTTTTGGCAAGCGGACGCACATTGGGTTGAAATGGATCAAAAGTGACGCTTTATTCAAAACTGAATTTTTTTTTACAAAAATTATTAATTTAGGGTTAAAGTATATAAAATTACACTAAAAAATCTGTCACAACTATTATTCTGAGTTGTTTACTTTTCTTGCAATCTGCCGTCAAAATCAAATAAATTTTTGTGTTTTTGAATATGGTGCTAAAAATTGAAAATCAACTTATTTCTAGATTTTTTTTTGGTATTTATTCATTCAAAGGTAATTTTTTTATTATGGAACCATCAACTTCAGGCATTTTCAAATACATTTCTGTTTTTTTAAAATTGTTGTATAAATATTTTTGAAATTTTTTTGTAAAATGTTCCAAAATTGGAGTATTTTTAATACTTGATGGAATATAAAAAAAATGTAAGAGGTTGTTATTGCTTAAGGCATAATTACTTGAGCGAATACGGTTCGGAGACGTGTCAGCTGATACGTTAGCTTGTATTAAAATAAATGGAAATAGGTACTTAAACGAATACGTGACGGTGGTGTAGCTGCCGAACTTTAAAACGATGCAACAGCCCGTCACGCTTCAGCACCGCTACAGTAGCGCTCAAGTGCCTGGGCCTTTATACATTGTGATAATAAAGCATATAGTATAAGCTTTAATTAAAAAAAAACGTCCGCGTTTAATGCCGTTATTTTTTTATTTAAGATTTTATGAAAAAAATATGGTGGCTTCAATAACACTTCATCACAAAAAAACAAAAAAGTTTCTGACCCAGAAACTAGACCCACTTATCCTTATGTATTTTGACCTTCTGAAATCGATTCTGCCATCAGAATTGAATTCTATAGTTGGTGTTTCCTGTGATTTACAAGGAAAGTCCGTAAAGTTATTCCTCGGGACCGAGTATTTATTCGTAATACTCGCTTATCTAGTAGAGCACATCCGTTTGTAGTTGATTGTCCTGTGTTTCGCACAACGCATTACAGAGAAAATTCGTTTTTTAGTCGAACAATTCGTATGTGGAATAAACTTCCCGCAGAAGTCTTCCCTGTTACTTATAATTTAGAAAAGTTTAAATCAAATATCCATAAACACTACTCCCTCTTTCCTCCTTCCCATACCCTATTTTCCTGATCAGTACAATGCATAGCATGAGTAGGGGGCATCCCCTGAGTATTGGTTAAAATTAAAAAAAAAAAAAAAAGTGAACCCACCTAATTTCTTTGTGAATTTGAAAAAGTTACAAAATTTTTTAATTTTATTTCTGTATGTATGGTTCAAGTCAGATTTATTACGTAGAAAATAAGAGTATTGTAAATAAAATCCGTAAAAAATTGCAGAAGTTACATGCATTTGAACAAAAACGCGTTATTTCAGTTTTATACAAAAACAGTTGTATTTATGTTGTGAATTAAAGCATTTTTGTTCAAATGCAAGTAACTTCTGCAATTTTTGATGAATTTTATGAAAAAACCTCTTATTTTCTTCGTAATTAATCAGACTTGAACATTACATACCGAAATAATATTTAAAAAAATGTTAACTTATTGTTGGTCAAATTTACAAGGAAATCAGGTCGGTTCACTTTTGCGGACTTTCCTTGTAAATTGCAGAAAAACCTAACGGTAGAATTTAATTCTGATCGAGGAATTGAATTTAGAAGGTTAAAATACATAAGTATTAGTGGGTCTAGACCTTTTTTTGTGGCTATTTTTAATCTATATACAAGTAAGAGTTTAAAATTCGGCTGTGCCAAATATTCTTCCTACATGCAAAAAAATAAAAATGACAGGGACGGTTTTTGTGGGCAGTGGGAAGGGGGGGGGGGGGCGGGGTAAGCAGATGTCTCTGGGTGGTGTAATATAATATCTGACAAAATACATGCATGATGTAAACTTTATTTATTATGAATAACGCAGCTGATATAATTTTTTTTTTCAATTTCCAAGGTTTAAGTTAAAAAAGGTAAATTTCAAGAATTTTTATAAACAAAATAGGTATCTTAATAAATTTAGTACTTATATGAGAGCATGTAATTTTTGTTAAACGTTTTAAATAGCACTTTACATAAACTTTAATTTGCTATTTGTTTCAAAATATTGTGTTTTTTAATTTCACAGATACAGTAAAAATTTTGAATTTAGTTTTTTCCCGAAATAAAGCATAACCACGCGCCTAATATGTTAATTTTTTTCAAAAATGGTGGTATTTTGCTTATTAATGATAAGACGCCAATAAAAAAATTAACAGTTCCAAATTACAACTTTCCTGACTTTTTTATGGAAAATTTAAAAAAATTTAAAATTTGATGAAACACAAAAATCCGTCTTTAAACAAATTTTATGCAAGTATTAACACATATTTATTTTTTATTGTTTTAAGTTTTTATTATCGCATTAAAAATACTTTAATTTGCAACTGTTTTCATTAAATTACACTGTAAGTAAAATTTAAACTTTTGAAATGACACACAAAAACGCCGAGACACCCCAACTTATTTTTGGGTCATAGAATCCAGTGGTATACTCCGTTTTAAAAAGTTAGCTCAAAATAACGAGATATTTCGATTTTAAATTTGCAAATGTAAGAGTAAAAATTGAATAAACCCAAAAAAAATTATAAAATTCATCAAAATAAGAGCAAGTATTGCTGCATGTCCGATTGAAAATGGACGTCCATTATTTCCTAGATATAAATTTTGATAAATAACAAGTTTTTAACATTTTTTTTAAGTTTTTTCATTCAAATAAAATGAAAAATCGCCTTAAATCTACTACAAATTTAAAATCAAAATATCTCGGGATCTTGAGATAACTTTTCAAAACGGGGTACAGCACCGGATTCTACGGCCCAAAATTAGGTTGACGTGTCTCGGCGTTTTGGTGTGTCACTTTCACCTACTTACAGTGTTATCGCTCTTGGTTTAAAAGTTACAGCTTAAATTGTGAATCAAGTTCAATTTTCAAGAAACACTAAAAAAATTCTGACAGGTTAAAAAAAATAAAAAAACACATGTTTTCTCTTTAAAAGGGTGCTTTCTTATGTGTTATTCATCATTCATCAATCAAAAAATATTATATGTTAAAATTACTGCTTCCCTGAATAAAGCGCCACTTTGACTCTCTTTCAACCCAATGTGGGACGGTATTGTAGTGACGGCTTGACCGGCTATAATGTTCTTACTTGTTTTATTTTAAAATTTAACAGAGTGGAAAGGTCGCGAAGCAAAAGTTATTGAGAAGCCCTGCACTAGGTGGAAGAAGTCCCCAAAGTCTCCCTTCGATACTCCATCCACAAAAACGCCCCTAATTTTTTTTTTAGCTTTTTTACATGGTGGAGGGTATTAGAAATTCGTCACAGCCGAATATTAACACTTTCACTTTTTATATCATCAAATGGCTATGGGCCTGCTCGATGGTCCACGGATCTACTCCACGGCAATGTAAAGTTTTACTGATTTTTCTTCCCCATATCCCAAATAAATGAAAAAATACACAATGGTTATTGTTTTTTAATAATACTTTTCTCTCCTACAACATCGTCACTTTGTTTAACCAAAGTTAAAATGTTGCGAGAGAAATACAAAATTTATTTTTGCAAATTTGTTTGGTTTTCTAAAGTACATAATAATTCATAAAAAATGATTAATTTGAAATTTGTTATCCTAGAATTTATTCATTTGTTGTTTTGCTTAATAATTGTTTTTCATTACGAAAATTTTAATGTCACAGTTTTAAAAATTGGAAAAAACCTAATTTTATTTTTAAAGAAAAAAAATAATATCTAATAATAATAATAATAATAAAAATAAAAACTTAACGCATAAGTACATATAATAAAATAATTAATAATAATATTAATAAAATTGTATGCGTGAATTGATCGATCAATGATCAATTACTACGACTGCTAAAATACTAAAAATAATTTCACAAAGAATATGTTCTTTTTTTTGTAATGTTTTTTTTTTTGTTGTTAATTAATAATAATAAATCAAAGAAACCTAAAGAATAGACACAAAAAAATTTTGATGTTTTTTAAAAATTATTTGCTTTTGTTTTTTTCAGTTTTTTGTTTACAATAAAATATTTAATAAGGTGATATATGTTAAATTTTGTTGTTTTTTGATAACACATAGATAAATACATTTTGTTTTTATTTTTTTTTTATTATTTTTTATGTTTTTTAATTTTTAATGGGAGAAGGTTAGACAAATATGTTTTTTTTTCTGGTATTTTTTTGTTTTTTTGAAACTTACAATCTAAAAGATATCATATGGATGTTATTTTTTTATTAATTTTTTTTTTTTGTTTTTAAATTTGTTTTTTTTTTGTCAAATGATAAAAAAAATTTATAATTTTCTTTTTCTTTTGTAAGTTTTATTCGTTTTTTTTTTTTGTTTTTAAATTTGAAATTTGATATCAAGACGTTTTCATATATCGCAGTTTATTTATTTTGTTTTTTTGTTTTCTTTTTAAAAAATTTGTTTTTTTTTTTTGTTTTCTTCACAATTGTTAATTGATTTTTATTATTATTATTAAATTTGTTAAGGTCCTAAACATTAAGCCAGTAATGCAGCCTTGAGTTGTAATTTTGAATTTTTTTTGTAATTTCTTAAATATTAAAATGGATGTGTTTTTTTAAATTTTCTGAAATTTGAATTTTGTTTTTTTTTGTGTTATTCTTTGTTTATTATTTATTTTTTCTTAACCTAAGCAACTTAATCAGTATCACATTTTTATGAGTTGGAGATCTTGGCAAATACTTCATTTCGTTTCATGAAAGTGTTTTATTATTTTTTCAAATTTTAATCGTTTTTTTTTTTTAAGGTGTATAAGTGCTGCCATTTTTTAAAAATATAATACTTATACCACAAAAAATTTTGAAAAAAAAAAAAATTATAAATAATTTAAAATATAAATTAACTCTCTAATGCTCCCACTTCTCTTTAAGCAAGTTTAGGTATTGTAAAAATAAGGCAAAATCTAGTAATAGCATTTATTCCTCATTATTTAGAAATCATTAAGACGAAAATCCTAGTTGATGCTATTTTCGAGTTATTGGTAAATAATTACACTGTTCGACACCAAAAACCTTTCAGCGGAATCTCCTGATTCCAAAGCAGCCATAAAAATTTATCTAGCACGTACCGTTTTTGAGATATTCGCTGTTAAAAAGTAAAAAAAAAACAATAATTTAGCACTTTTGGGGGTCCACTGTTACTTATTCTTAAGTCTCTTTTCAATAGTAATAGTTGATTTCATATAAAATGGATTTCCTGATCAAAAAATTGTAATCCAAATTATGCTAGCAAGTTCCGTTTTCAAGATATTCGCGTTTGAAAATTTGTTCCCGCGAATATCTCGAAAACGAAATATGCTAGAAAATTTTGGATATCAGTTTGGGAATCAGGAGGTCCTTTTAATATGAAACCAGAATCTATTTTTTTTTGAAGTAACGTAAGAATATGTAACAGTAAACCCTTAAAAGTGATAAATTATTGGGTTTTAAACTTTTTAACAGCGAATATATCAAAAACGGTAAGTGTTAGAAAAATTTTAATGTCAAATTTGAAATCAGGAGAGCAAAGTCCATAAGAACCAGTTGAAAACATATTTTACTAGGTGTTTTTTTTTATCGAACAGTGTAATTATTAAGCAGCACACCTGTGCACGAATGCATTTATAAGTCGTTCAGACACATTTTTAAAATTTTGAATGAAAAACTCATTCTATTCTTATAAAATACTGTACTCTAAAGCGAATAAATCAAATGATTTTTTTTAAAAAATTTAAAGTTTTGACAAAATTTAGTTTTTTTTTGTCAATTTTTTTTTTTTTTTTAAAAAATTTTTTTTTAACGATTTTTTTTTTTTTAATTTGACAAATTTTTTATTTATTTGTCAATTTTTTTTTGACTAAATTTTTTTTGTTGACAAAAATTTTTTTTTTTGAAATTATGTTTTTTTACAAATTTTTTTTTAGTCAAAATTGTCGAAATTCTTTTTTTGTCGAAAAAGAAATTTTAAAAAAAAAAATTTTGTCAAAAGTGTTTTCAAAAAAAATTTTTTTTTTGACAAAATTTTATTTTTTGCCAAAGTTTTTTTTGTTTGTCAATTTTTTTTTTGTTCACTAAATTTTTTTTTTTAAATTAGGTTTTTTACAATTTTTTTTTTTTTTGAGTTTTTATTTAGTCAAAATTGTCGAAAAATTTTTGTTTTGTTAAATAAAAATTTGTCGATAAAGAAATTGTTAATAAAAATTGGTCAAAAAGTGTTTTCAAAAAAAAAAAAAAAAGGCAAAAAAATTTTTTTTTGACAAATCGTTTTTTTTTTTTTTTTTACAAATTTTTTTTTCTACTTTTATTTTGTCAAATTTGTTAAAAAAAAAATTTTTGTTAAAACAAAAATTGACGAAAAAAAATTTGCCAAAAAAAAAAAATTTGTTACCGAATATAAATTTAAAAAAATGTGTTTAATTTAATTCGTTAATCAAAATTTAACAATTTTTTTAAATTGTTTTTAAATCATAAAAAATTTAAAAATGTTCGTTGGCTTTTGAATATAAAAAAATATTTAAAAGCTTAATGTTTTGCAAAGAAATTTTCAGATTTTCAATTTGTCAAAAAACTGTCAACGAATTTGTGAATTTTGCGAAAAGTTTAAATTTTTTTTTAATTTTCAACAGATTTTTTTTTTTCCAAATTTCGAATTTTTTCTGATTTGTTATATAAAAAAACTGTCAACAATTTTGAAAGTTGTCAGTAAATTAAAAAAAAAAACTTAAATTTTTCTTCAGTTTTCAATAGAATTTATTCTGAGGAATATTTTTGACAAACAAATTTTTTTACTACCTTTTTTTGTGTTTTTTTTTTTTGTTTTTTTTTTGAGATTTTTTTTTTTTTTTTTGTTTGATTATTTTTTTTTTAACTTTTATTGTTTTGAGAAACTTTTTTTTGTATTTTAATTTTTTCAAATTTGTCAAAACAAAAATTATAAAAAAAATCGTAAAAAAAATTTGTCAAAATAAAAAGTTGTAAAAAAAAAAATTTCAAAAAAATTTTTTTTTCAGATTTCAAATTCTGTCAAAAAATTTTTTTTTCAGATTTTGACTCTTTCCTCATTTTTGATTTAAAAACCCGTCAAAAAATTTGAGAGTTTTCAGAAAATTTAAAAAAAAAAAATCTTAAAATGTACATATTTTTCAAAAAAAAAAAATTTTCAGATTTCAAATTCTGTCAAAATTTTTTTTTTTCAGATTTTGACTCTTTCCTCATTTTTTATTTAAAAACCCGTCAAAAAATTTGAGAGTTTTCAGAAAATTTAAAAAAAAATCTTAAAATGTACATATTTTTCAATAGAATTTATTTTGAGGAATATTTTTTGACTAAAATTTTTTTGACTAAATTTGTTTTGTTTTTTTCAAACATTATTTTAGTTTGGCAAAATTTTTTTTGCTAAATTAAATTTTTTTGACATTTTTTTTGGACAAACTTTTTTTTGTTTTTTAATTTTGTCAAATTTGTCAAAACAAAAAAATTGACAAAAAATCGTAAAAAAAATTTGTCAAAAAAAATTGTCACAAAAAAATGTCAAAAAAATTATTAAAAAAATTTTGTCAAAAAAAAAAAAAAAATCTGTCAAAAAAATATTTTTTTTCAGATTTCGACTCTTTTCTGATGTCAAAAATCGTAAAAAAAAATTGTCAAAAAAAAAAAAATCAAAAAAAATATTAAAAAAATTTTGTCAAAAAAAAAAATCTGTCAAAAAAATATTTTTTTTTTTCAGATTTCGAAAAAAAATTATTAAAAAAATTTTGTCAAAAAAAAAAATTCTGTCAAAAAAATATTTTTTTTTTTTTAGATTTCGACTCTTTTCTGATTTTTAATTTAGAAAAATCGTCAACAAATTTGAGAATTTTCAGAAAACTAAAAAAAAAAAAATCTTAAATTTTTCTTAATTTTTCAGTGAAATTTATTTTGATGAGTATTTTTTAGATATTATTTTTTTTTGGCAATTTTTTTTGCTAAATTTCTTATTTTTTCGACAAACTTTTTTTTTGTATTGTGTCAAATTTGTCGAAATAAAAAAAATGTCAAAAAAATCGTAAAAAAATTTGCCAAAAAAAAATTGTCAAAAAAAAAGTTGTTAAAAAAAGCTACTCTTTTCTGATTTTTAATATAAAAGTCGTCAACAAATCTGAGAGTTTTCAGAAAATTTAAAACAAAATTTAAAATGTTTCTTTATTTTCTAGTAACAAAAAATTCTTTTTTGACAAATTTTTTTTTTTTAGATTTTGTTTTTGTTGGGCAATTTTTTTTTCTAAATTTTATTTTTTTGACAATTTTTTTTCGACTATTTTTTGTATAGTGAAAAAAAAAATTGTAAAAAAAAACAAAATTGGCAAAAAAAATATTGTAAAAAATAAAAATTATGTCAAACAAATGATTTGGTGTAAGCGAAGAAAGGAATGTATCCGTGCACATGTCTGGTTAAACAATAACTCAAAAATAGGATCAGCTAAAGTTTTCGCGTAAACGATATTTAAAGTTCTAAATAAACAGGAATGACATGTCATTACCCGATTTGTCACCATTTTTTCACAACCTAAACTGAATTGAAGAGGGGTGTTAACATGAGGCCGCTTTTTGGTGGTCTTACGTTTTTTTATTGCAACTTTTAAATGGCATCACTTATAAACAAAGAGAGTGGTCCATTTTAAAAGCTTACAATGCTCAGATTTATATTATGCTCTTTTTCATTACCTACTTTCTTTTGTTTTCAAATTCACTTTTCACTTATTTTCAAAACAAAAATAAGTACGTCATAAAAAAGGGCTTAATTTAAATCTGTGCAATGTTAGCTTTTAAAATCGACCACTTTCTAGTTTTTAAGTGATGCTAATCAAAAGTTTTAACAAAAAAGCAAGACCGTCGTCAATAAAAGTCCTTATGCATTAGAGTGTTAGTTAATGTTTTTTTTTTTTGTTTAAAATTATAATAAATAATTTATTAATACCTAATTTGAACAAATGTATCAATGAGATTTATTAAAAGCCTAAAATACTAAAAAATTTTTAAAGAAAATTATTAAAAAAATCAAAAAAGTTAAAAAACAGGTTGGTTTTTAAGTGGGTTTGTTAAAAGTTTTTTTTTTTATAGTTTTTAAAGTAGAAATCTAAAAAGGTGGGTGGTTCTTTGTTATATATATTTTCGATTTTGGTCTTAAAAGTGAGTGTTTTTTTTTATAATATATAAATATTTTTTATATATTTTATTTATTATTTTCAAGAAGAAGTATTGTAGTTTGATGTTATTTTGTTGTCCAACCAATTTTTTTTTTTTTATAAATTTTTAAAATTTTCTTTTCCCAATTTAATTTTTGTCTTAACACAAACTCTTTGAGTATGGCTTATGTTTGGTTATATTAAATTCTGGACTTATGGTTATGGTACGTGATAAATTTTTCATAAATTGTGGCAACAATGAAGTCCAACCGCTATGATCCTGGCGCAAAGTAACATAGATTTCATAGCCGGACGTTTGTGTACGTTGCTTATTTAAATCTAGTGTTGCTATACGCCGTGAATTATTCGGTTCATCTTCAAATTCTATATAGATGGTACACTCACGTAGACCATTTACTTCTTCACGGGCTAAATGTAAAATTTCCAACGCTATGCGTGGTGTGAGATCACAGGGTAGCGATACTTCGGTACAGGCTAAATGACGCGATTTAGCTGCACGCAATTCATCCAATAAACGCAATGATAATTCTTGGACAGCTGGTGTTTGTAATTGTTTAGCGTTTATTGCGGCTGCTAATGTTTTTGTTGTGGTTGTAGTATTTGTATCACAGTTTAATTTGTTTGAGGAGGATGAGGAGGAGGTGCTCTTTATATTATTTGAAGTTTTTAAATTTTGTTTACTTATCCTTTGATGATGGGGTTGGTGATGATTTATATGATGATGTGGTTTAAACGGGGTGGTTGTAAATTTATATGATGGCTGAGATTTTAATGAACCTCCATTTGAGGGTGTTGATAGTGTTAGTTGACTCTTCCAATCTAAAAATGAAATAAGAAGAAAATAAGGTTGGAAATTATTAAATTGTTTATAAAAATATAAAATTTTTAAAAATGTTACTAACATTAAAAATAATATATATACGCATGTTAATGTCTATTTAATATAATCTGTCGGGTCTGATAATAAATGATTGTATCTGATCAGATATAATAAGATGTGAAATGTTTGCCAACCCGAGTAAAAAAGTTTTAATATACAATCATATGTTTTTTTTTAATATAATTAAATAATAATATTTGATACAATCAAAATGTCAGATCCAAATAAATACTATTGTCTATTTAAGCATCAAATTTGATATGATAAGATTATTTGATATTGAAAAAAACATTAGATCTAACAAGATATAATTATTTATTATTAAAACTAATTAACAAATAAATTATGTGTATTATAAATTTTTTGGCAGTGATTTTAAATACGAAAACAATTTCTAGGTAAAATAAAAGTAGACTGTAAATTAATTTTAGTTTCTTTTGATTGGGTCTTAAATTATTTCTTTTTTATTTATTATTAGCTCAGAATGTTTGGTTAAAATTTCTTAGCATTAGAGACTTTAGAATTTAAAATGGAAAAAATTAAACAAAAATGTTTTAAAACAATTGTTTTAAAAAAAAATGCATTTCATATGTTCATCCCACATGACTTTGTTTATAAAGCTACAGGATCGCCATATAATCAAAAAATATTTTAATAAAATTAAAAAATAAATAAATAGCTGCCATTTTCAAATTTGTGTGTTTTCTAAATTATAAACTTTTATTTTTCATATATTTGTCAACGAAATTAATTTTTCACCTTAAATTCATGTGCTAAAAAACCGTTAACCTATTTAGAAAATATTGGTAAGTCACAAAAATATTTCACAATGTATTTTTGTCACTCAAAAATATTTTTACAATTAAAAAACCACACCCCAAATGACAAAAAAAAAGTTTTTTACTCAAAATAAAATATTTCTAATCAAAATTGTTTATTTATTTCACGTTAGAAAAATTTTCTATCACTTAGAAATTACATTGTAGAGGGTATTCATGAATTCGGCCAAGTCGAATTTATCTTTTATCTTTCTACTTGTTGTTTTTAAAATCGACTTCAAAAAAATTTATGGGAAATTTTAAATAAAACTTTTGTAAAAATAGACGTTTTGTGTTTTTTTGATTTGGGGCAATGTGTTTAAATTAAACCGTAAATCAAAATTTACCAATTTCATTTAAATTGTTTAAAAAATTATAAATAATTTAAAAATTTTCGGTTCGTTGGCTTTTGAAAATAAAAGAAAAAATAATTAAAAGCTAAGTACACTTAAAAAAACCTTGTCAAATTACTAGAAAAAGTCTCGTAGTCCTATTTTCGCAATTTTTAACAGTTTTACTTGTTTTCGCAAATTTACAAAAAAAAAAAACTACTAAAGTTACTAGAATTCCTTGTAAGTTTTATTGCGTCAAAAAGTTGTAAATTTTCAATTTTATTGGTAAAAAGTTTGTAGTATTACAAAAAAAGCTCGTAATTTTTACTAGAAAATCTCTTAAAATAGGAGTTAGCACAAAAACTAGTAAAGTCACTAGATTTCATTAAAATTTTTATCGCGTCAAAAAAGTTGTAAATTTACAATTTTATTAGTTAAAAGCTTGTAAAATTACAAAAAAGCTTGCAATTTTTTCTAGGAATTCTCGTAAAATAGGAGGTAGCACAAACACTAGTAAAGTCGCTGGAATTCATAGTGATTTTTATCGCGTCAAAAAAGTTGTAAATTTATTATTTTATCAGTAAAAAGCTTGTAATATTACAAAAAAGTTTGTAATTTTTACAAGAAAGTTTTGCCAAATAGAAGGTAGATAAAAGTAATTTTACAAAAAAAATCTAGTTAAGCTTCGAGAATTCCTTGTAAGTTTTATTGCGTCAAAAATTTGTAAATTAACAATTTTATTGATAAAAAGCTTATAAAATTACAAAAAAGCTCGTAACTTTTAGGAATTCTCGTAAAATAGGAGGTAGCAGAAAAACTGTAAAGTCGGTAGAATTCATTGTAATGTTTATCGCGTCAAAAAAGTTGTAAATTTACAATTTCACTAGTAAAATGTTTGTAATATTACAAAAAAGCTCATAATTTTTACTAGGAAATAAAGAAATTCTCGTAAAATAGAAGGTAGCAAAAAAAGTCACTAGAATTCATTGTAATTTTTATCACGTCAAAAAAGTTTAAAATTTACAATTTCATTAGTAAAAAGCTTGTAATATTACAAAAAAAATCTCATAATTTTTACTAGGATTTTTTGTAAAATAAAGGGTAGCAAAAAATAATTTAACACAAAAAAAAATCTAGTAAAGTTACGAGAATTCCTTATAAGTTTTATCGCGTCAAAAATTTGTAAATTTACAATTTTATTGGTAAAAATCTTGGCAAATTACAAAAAAGCTTGCAATTTTTTCTTGGAATTCTCGTAAAATAGGAGGTAGCACAAAAACTAGTAACCCGAGTAAAAATAATTTAATATGATCTTATATACTTTTATATAGTCATATTATTTCATATATGATCATGTGTGACACTATGTCTTGCGAGATAAATTTATATAATAAATTTTGATTTGCGATTTTTTTAAGATATCGCCATACATAACTTTATATGGTAACATCTGGTCCCATGCATCATTGCAAATTTCTAAATGTTTTATATAAAATTTTATGTGCCTCCATTATTTTTTAATTTTTTTAAGTTTTTTGCAAGAACATATTTTTATCGCAAATATTTTCAAAGGGTTTTATATAAAATTTCATGACTTAATTTTTTTTATTTTTCTAAGTTTTTTTCAAGCACCACTTTTTTATCGCGAATATTTTCTAAGTGTTTTATATAAAATTTTATATGACTCCATCTTTTAAATTTTTTCTAAGTTTTTTCAAGGAACATTTTTTTATCGCAAATATTTTCAAAGTGTTTTATATAAAATTTTATATATATATAACTCCATTTTTTCAAATTTTTCTAAGTTTTTTTCCAAGGACAAATTTATTGGAAAATATTTTCTAAGTGTTTTATATAAAATTTAACATTACTCCATTTTTTGAAATTTTTCTAAGTTTTTTTCAAAGAACAACTTATTTTTATTACTACTATTTTATTTTTTCAACTTTTTATTAAAAACTAAAAAAAAAACATCCGATTTCTAAAATTGTATAAATTTTAATATAATTGGATATAATTTTATATCATTGGATTAGACCAAAACTCGTATCAAAGTCGATATAAAGTTATATAAACTGATATTATTAGATATTATTCGATCAAATCTTATGAAACCATTTTTCGTATAAGATTATATCAAAATAGACACGAACCCATATTAAATTATATATTGTGTCATATCATTTTTTTTACTCGGGAAAGTCACTGGAATTCATAGTAATTTTTATCGCGTCAAAAAAGTTGTAAATTTACTATTTTATTAGTAAAAAGCTTGTAATATTACAAAAAAGTTTGTAATTTTTACTAGAAAGTTTTGTAAAATGGAAGGTAGCTAAAAATAATTTTACAAAAAAAAAAAATCTAGTAAAGTTACGAGAATTCCTTGTAAGTTTTATTGCGTTAAAAAGTTGTAAATTTACAATTTTTTTGGTAAAAATCTTGTAAAATTACAAAAAAGCTCGTAATTTTTTTTAAGAATTCTCGTAAAATATGATGTAGCACAAACACTAGTGAAGTCCCTAGAATTCGTAGTAACTTTGATTGCGTCAAAAAAGTTGTAAATTTACAATTTTATTAGTAAAAAGCTTGTAATATTACAAAAAAGCTCATTATTTTTACTAGGATTTTTTGTAAAATACAAACTACTTAGCAACAAATAATTTTACAAAAAAAAAATTAGTAAAGTTACGAGAATTCCTTGTAAGTTTTATTGCGTCAAAAAGTTGTAAATTTACAATTTTATTGGTAAAAATCTTTTAATATTGCAAAAAAGCTCCTAATTTTTTTTAGGAATTCACCTAAAATAGGAGGTAGCACAAAAACTAGTAAGGTCACTAGAATTCGTTTTAATTTTTATTGCGTCAAAAAAGCTGTAAATTTACAATTTTATTAGTAAAAAGCTTGTAATATTACAAAAAAGCTCGTATTTTTTATTGTCATTTTGTCATTTTACAAGGGTTTTTAGTGTATTGATAAAATAGGAGGTACATACAAAAAAAACTTTGTCAAATTACTAGGAAAAGTCTCGACAGTTTTCCTTGTTTTTTATCAAACAAAGTTGAATCGAAATTTGTTTTTTTTTGTAATTTTCCATTTTTTTTTTGTAATTTTACAAATTTTCAAGATAATTTTATAAAAAAAAATCTTGTAAATTCATTAGAATTCCTTGTAATTTTAATTGCGCCAAAAAAACTGTAAATTTACAATTTTATTGGTAAAAAGCTTGTCAAATTACAAAATTATTGGTAAAAAGCTTGTAAAGTTACTAGGAATTCTCGTAAAATAGGAGGTAGCAAAAAATCTAGTAAAGTTACGAAACCTCCTTGTAAATTTAATTGCATCAAAAATTTACAATTTTATTGGTGAAAACCTTGTAAAATTACAGAATTATTGGTAAAAAGCTTGTAAAATTACTAGAAATTTTTGTCAAATAGGAGGTAGCAAAAAAAAAAATTTTTTTTCTTTTAATTTTATAAGGTTTTTTTTGAGTGTGGCGAACAACATTTTTAAAAGGTTTTATTTTGTCACTTTACAAGGTTTTTTTTCAGTGTATTACAATTTTCAAAATTTAAATTCATCAAAAAAAAATAACTGTCAAAAAAAATTTTTTTTTTTTTTTCATTTTATAATAATTTTTTTTTTAGTTTTTAAATCTCCTGTTTATTTCTGTTTAAATTTTTTTTAAATTATATACACTCAAAAAAAACCTTGTCAAATTACAAGAAAAAGTCTCGTAATCCCATTTTACCAATATTTGACAGTTTCCCTTGTTTTTTAACAAAAAAATTTTCGATCGAAATTTACATTTTTTTTTTAAATTTCACATTTGTTCAAGATTTTTTACAAAAAAATCTAGTAAATTTACGAGAATTTCTTGTAAGTTTTATTTCGCAAAAGAAGTTGTAAATTAACAATTTTATTTGTAAAAATCTTGTAAAATTTCAAAAAAGCTCTTAATTTTTACTAGGAATTCTCAAAAAATAGGAGGCAGCAAAAAATCTAGTAAAGTTTTATTGCGTTGAAAAAGTTGTAAATTTACAATTTTTTTGGAAAAAAGCTTGTAAAATTACAAAATTATTGTTAAAAATCTTGTTAAATATCAAGGATTTCTTGTCAAATAGGAGGTACAAAAAAAAAAAAAAAAGTTAAAAATTTTTCTTGTAATTTTTCAAGTTTTTTTTTAGTGAAGGAAAAATATTTAAAAATATACATTTCTATAACAATTTTTTTTTTAAATGGGTTTCTATACGACAAATATTTTTTTTTTTAATTTTAAATCAACAATATTTTCCAAAATACTTCAAAACTTGATTTTTTGATAAAAAAAATATTTTTTAAGATTTTTAACTAAATTTTTTATATATTTTTTTTTTAATTTTGACACATTTAAAATTTTATTTTTTAAGTTGTTATAGCTTTATAACCTAAAAATAGCAAATTTTTATTAGTTAAATTTATTTGTTTAATTTAAGATTAATGAAAAATCTATAATTTTTTTTTCACAGGCTTCTAAAATTTTTATTATTGCAATAAAAGAAAATTGTTGCAAATTTGTAACTCTTTAATATTAAATTTTCGCAAATAATTTTCCAGACTTTTATTTTACTCAAGAGAAAATTTAAGAGTTTTTAAAAGAGTATTGTAATTTTCAATCAATAAATTTAAGAGAACAAATGAGTGAAACAAGGAAAATTTTACTCAAAAAAAAAAAAAAAAAAAAACTCGAGAGAAAACTCAAAAAAATAAAAGATATATAAAACTATGTATGTAAATGGGGCATTCCATGCCAAATCACTCACTTTTAGGCCCGACCCCCTTCGATTAATTTTATTTTTGGATATGTATTAGTACGTATTAAATGCATTTTGCAGCCAAATTTTCAGCCTTTTATACCAAGGTGGTGTTGAGTAATCAATTTTTCAAAATGGCGATTTTTTCCAAAAAATGAAAAAATTTAAATTTTCAATTAATTTTGACCAGTAAAAAATATAGATATTTTAAAAAAAGTTGGACAACGTTTTGTTGGTATTTAAATGTAGTTTTAGAAAAAAAATGTGAAAAATTTATTCGAAGTAATTATCACTTTTTTTTTGACGTTTAAAAATTAAAATCGACTTTTTGAAAAAGTCCGAAACCTTCGATTTTTTTGTAAAAAACTATAAGAATTCTACTCTAAATTATGCAACTTTTAAGCCATAACTCGAGATGTGATCGCAATTCTTTCTATTTTTTTTTTTAATTTTTAAAATTGCACCTTTTATGTTTTGGCTCTGATTTATTTTATATGGAGCTCAAAAAAAAAAAAAAATGGTAGATACTGACCCTAACTTACCCTAAGTATATTCATTTGGAGGTAAATATACGTCTCACAAAAATTTGGGACGATCGGACATGTGTAAGGCGCTTAGCATGGTCCTTGAAGTTTAAAAAACGGATTACAAGGAAAAATATGAATTTTTTTCTGTTTTCGCAATTTCTTTGGTATTTTAAGTTAAGTTTTAATTCAAGTGATTACAGAATTATGATGTGGAGTAAAATGCCTTTCTAATAAGGTACTAAAAACTAAAATCGGTTGAAAATCAGCCAAGTTATTACAACTTCCCCAGGCATCTAGCGTGTGCCACACAACTTGATTAAAAAATACGAGGCCCTTTTTTAAATTTATTGAAATTTTCTACTGTAATAACATTTTTTCATTATTCATGTTTCAGTGTAATATTTTTTTGACTTTTCCAAATTTTAAAACAAAAAAAATATTTTTTTTTTTAAAATAGAGATTTCAAAAGGGTGTGGAAAATGCAGGCATTTTTAGAACTAATTTAAAAAATGTTAGCAAAACACAATATGAAAAATACTTGTCATCTAATAACATTTGAACTTGAAGAATAAAAAAATGTTATTACAGTAGAAAATTTCAATGAATTTCAAAAATCGGATTGTATTGATTAATCAAGTTGTCTGCCACACGTTAGATGCCTGGGGAAGTTGTAATAACTTGGCTGATTTTAAACCGATTTCGGTTTTTATGACCTTAATAGAGAGACATTTTACTCTACATTTCAATTCTGTAACCATTTGAATTCAAAATTAACTTAAAATACCAAAAAAATTAAGAAAACAGAAAAAAATGCATATTTTCCCTTGTAAACCGATTTTCAAACTTCAAAGCCGATGCGGCACGCCTTACCCATGTCCGATCATCCTAAAATTTTCTGAGACGTATTTTTACACCCAAGTTAATATATCTAGGGGAAGTTACGGTCAATATTTACCAAATTATTTTTTTTGGAGCACCATATAAAATAAACCAGAGTCAAAAAAAAAAAGTGCAATTTTCAAAATTTGAATAAAAATAGAACGAATTACGATCACATCTCGAATTATGACTTAAAAGTTGCGTAATTTAGAGTAGAATTTTTTGACATTTTTAAAAAAAAATCGAAGGTTTCGGACTTTTTCAAAAAGTCGATTTTAATGTTTATACGATAAAAAACAAGTGATAATTACTTCGAATAATTTTTCATATTTTTTTTCTAAAATTACATTTAACTACCAACAAAACATTGTCCATCTTTTTTTAATATATCTATATTTTTTACTGGTCAAAATTGATTGAAAGTTTAAATTTTTTCATTTTTTGGAAAAAATCGCCATTTTGAAAAATTGATTACTCAACACCACCTTGGTATAAAAGGCTGAAAATTTGGCTGCAAGTTGCATTTAATACGTACTAAAACATATCCAAAAATAAAATTAATCGAAGGGGGTCGGGCCTAAAAGTGAGTGATTTGGCATGGAATGCCCCAAATATATAAATGTATATCTATATAATTAATAGGGGCCGGTTTGGCTAGGTTACAAAAAAAGTAAAAAATATATATAGGTACCAACTAAACTGTTTATGTATCTATACAATATGAAAATGAAGTTAAACAGTAAAGTGGAAAAACTTGTTTCCAGCTGATAGCACAGCTGGAAATCAGTTGTTTTTTTCTTATTTTCATAACGAATTGACTAAACCCAGATACACATCATATTAAACGACCAGATACATAAAATATTACTAGTAGGGGTATAAAAGGGGAAAAATAACCGATACCTATTAACTTTAAAGTTTAACTTAAATTAACTTTTCTTTTTTTTCGGGTTATAATTTCTTTTAAACACCAAAAAAAAATCAAAAGAGGGGGCCTAAAATAAATTTGAATTTTCATTTTATATTTACCTGTAGCTAGAGCAAAATGAGCTGGATATTGATTTTGTACGGATAACACCTCCATGTTCATTTATTTAAATTTATTTGAAATCAAATTAATTAAGAAACAAACAAAAACGTTAAGCAAGTTTTGTTGTTTTATTAAATAAAAAAATATCACAATTGATTGATTTTTGGAAAAATTTTCTCGTTTAAATTTTTTTGTTGTATTTTTCCAATTAAGAAAATTTTTCTATTTTCTTGCTTTCTACAAAAATACGGCACTTCTTTTTTTTTTCTCTTTACATTTGTTGCAAATAAACTAAAAAAGTTTATTTTATAATTTTTCTTGCGCTCATCGATTTTTCCGTTTTGCAATTTTGTTAAAAAAATCTTTAACACTTTTTTTTTAACAAAATTCTTCTTTTAAAATTAGCACTTTTCTAATGATAATTTTTTAATAAATTTCCTTTTATTTGTAATTTTATGAGGTAAGGAAATTTTTTTAACAATAATTTATTAAAAACAAAAAGATTCTAAAATTTTTTAAAAAAATGTTAACAAATTTTTTGCTGCTGCTGTTTGTTTTTTTTTCTTTTTGACTTATTATTATTTAATAATAAATAATTGTTTGCCTTAATAATTTGGGTGAAGGCTATTTTTGGATGTGTTGTCAACAGCAGTGCTACGAAGCTACTATTCCGGCCGGTTAGTTGCTTCAGCCTTTTATAGCTCTTGACAGTCCTGTAGTGTAGCTAACTGACTCACTGTCGTACAGGTCGGTCGTATTGTTCTATACGCTATACACATTTACACAAACACTCAGTTTGAGTGTACAATATAGAAAGCACCACCTTACACCGCACCAGCAACCATCTATCCACAGCACACATTGAACAGCACAATTACTCAGATTTTGCTTTACACAAGCTACTCATTGAGCTCAATTGTTAATTTGCAACCAACAAAAACAGGGAGAAGAAGAGGCACCATGTAAAGTTAATGTAAAGTAATGATTTTTCGTTATTCCTCTTAGAGGCCTGTTTGTGCATGCACCACCATCCGATTCTACCATCTCCACCCATTGCAGTAACCAAGTAAATCAACCATCCATCCATACTCATTGTTGTATTTAAATAAATGTTTATTCAGTTCTCTGAAAGAATGGATTGAATAGAATAAACTGTTTGTTAAAAAATTTTGACAGATTTAAATTTGTAAACCTTGTCCGATTGGATAAGAAATAGCTGTCAACGATTTCGGTTAGATTTTTCCAATGCGTTTCCGAAGAGCAAATGAGTGTTGTTCAATCGTAGAATTTATTGTAGCTTCTTAAAAACCTGTCGAGATTCTGCGATTCGACACTATTATATTTTAAAAACCGTAAGGTTAGTTTGTAAGTGGACGCAAACGCTTTACATCAGCACACAAAGACTCTGAGGTCCGTTGAGATACCACGGGTCCGTAATACGTTTTCCGACTACTCCCTGCCGTTTATATGATTTGAGCATCCTTATGAAACTCCTAAGACATTAAATTTGTACATCCTACAAATCAGAAAGATCGTGCAGCTCCCTAGATCCTAGTGAAGCAAGTCTCCGACCACAAAGTACCGGGCAATGACGGATAGAGTGTTTGATAGTTTCCACCTCCTCCTAATCCATGCAACACGGCAAAAGCCATTTGGCGACACATTTAACCGCTCTGCGTGCTTTCCTATAAGACAGTGTACGGTAATTACAGCAGCTACCGTCGAAATATCTCCTCTCGGAAGCGACATAAGCTCACATTTGCGCTTCTGGTTAAGAGATGGCCAAATCTGTCGTGTAGTCTCACACGTTTATCCATGTGCCGATCTCTGCTTATTGCTTGCAAGTTTCGATAGGCATACCAACACATTCTAATTCATTTGGAACCTGTAAGGTAGTTCTCAGTCTCGCGAGCTCATCGGCTTTGTAATTCCCTAGAATAGCAACCACAGGTGAAATCTCTCCTCTTGGAAGCGACATCAGCTCACTCTTCTGATTAAGAGATGGCCAAATCTATCATGTAGTCTCACACGTCCATCCCTGTGCCCATCTCTGATTGGTCTCCGTCGCTGAACAAAGCCTTAGATTTTGCTTGTACGTTTCTAGAGGCATGCCAACACATTCCAGTTCTTTTGGAACCTGTAAGGTAGTTCTCAGTCTAGAAAGCTCTTCGGCTTTGCAATTCACTGGAATGTCTCTGTGCCCTGAGACCCATATGAGTCGTATGTCAAACTGCTTGAACATCTCATTACGAGACGTGCGGCAGTTAAGGGTAGATCTTATTTTCAGAAACATTGACTCCAGGTACTTGACCGCTGCTTGACTGTCACAATAGATGTTGACTGCGGTTGTGTACAAGACATTGCAACCAATTAGCCACTTTCTTTATTTTCAGCTTCTTTTCCTGATAAACACTGGAATGATCTTGCAATCTTCGAGCCTGGGTGACATGTCATAATCGGACATAATCCCTATTTCCGTTACCAAAATTATTTCGGTATTATTCCCCTTAATAGTAGTGGAAACTAGGACCGAAAAAATTTTGAACACAATCCCAATAAAAAATGGACATAATTAACAAATTTATAGGGATAGTGACCATGTAACAAATTGACATCATCCCCATTACAGGGATTATGCCCACTATTCTAGTTGGTGATATTCCCAAAAATAGTATTTTTTTTTGTCTAAAAACTTTTTTCTGCATAGCCGGCCTTTGGCCGGGCTTAGGGATTACAAACTCCATGCATTGAACCCACCCTTTCTGCAAAAAATAGGGGTTATGACCAAAATTGTTTTGGACTCAGTCCCCATAATATGAATGGGGATTATGACCGAAAAAATTCGGTTATCTTCTTTAAGATCGTTTTTCTAGAGTTCGTTCTAGACGTGTTATTATTGATAGGTTCTGATGAAACGAGTCTCAGCTCCATTCAGGGGTACCACAAGATTCTGTTCTTTCTCCTACACGTTTTCTTAATGAACCCTAAGTCAAACTTGCAATCATATCTATTCTTTCGCAGATGACAGCAACACTTTTCATTAATTTTCCTGTTAAACAGCGAAAAGGCAGAATATGAATGACACACATAATCAATTCCTGTTGACAATCTCTGAGTGAAATATTTCGAATAGGGTTGAGTTCAATGATGACCCACAGGACTGTGGAACCTACAGCTTCATCTGTAAATATATAATCCTTGAGAAATCCTAAGAGGAACATAGGGCCATATCTGTAAAAATGTGTAATATAAATATCAGGGAATCAGACACTCTTCATGAATGAAAACTTACTAAGAAACAATTTTTGGTACGGATTCCTATTACAATAGGTTCTTGAATATATTCTTCGGAAATCACAACAAAATTTTTAATGTAAAAACGATTGCTAACGGGACAATTTCAAACAAAAATCATCGGTTCTGGAATATTGAGTAGAATCGGTTTCAGGATATAATGATGTGTTATGGAACCGATTATTTGTAACGGAAGATTTTGCTGGGCACTGATGTTTTCTGGAACTTGCCTGGTTTTAAAGTGTCGAAAGATGCTTGCGAGTGTCTTGGATTTTAAAACGGTTTAAGAGTTTTCGAACTTCTTATCATTTATAACACCTGTATCCAAACGAAGATTGAATACAACTTCCATATTTGGGGGCAAAAGATTTCAAGTATCTTTTGGAGTTATGGGAACGTGTCCAAAGATGCGCGTTGATAATTATCACTGACAATAAGGTGTCGAAACCAATTGGCTCTTGGGATCATAGTCGGCATGTGAACTGTGTGAGTTTGTTCTATCGATATTACCGGAGACTCCCACGTGTTAAAACCCCACAAAGGTGGCATATGGACTTGGTGTCAGTGGACAGTCCATTCGAGGACACGGTGTAGCATTGCTACACCACAAAAAAATAATGTTACAAGTATGTTTGTAGAGGTCGCATGTGCTTGAAAATGTTTTTTCTTTTAACAAAAATTTTAAAACAAAGATTTCAGTCATTTAAGTTCTTGTTGTGTTATATGTTTTCACAGAGAGTAACCGTGTGTAACATTTTGTATATAATTTTTGTTTGTTTTTTTTATACGAATATGTAGTACATGTATGTATTCACAAAATATACAAATTAGGGTGGCATGAAACGAAAAAAGCATGCAAATGTGTATTTTTCTAACTTGTTTTTGGGATTTTTTCTGACTTTTTATACGAAATTTAAAATGAAAAATAAATTAATTTTATGTTTACTTAATCCGCACTGTTTTATATTATTTCCTGGGTTTTCTAATGTATTATAATTGAAGGTTGGAGTAAAATTTTGTGTGAGAAAACTAAGTGAAAACCATTAAAAAAAGTGAAAATGCATTTTTTCTACATACACTTGCAGTATCGTTGTACAATGTGTTGGATGAAAGAACGATTTTGATTGTGTAAAGGGTTGTTTAACGACCATAGCAAAAACAATATACACTCGCCCATCGACAAGTTGTACAACGATGCTGCAAGTGTATGGCCACCTTACCATGTATACAACAATCACGTAAATTAAATAAAATTTTAATAACGCTTACACGTGACTCACCAAAAATTGTTGTTAATGAATATTTTCGATAATTTTAATTTATGGTTGTTATTTTCCTTCACTTATCTACTGCTATTCAACATTTTTTGTTTACGTTGAACCAACTCTCAGGGGATGCTTCTATTATCGCAGGGTATTGTGTTGATATTAGGAAAATAGGTTATGCGGAGAAGGAAAGAGGGAGTGGTGTTTGTGGATATTGGACTTCAATTTATATACATTGAAAGATACTGGGAATACTTCTGCGGGAAGATTTTTCCACATACGGCTAGTTCATCTGAAAAACGAACCTCCTCTGTAATGCGCTGTGCGATCAACTAGACAATCGATAACAGACGGATGTGATCTACTAGACAACCGAGTGTTGCGAACAAAAACTCGGGATCATAGGATAAGTTTATTATCTCAGCAAGACACTTTTCATGGTAATATCGAGAGAACAGAGTCACACATATATATCGATAGAACAGGACACCCAATTGTCATTGATAAGCATCAACGCCCTCCTTTGCATACGGCCCAAGAGCTCAAAAATAGTTTGAAGCCCGTGGTCATATGTGGGAGTTGTATTCTATCTTCCGTCGGATGTAGGTAATATAAATAGTGAGGAGATCTGATGAGGTAGTTCTTACACCGGTTTAAAAAACCGAAACACTTGAATGCTTCTTTCGACACTTTAAATACGTGCTTATTGCAACGGACATCACACTGAATTTTCATGCCCAGAACATCAAGAGTGTCAGATTACTCGATACTTAAACCACCCATATGTTCAGTTGATGTTGTTGGTTCCACATTCCCGTAGATCAACACACAACATCGAGTCTTGCATGCAATAAACTTGATTCTATTACCAATCCACTCGGAGATTGTTAACAGGTCTTGAATAAGTGTGTCATTCATAATCTGCCTTTTGCCCTCAACCTCAACAAGGCTTCCCCTACGATTAAAGGAAAATGAATTACAAATGTTGCTGTCATCTGCAAAAGAGTAGATAGGATTTGACTTGGAAGGTCGTTAAGAAAATGGTAAGAGCAGAACCTTTTCATTGAGCTTAAGTCAATTTTCATTACTTTCACAAATCTTTTTTTTTTCAGTGTACATACAAGGGGAAAACGCATTTTTGCTGTTTTTTGATACATTTTAGAACACGATAGAGATGTCACAGATAGGAAGAATATTTTTTTGTGAATATGAGGCATTTCACACCAAATGTCCCGCTAAAACATGTGTCCCGTAAATTTCTGAATAGGTTGTTGGGATAGCCCTATATGGAAATAAGAAAATTACGATTTTGGTTTATCAAATTTTCAAAAACTGGGCTTAGGAGGAGTGGTCAAATATTGGAAAAATGGTAAAATTTGTGGCGAGTTGCCTTGATTAAATATTTATCACATTAAAACGGAATGCACCACAATCTCAAAAATTTACATTCTTATATAGTTTTGTATGGGCTATCGATTTTTTTTTTTTTTTTTTTTTAATTTTCAGAACCCGTGCTGAAATTTTCCATTTTTAAAAAAGTCAATTTATTAAAAATCCGGCCACTTTTTTAATTTTTTTTTTTTTTAAGTTTAGATGTTTGTTCATCTACACAAAAAAAAAAACAGAAACGCGTTCTTCGTTTTTTTCGAGAAAATCGCATTTGAATTTTAAATTTCATAACAATTTTGTAATTTGCTTGTATTTTCTTGTTTTGACGTTGCGAATGAGTATTATCAATTGCATAAATATTACTCATACGATCTGTTGAAACAAGAAAATAAAAGCAAATTACAAAATTATTGTGAAATTTAAAATTCAAATGCGATTTTCTCGAAAAAAACGACGAATATGTTTCTGAATTTTGTTGTGTGGATGGACAAACATCTAAACTTAAAAAAAAAAAAAATAAAAAAAAAAAAAGTGGCCGGATTTTTGATAAATTGACTTTTTTAAAACATGGAAAATTTCAGAATGGGTTCTGAAAATTTTCCAAAAAATTTTAATCGATAGCCCATACAAAACTTTATAAGAATGTAAATTTTTAAGATTGTGGTGCATTCCGTTTTAATGTGATAAATATTTAATCAAGGCAACTCGCCACAAATTTGACCATTTTTCCAATATTTGACCACGCCTCCTAAGCCCAGTTTTTGAAAAATTGAAAAACCATAAACGCCATTTTCTTAGTTCCATATAGGGCTATATATACAACCTATTCAGACATTTGGTGTGGAATGCCTCATATGTATCTTTTAAAGCAACATCTTAACTAAAATCTTTGTAAAATTAAGTAAAATAATAATTAAAAAAAATAAAATAAAAAAAAAATTCAATAAAAAATAAATTTTGCTAAAAATTTAACCATAGAGTTTTTAGACCAAAACGAACAATAATTTGATTGATCGACGAAATTCGAAAAAAGTCATTATTCGTGCCACCCTAATGTATATATTTGTATTATCCGAATGTGCTATAGGTTTTTTTGTTGTTGCATACAAGAACAATGAGTGCTTTTGTATTATTGTACTCGATTTTTTTTTGTATATTCTTCATCATTTATATTCTCCTCAATATATAGAGTGTATGCTTGTAGTTCTTTTTGTTCTAGTCCTCATTCCAACCCCTGCATTTCCACTCACTCTCTTTCACTCTATCTCAGAGTGCAGCTCTGTGGTTGTGTAAAACAAAGTAAATAACGAAAAACATATGTTTTCTATATGGATTTTTCATTTAGAGGTATATACTTATCAGCTGTTTTCTTTTAACACATTTCTTCAAAAAAAAACAGGCCTCTTCTTCTAATATGGGCTTTTTTTCTGTTACTTCCACTTATTTGTTAGTTACTTCTACTCTTCTGCTTTTATTACTTCAGTTTCATTTTGGATGGTTTTGTTGTTATGAAAAGGTTCCCTTGTATGTACGGATATGTATATTTATCTTGTTGGAGAAATCATGTTTGTACGTGTCTGGTCTTGTTTTATTCTGTCTTTGCAGTTTTTTAATGGTTTTTTTGGTTTGGTATCTTATGGATTTTTTGTTTATTATTTTGTTGTCTTCATTTTGTTCTTGTTTTTTTGTGTGTGATTTTTTTTTTGTCTTATTTCTTGCCAATTAAGCCTTCCTAAGGGAATTTAAATGCAATTTTATATCTGTTGGGTTTTATATAAATTATACATACATATGTATGTATCTTCATTTTAAATTGCTACTGGGTAAAGATACATAAAAATATTATTTATTTTTTTATGTGCATGAAGAATATGATATAACCGTAATAGAGAAAGGCCTCAATTAGCAGAAGTTGTAACATCAGAACAGTAGCAATCCAAACTTGTATCTTTTGTGAATACCAAATTTGGATTTTGAATTTATTTTTACCCAAGTTTTCAACACACAAAAATCTTAAGCAACTTTTTTATACAATAATTTAAAGTTATACTAACAAGTTTTCTATATAAAGTTGAGGTAAAACCTGTAATAAAAGTTGACTTGAAATAGATACACAACTTTCAACAAGGGTACAGGATATGACAACACAACTGCTTAAATATACGGTATTGGTTATAGGTGTTAAACTATCTATACAATTGCTACTTTTGTTGAACGGTCCTATCGAATCATTGGAAACGATACATTCATGGTGGTTAGGTTAGGTTTTAAGTGGCTGCTGACGTTGAATCTGAGGTCCGTTGTAATACCCCGGCACTGTAAGAGGTTCTCCTACTAGTCTCTGTCGTTAAACCTATTAAAGCTCCTTATGAAACTCCTAAGATATTGAACTTTGACATCCGAAAAATCAGAAAGATTGTGCAGCTCCCTAGATCCCAGAGAAGCGAGTCTCTGACCAGAAAGTGCCGGTCAATGGCTGATAAAGTGTTTGATAGTTTCAAACTCCTCCTCATCCATGCAACTCCGGCAAAAGTCATTCGACGGCACATTTAACCCTAGGATGTTCAACAGAGCTTTTCGATGCCTATTTTTTATTTTGATATTTTTAAGGCATCATTTTTGTACTGTTTTCATAAATGCATCGCCAAAATGTAAAATTTTCCATAAAATGTTGCATATTTGACAAAATTTTAACCCAATTTTTAAAAAGGGACTAAACGTAATTAAATTTTATACCATACTCAAAAATATAAAAAATGGGAAACTTAACGAAACTCAAGAAAGATTGATAATGATTTAGCTCTATTGCCATGTTTTCCTTATTTTTGTTCATATTTTTCTTAAAAATAAGGAAAAGAAAAAAACTAGAAAATGTGAAAATTGTTATTGAGTTCATACCAATTTGAAGTATTGATTGGGGGCAGACCCCATTGGGTTCGGAACCCATGGGACCAGACCGCCTTAGGCCTAGCCACTGTTAAGTCCCTTAGGGATTGTATTGATTTTGACCCAACATTTTTGTCCTTTTCGCTCTACCTTGCTTAATTTTTAAGATACGGGAATTGAAGGGCACAAAAGGGTCTTAAGAATCTTAAAAACTTAAAAACTATTACACTGAGGGCTTAAGGCGGTCGTGCAAAGAGCTACAAAAATGCCTTTGACTTTTTGTTGTGTCGGAAATATTTGCTGAGAAATGTGCATTTTTAAATTTTCGGTAATGCCCAAATTTTTAGATTCAAATTGTGTAGTCCACACTTTGTCCACATAGTCCATACTTTGGAGAACCAAAAATGAACACTAGTTAATTTTTTGGCTTAGTTTTTGAAATTTCTTCAATTTTAAAAAAATATTTTTCCAAAATTCTTTAAAGATTTTTTTCACATATGAGGCATTCTACACCAATTGTCCCGCTACAGAAAAACATGTGTCCCGTAAAATTCTGACTAGGTTGTTTGGATAGTCCTATATGAAACTAAGAAAATGGCGTTTTTGGTTTTTCAAATTTTCAAAAACTGGGCTTAGGAGGCGTGGTCAAATATTGGTAAAATATAGGGATGTCGCGAATAGTGTATTCGGCATTTTACCGAATATTTACTTAATATTCCGAACAGTTTAAATATTCATACGTCTGTATTTTACTTATGGTAAAACTTAAAAAAAAAAGACCCAGACTAAAAAACAATTTTTTCTGATTCGCGACATCTCTAGTAAAATAGAAAAATTTGTGGCAAGTTGCCTTGATTAAATATTTATCACATTAAAACGGAATGCACCACAATGTCAAAAATTTACATTCTGATATAGTTTTGTATGGGCTATCGAGTAATTTTTTTTTTTTTGGAAAATTTTGAGAACCCGTCCTGAAATTTTACATTTTTTAAAAAAGTTAATTTATCAAAAATCCGGCCACTTTTTTTTTTCTTTTTAAATTTTTTTAAAAGTTTAGATGTTTGTCCATCCACACAAAAAAATTCAGAAACACGTTCTTCTTTTTCTTTCGAGAAAATCGCTTTTGAACTTTAAATTTCATAACAATTTTGTAATTTGCTTGTATTTCTTAGTTTTAACGTTGCGAATGAGTATTATTAATTGCATAAATATTCCTCATACGCTCTGTTGAAACAAGAAAATACAAGCAAATTACTAAATTGTTATGAAATTTAAAATTCGAATGCGATTTTCTTGAAAAAAACGAAAAATGTGTTTCTGAATTTTTTTGTGTGGATGGACAAACATCTAAACTTAAAAAAAAAAATTTTAAAAAAGAAAAAAAGTTGCCGGATTTTTGATAAATTGACTTTTTTTTAAAAATGGAAAATTTTCAGAAAAAAATTTTGATCGATAGCCCATACAAAAAAGCGGAATAAAGCCGTAGCTAACAAAGCCGTAGGTTACGCTTGCAAGTTACTAGAGGCATACAAAAACATTCCAATTCTGTTGGAACCTGTAAGGTAGTTCCCAGTCTTGCAAGCTCATCGGTTTTGCAATTCCCAGGAATGTCTCTGCGCCCTGGGACGCATATGAGTCGTATGTTAAACTGCTTAGCCATCTCATTTAAAGACGAGCGGCAGTTAAGGGCAGATCTTGTTTTCAGAAACATTGAATCCAGGGACTTGACCGCGGCTTGACTGTCAGAATAGATGTTGACTGCGGTTGTAGACAAGACATTGCAACTCAACCACTTCCGATATTGCCACCCAGTTGGCAACGTCCTCGAGCCATCCTCAGTGACGGAGCGGTGACATGTCAGAGTCACTGCTGACATACACAAGACATCTTTATGTACTGGGTTGAGGACAGTTTCATACAAATTTTCAAAATGTCCTCACTCAAATTCAGCAGTGGTCAGGGCTGACCTTCTGGGGACATGTCACCTAAGACTTCTTTGAGGAAATGTCTGACGTAGGTCATGCGAAAATACAAAAAAATCGTATTTCCTTTAGTTTTTACTGTTTTCCATTTTCCTTTATAAAGTATCTTTCTCATATTTATAAAAAACTTTTCGCCTTTTTTAGTCCCAACTGGATTTGAACCTGAAACCTCCAGTTTATTAGTCCCATACCTAACTATTTGTTCCAAACTTTATTTTGAAAATTGAATAGTTCATGCGAATAAGGACGAATAGACCACTTTTTCGCAAACACGTTTTTTTGCATAAATGCATTTTATTAGCAGAGCCCTACAATCCTATGCAGAAATTTTGGGGAAATTTTGACTTTTAAGGCTAAAAAAATTACTTTGAAAGTGCAATAATTCGTATATTTTTATATTTTTGTTTAAATTGGGAGTAAACTAACGCACAATTTTGATTAAATACAACACAAAAACATACAAAAATTTTACTTTCGGTAACAATGTGTTAAAAGAACATTACGAGGAACAAACCACACTTATTATATTGGCAAAAAATTTTACCGTTCTTGAGTTATAAGACTTTAAAGTGTGGAAAGCAAAAAGGGCGAATATCCATCCTTAACAAAATATTATATAAAAATTATTTAGCTGCGAGTTTAAAATTGATATTAGCTAAAATTTGAAATTGAACACAAAAAAAACAATCTTAGCACATACCATACATGGGAATTTTTCATTACCATTGAAATTTAATTACCATTGGTTGATATCAATGGTAATGAAAAAAATTTCATTACCATTTAATGGTAATTAAATTTTTTTAATTGAAAAAATAATTACCAATTGTAATGAAATGCACCAATTGTTGAAAAACACCAATTATAATTGGTTTCAAAACCATTGGTTTACACATTTTTGTCTTTTTGAAAAGTTATAAATTTAAACATCAAAGTATGTTTTTTTAATATGAATAAAGACAAAAATTTAAACGACAATAAAAAACTTCAAATATTGTGTTATACAAAAGGCAAACGTGCGTTTGGTTCATAAAATGTGAAATATTGAAATACAAAATAACAAAACACAACAGATATTTTCAAATATTAACGATTTTGACAATATTGTGACGACTTTTACTAATGGTAATTATTTTTTTTAATTGATGCCATACCAATGGTAATTTTTTTTTTTTAATTTTCATTAGTAATTAAATTGATTAGTAATTTAATTGGTTCAATTGATACAACCAATTGTAATGAAAAAAAATTCATTACCATTGACATCAATTAAATGGTAATTAAGGCCCTAATTTTGTAAATCACTCGCGTTGAACACATCACCAACGCTAACGTGAACGCGAGGCTGAAAAAATTAAATTTTGTAAATCACTACGTTTTTGCGTTCAATCTTTACGTTATCACTTGAAATGTCAATTACATTAGAATCGGTGTTGCCAGATATTATAAAATTGAGAAAATTGCCTACCCATTTTGTAGGGGATACACACCCATTTTCGTGGGGAAACACATATATTTGATAAGGCAACACCTACAAAGAGAATATTTGAGAAACAAGAGAACAAAAAAAGTAAACAAAAGAAATGTTGTATTTTAAACATAAATTAGTTGAAAACAGCCATGGGCCGTCAAGCTATTTTCGATGTTTTTCTTCTGCCGGAGAAGATTTTTTTACATATTTATTACTTTTCTATTGTATGTTTACATATTCCAACATTATTAACTTATATTTTGCTATTTAAAAGCATTTTTGTTACATCAACGCCCCAAAATTTCAAGTGATCATTTTGACATTTCAAGTGATGAAAAAAACTCTCTTGCGTTTTACAAAATTCCATTTTCGATACAATTTGTTCTAAAAACACGTAAGTCAACGCGAAAAAAACAGCTGTTCAGCCCCCGCGTTTTACAAAATAGAAAATTGTCCAACGCGAGGTAAATAGCCGCGTTGCGTTTTACAAAATTAGGCCCTAAACCATCAATTAATTGGTCCCATTAATTAATTAGTCCCATCTATGGCACATACAAACTTTAAGTGTTAAAAAAAAATTAACAAAAAAATTTTTTTTTGCATGTCCTGGCAATCCTTAAAAAGTGTATCCTTGAAGTCCTTAAAGTGTTACAAACAAATACCAACCATAGTTCGTCAAGTATTGCAAGTCTCATGAAAATGTAGTCAAAATCTGCTGTAAAATAACACATTTTTATTAAAATTTCAATACATTTTTTTGGATATTCGCCCTTTTTCCATTTAAGCAAAAAATTGATGTCCAATTTTTGGCAAGTTCTCTTTCGAATACCTTACTAAAATTTTGTATATAGGTAGATGTAACCTAAATCTTTAAGCTAATACCAAAAAGTTGACAAAAATATTATTTTTTAACCGTTTCCTGCGTTTTTATTGTCCCCTGTAAAATTCTACAAATGGTCTATTCGTCTTTATTCGCATGAACTATTCAATTGTTTGTCTATTTGTTGCTTTTATTTTACTTGTTAGATTTTGATTTTATTTTTAATAAATTGATAATATTGCCATCTTTTTCGTGGAAATTGAAGAGTTGCCCAGATTTTAAGTTATAATTTAATATACTGCTATTCTGAAGACATTTCCTTTTAGACGTCTTAGAGGAATTGTACACACTCTTAAAGCAAACACTTAGTGCTCACAATGTTAGGACATGTCATCAAGGATTACCTATGATTTGTCAGAACCTGAAGATTTTCCTCAAGGAATCACTGTAGAAATATCCTCAGTGACACATTTTCCAACTGGGCAGCATCTCTGCCTGGTAAACACTGAAATGATCTGGCTATCTTCGAGCCAGGCTCAATCCAAGCTCTTCCGAATAGACTTCACGTCCACAATTTGTTGATCTGACAAAAGTAAAAAGATTATTTTTTTTTTTCAACAAAGAAACTCAACAAACACGAACACGAACACAATTTGTTGATCTCACAAATGAAACTTTGTTTTCAACAAAGAAATTTAACAAGCACAAACTCTATTTATTGCCATAAAAAAAAATGAAATAAAATTACTTGACTTAATTTGTTGAAAACAAAATCGAAGTTTTGTATTATGTTTGGTTGATTTCATGTTTGTTTGATTTGCAATTGAAGTTTGTTGATTTAAATTTGAGGATTTATTTTCTGTGTAACATACTTTTATCGCTAAAAAAAACGGTCTGGGTCAGTTCTTTAAGTCTTATCATTACGTTTCTAAATTTTGATTTTGAAAAAATAATATTTTTGTTTTTAACAAACACAATTTGTTGATATGACAAAAGTAAAAAAATCTTAATTTTTTTTAACAAAAAAAAATTCAACAAACACAAACACAATTTGTTGATCTGACAAATGAAATTTTGTTTTCAACAAATAAATTTAACAAACACAAACACTATTTATTGATATGATAGAAGAATTTTGAATAAAATTAGTTGACTAAATTTGTTGAAAACAAAATCGAATTTTGTATTATGGACTAACAGGCGGCCGTTTTTACTAAAAAATTATGTATTAGTCGAAATTATTATCATTACAATGAATTATTAGCGATTTTTTGACATTTTTTAGAATCGCTTACAGAAAAAACTTAGTGCTGAATGTTTCTATTGTGTTTAAAAATGTCCATTGATGTCTTGAATACTTTTATTTAGTCTCATTAATCTTCCGGAAGAAATTAACAAATAACAGCTTTTGACATTTAAGACCTTTTTAACTTAAATAAATTTGTATGTATGCAGGTTTTTGAGGACATGATTAAAAGATATAGGGTCATATAAGATTTCAGCTTATTAAATCAGCACATTTAATATTGTAGGCTGCAGGCAAAAGCGGCCAAAAGAAAAAATAAATAAAAAATTATATGTAGTTATAAAAAGTTTCCCAAAAAAATGGGTACCAAATATGAACCGATTTATTACGTAAGTTCTATAAATATTATAGAAAATACACAAAAAATTAATTTGATTATTTTTTTAGTTTAGTGCGAGATTTTTTACCCACATTTGGAATTGGTGAATTATTAAACATAATTATAATTACTTGAAAACTGTGTAAGACCGAATTTACATTAGACAATTTTAATTGCGGCAATTCTGATTTTACAGTGCATTAGAGAAAGAGATAAGACTTTTCCCTCTCTCCTTCCGATACACTATAAATTCGGAATTGCGGCAATTAAAATTGCCTATGTAAATACGGTCTAAAAGTCGCATACTTAATTTTATAATTGCCTTTAAATAACAATCATACGCAACGGTGCAAAGTGGTTTATTTTTAATAATTCGGCCATTCAGTAAGTACTGGACCCAACGCAGCGAAATTAATACCGGTTATAGCTAACGTAATTTCAAGCTTAATTTTCGACGCCGGACCCCATATGGATACAAAAACTTTTAAGACATCAACTTCAAATGCGTGTAAAAAAAAATCTAGCTCTAAACTAAACTGTAATTGCTTCTGATTTCATCCTATTCCAATTCGGAAAGTTACAAAATCGAACTCACTGTGTTATTAGAATTAGAAGTGTGGGTAACTGAATTGCTGCCTAATTTACTAATGTTATTTATAAATAATTTATTTTTTTTGATCTGCAACACATATCGAAAATATTAATTTTAAATTGATTTTTACTTTAATACTTATACAGCCGTACATATGTACACAGAAAAAAACACAAAAAAATTAAGCAAATTTTTAATTGTCTTGAGTAAAAATTTACTCAATTTTTCACTAGTTAAGCATTTAATAGTATTAAGTAAACTTTTAATAAAAATTTATAAAATGTTTAAATTCAAGTAAATTTTTAATTGACACAATTAAAATTTTACTCAAAATTTGTCGGTTTCTTTTAATTGTGTCAAGTAAAAATTTACTCGAAATTTATTAATTTCTTTTTTTAACAGTTTGTTAGAAATAGAATTGTTTTTTTCTAACTTTACAAAATATTTTTATGTATTATATATTCATGTATACTTTAATAAATACAACTATAAACTGAATGAGAATTTGGAAAACTAAACAAACTAAACAAATTAAAAAAATTAATAAACTATTAAATTATTTACTCAATGTTTTTAATATTTAATTGATGAATTAACCAATTACCATTTTTGTTTGAATTTAAACAAGTGATTTCTCAATTTTTCCCCCATATTTTTTTCTGTGTATGTGATAGTATATTGTTTGTAATAAAAACGTTTTTTTTTCCAAAAAAAAATATTTTTTTTTATTTCTGATATTTTGTTTACATACATTTTGTGAATTTTTAATGAAGCCGTTGTTGTACAATATGTAAACAAATGTTGTTTTAGTGTAAAAGTGTAGATCATGATGAATAATATTTTTTTGTTTTCGATACCATTGGTCGTTGGTTGATTGTTCCCCTGCTTTAGCAGAAACAAATGTCACTCGTTTTACGGCCATTCAAAATATGAATAAGCCATTAAACAAATTTTTAGTATATTGTGGTTTAACTACAATTTAAAGCAAATTACACTGCGGAACACAAAAAAATAAACAAGAGTTACGACCACCATTTCTATATATTTCGGACATGCTGATTCGCATGGCGTACTCCGTTTTTCGATGTATGGTACAGTTTTCTTGCAAAATGTCGTTAAAGATTTGCTGATTTCGAGCCAGTTTTTCAACAAAAAAATTTGCAAAGCTAATGATTTTTAAATTGTATGGCATGAAAAACAAAGATATGACTTGTAGCAATATTTCTTATACAAATTTGGTTTAAGGCTTTTCATCTTAAGCCCTTAAATTTGCGAATTTCTTCATTTTTTTAGGTTTTCGCGAAATTAACGGCAGCATGAAATAACCCCCCAGGAAATAAGCCCCCAAAATGAAAATGAAACAAGTCCCCAAAAATGGGGACTTATTTCATTACGAAATAAACCCCCAATTTTAAAAATGAAATAAGTCCCCATCGGAATGCAAAAACACCCCAAAATAAAATGAAATAACACCCCAATTTTGGGGTTTTGTTTCATATGAAATAAATCCCCATTTTGAAAAATGAAATAAGTCCCCAATTTTAAATTTATTAAACGATCCCAAAAAAAAAACAAATAAAAGAATTTCAAAACAGTTTTTTTAGTTTTGGCGTTGAAATCATAACTTGTCTGGTGGTTTATTCATGCAAACTACGAATTTGTGCCCTTTATTTACACGTAACGAATTTATAGTTTTGGTATAGAACAAAATTTATTTGGAAGATTAAAACTTTTTTCACTTTTTTTAGTTCCATTATATATCTTAAGATGTTTTCACGGCAGAAGAAAATTATTGGGAATTTTTCATGTTTCCATTGTTGCAATTAATTATTTCTTAGTAAGAGTTTGGAGTTTTTTCATTTTCAACCGATTTAAAAAAGGTTACAATTTTTTCAAATCCATTATTTATTTTAAGATGTTTAGACGGTAGAAGAAAATTGTTTGGAATTTGTCATGTTTCCGTTGTTACAATTATTTGTTTATGGGAACATTATTTCTTGGTAACAGTTTTGGCAACGAACTATTAGTTTTGTTGTAGAAAAGTATTGTTTGATTGTAAATCGGTTGGAAATGAAAAATTCGCGCGAATTTTTCATTTCCAACCGATTTACAATCAAACAATACTTTTCTACAACAAAACTAATAGTTCGTTGACTACAAAATATAGATTCTACTTTAGCAATTTGTAACGAACTAATTAAGCACTAGTTTTGGTGGAGCAAAAATTTATTTAAGTGTAAGTCGGTTGGAAATGAAAAATTCGCGCGAATTTTTCATTTCCAACCGACTTACACTTAAATAAATTTTTGCTCCACCAAAACTAGTGCTTAATTAGTTCGTTACAAATTGCTTAAGTAGATTTTTTTTTTAAAAACTTAAAAAAAAAATGTTCATGCATAGCGTTCAAACAAGGAAATTTTTACTAAAATTAATTATAATTATAACACATTAAACAACAACTACTACGGGAATTATATAATAAGTTACCCAAGCTATATAAGTTCAGAACCCAAAACCTTAAAAGGGGCCTAAATATAGTCTCCTTAATACTGATCAGTATCCTCATCATTTTTTTGTCTCATTGCTTGGGTTTACCACAACATAGTAAAATCAAACATTCCTTCGATGCCCAGAAATAATTTCAAAATTTATCATCTTCATTTGAGAAAAAATGAAATAAGTCCCCAAAAATAATAATTGGGGGTTTATTTCATTTTTATTTTTGGGGACCTATTTCGTAATGAAATAAGTCCCCAAATAAAAAATGAATTAACTCCCCAAAAAACGAAATAAATCCCCATTTATCGTTGTTGTTTTTTTCTGTACAAATTTTTGGGGACTTATTTCATTTTCGTTTTGGGGACTTATTTCCTGGGGGGTTATTTCATGCTGCCGAAATTAACAGCCAAGTTGGTCTTTGATAAAAAACTTGCTTTTAGTGAATCAAAAAGGCATCCCTAACAATACGAATTGTGGACTAAAAACAGCTATGTTATATGGACCATCATGATGAAAATCGAGGTTTTTTAGGTTAACACTACACTAAAAAAAATTGTTAAATTACAAGAAAAGTTTGTACTTTTTTACCAAGAAATTTTAAATCTACAATTTTTTTTAACGTGATTAAACTTACAATGAATTTACTACCTCCTATTTTACAAGAATTTCTAGTAAAAATTACGAACTATTTTGTAATTTTACAAGATTTTTACCAATAAAATTGTAAATTTACAGCTTTTTTTGGGGAAATAAAACCTACAAGAAATTCTCGTAAATTTACTAGATTTTTTTGTAAACAATCTGGCAAATTTGTAAAATTAGAAGATAAACTGTAAAATTACAAAACAAAAATGTAAATTTCGATCGAAAATTATTTGTTATAAAACAAGGGAGACTGTCAAATATTGGTAAGATTACGAGACTTATTCTAGTAATTTGACAAGGTTTTTTTTTTTGAGTGTACAAAAATAGAAACTTTTCAAAAATTCGATTTTAAATGTTAAATTAAAACAACATTAAAATACCAACAAAATGTTGTCCAACTTTTTCAAGATATCGATATTTTGTAATGTTAATCGAAAATTTGAATTTCTTAATTTTTTTGAAAAAATCGCAGATAAGACACATAAAAAAATGTGTGAAATCGAAGGGCGTCGTGTCCGAAATTGTTTGATTTGACATGGAATGCCCCATATATATTCGCTTCTGAGATATTAAAAAATAAATTGAATTCTGTTTGTAGCACGAGTTCTCTGTAATGCATGAACCGATTTTGTTTCTGTAAATTTCACATAAAAAAATGTGTGAAATCGAAGGGCGTCGTGTCCGAAATTGTTTGCTTTGACATGGAATGCCCCATATATATTCGCTTCTGAGATATTAAAAAATAAATTGAATTCTGTTTGTAGCACGAGTTCTCTGTAATGCATGAACCGATTTTGTTTCTGTAAATTTCCCATGAAAGGTAACGTCAATACCCAGGTTTAAATGTATGTATGGTTTGCATGTTCAAACATTTCCAAGGTTATTTCTAATTGGGTAAACAATTGTACTTTGGTACTTTTCGACAACTCAAAATAATAGTCTTAAAAATTTGAATATTTTATTTTAAGCGGGAAATATTGGTACTTTTTTATTACAATTGAACCAACAATTGATTCTCAAAATTTGATATGTTGGCTCCTCCAGCAGAATTAACATTCAAGAGAAGGACATATTTTGAAACTTAAATTGCCCGAGTAAAAATAGACATATATTACAATATATAACTTGATACAAACATAATAAATTATATATAATTATACATCCCTGAGATATTTTCTAAAATTTTTTAATGCAGTCATATGTAGTAATATATAATTTAATCATGATTTGGATTAAAAGGTGTACGGTTGATATAATTAAATAAAATAATCAGAGGGTCAATACAAAATCTCTTTTTCTGTATAATTTAACATAACATTATATATAGCTTATTCTGTTCCATATAAATGTGGGTGTGGAACAAGGTGCTATAATCCAAAAACCAAATTGTATAGGAGAAGCAAAAAACTAAATAAGTCGCAAAAAAAAATTAATTTCTTAATTTTCTATTTCATAAAAATAGAATGAGCGGAAAAAATTGCATGCGAAATTTAGTTCTAGTGGAATAAGGTGCTATGTTACAATTTCTACTAGGAATTTCAATACACTCAAAAAAAAAAACTGTAAAGTTAACAAAAAATTTAGTTAAATTTAACTAAAAAAGCACCTGATTTTGGGCCAACTAAATTTTTAGTTAATTTAACTAAAAATATTTAGTTAACTTTTCGTAGAATGAATGTAGCAAAAAAAACCGTAACTTTAACTAAAAATTTAGCTGAAATTTCGTAACGTTTTTATCTACATATATTAACAAAAAAATTAGTTGAATTCAGCTAAACTTTTTGTTACTTTTCGTAAACTAAAATTTAGAAAATATTTTGTAAAAAATTAAAAGTTTATTTTTTATATTTTTTCATCAGCTTAAGTAGAACTTATGAGATTTGCATAGGAGGCTTCACAAGAAATTCTACTTAACAAATTTGTTAAGAAAAATCAGCAAATTAATTAGTAAAAATTCGTAAACTCAGTTTTGAAGTCAACAAAAAAAATTAATTCAAAATTTGTTCAAAACTAGTATTTTCGTAAATTGAACTTAACTAAAAAAAGTAGTTAAAACGCTGATTTTAACTAAAAATTTGCTAAAAAGCCAGTAAACTCGAGTTAACAAAAAAAAATTGGTTAACTTTACAGTTTTATTTTTTTGAGTGTACATTTGCCAAGTAGTTTTATGTTTTTTGTGTTATTTTTTAAAAATTAAAATTTGGCATGATGAATTCTGCATAATTTGGACGGGGTCCAGCAATAATCATTTTTATATAAGAATAATAAAAGGTAGTTAATTTAACAGAAAACAATTGGTTTATGGCTTATTTTGAACAGATTTTCGCGTAATGGGTTAAAAAAATTTGCACAATTTATAATATAAGTTACTAACCATTCAATTTTATAGTTTTAACTCAAAAATTGGGTAAATTATCTAAATCCGCCCTTACACTCAAAAAAAAAAACTGTAATGTTAGCAAAAAAAGCTTGTAAACCTACAAGAAAATTTGCTGATTTTGAACCCACAACTTTTTTGCTAAAGTTAGCAAAAATGTTTTACCAAAAATTAGTTAACTGAATTTTTTTTTTTTTCAACTTAGTTCAGACACATTTAAGGACCCCATTGGGTTCGGACCCGATAGGTCCAGACCCCGATGAGCCTAGACCTAATTAGGTTCCTTAAAAATCGTCATAGTTTTTGATCCAAAATTTGCGTCCGTTTCGCTCTACCTTGCTTAGTTTTTGAGATACGTTATTTTAGGGAACCACCGGGGATTTGAGGATTACAAAACTCGATAACTTCAAAAATATTACTCGGAGAGCTTTTCATTATATTGCGGTCTTGTTCTGCGTGTTTAGAGCTACAAAAATGCTTTTGGACTTTTTGTTGTGTCGATAATATTTACCGAGATATGAGCATTTTAAAATTTTCGGGAATGCTAACTTTTTTGGATCCAAAGTTCGGACCCATTAGGGTCCACACATGTGAAGAAGTCCGACGATACTATGGAGAGCCCGAGAACCAAAAATGGCCTCCATTTTGCTCTATCTGGCTTAGTTTCCGAGATAGCGCCATTTTAAGTTTTTTGAAAATTAAAAAAAAATTACCATTTATTTTTGCTAATATTAGCAAAAAATCTTGTAAAAATGTTGTCAACTCAATTTCCAATCTTAGCAAAAGAAATAAGTTCAAAGCTTGTTTAAAATTGCTAATGTGCTAAATGAAGTTTACAAGAATTTTTTGCTAACATGCTAATCTCAACTAAAATTTGCTAAAAGTTAGTTAACTAGCATTAGCAAAAAAAAATTAGTACATCTACTAACGTATTTTTTTGAGTGTAGTATTTCGTAAAACAATATTGTGTTTTTGTATGGATATAGCACCTTTTTCCATATTCACACTTTAATTATAGATAGATTAGATATGAAAGCGTTTTTTTGCCAAACCAATGGGCACATGTTAAAGCGTAGGATCTTTTCTACACGTTAACCATCTCACATGCAAGAATTTTGATATACCACCTTTAGTTTAACTGCAAAATACATGTTAGTATTCGGGGGAAAAATATTAAATATTTCCAAAAATAGTTAAAATTGAACTTTTAAGGTCAATTTTATGACAGAAAACGATCAAGTTTTTAACAAATTTGTTTGCAAATAGATAGAACTATTGAAGGAAGATACGATTTTGCAAAAAAACGCGATTTCCAAAAATTGGATTTTAGCACCTTCTTCCACACACACATTCATATGTTTCCAATTAACCAAACATTTTCTACACTCAAAAAAAAAAACCTGTAAAGTTAACAAAAAATTTAGTTAAATTTAACTAAAAAAGCACCTGATTTGGGCCTACTAAATTTTTAGTTAATTTAACTAAAAATATTTAGTTAACTTTTCGTAGAACGAATGTAGCAAAAAAAACCGTAACTTTAACTAAAAATTTAGCTGAAATTTCGTAACGTTTTTATGTACATATATTAACAAAAAAATTAGTTGAATTCAGCTAAACTTTTTGTTACTTTTTGTAAACTAAAATTTAGAAAATATTTAGTAAAAAATTAAAAGTTTATTTTTTCTATTTTTTCATCAGCTTAAGTAGAACTTATGAGATTTGCATAGGAGGCTACACAAGAAATTTCACTTAACAAATTTGTTACGAAAAATCAGCAAAATAATTAGTAAAAATTCGTAAACTCAGTTTTGAAGTCAACAAAAAAAATTAGTTCAAAAATTGTTCAAAACTAGTATTTTCGTAAATTGAACTTAACTAAAAAAAGTAGTTAAAACGCTGATTTTAACTAAAAATTTGCTAAAAAGCCAGTAAACTCGAGTTAACAAAAAAAAATTAGTTAACTTTACAGTTTTATTTTTTTGAGTGTAAGGTTTTTAGGCGAAGTATAAGAAACTTTTTAAAATGTTCCTAAACATTTCCTTGTTAGGGTTATGTATATCACCTATCTGGTTCGAAGAGTACCCAAACATTTTTTTTTTTAAATTATCCCAGCATAAAAAGTGCGGAGTACTTCTATTTGGAGTGCTTTAAAACTATAACAAATGTAATGAAATACAACAAAAATAACAAAAAACACAAGAAACAAACACACAAACAGTTTTTTCTACTCCATAAAAAGTTGTTATTCAGCACTTAACTCATTACCTTCCGCGACACTCCCATACAAAAGAAAGTAGATATTCAGTAGATAAGAAGTACTCCGAGCTTTCAAACAACTTCCAACTACTTCCCTGGAGTAGTTCTTATCTACTGAGTATCTACTTACATTTGTATGGAGGTGTCGCGATAGGTAATGAGTAGGGATGAGATTTCCATGCAAATGCATGTTTTTTGTCGATAGTCTGAAAACGATTTTGACCAATTATCTTTCCGAATCAAGAAATTTGCTTTAAAATGGCATCGATTTGTTTTTGCATATTTTTGCATATTTTGGTTAAAATGCATATTTTTGCATATTTTGGTTTTAAGTGCATATATTGTGCATATTTCCAACTTTTAAGTGCATATTTTTGCATATTTTGATATAAATTAGCTAAAACACAAATTGAAATATATTTGTTTCAAAAAACTAATTTAAATTTTAAAAATTTATTTTGAAAATAAGAAAATTTTTTTTTGCTTCTTAATTTTTTTTATAGATTGTCCTAATTTCTAAAAAAACCCTGCTTATATAAAGTTTTAAATGTTACTATTTAAGACCGGTGTTATTTTTTGCTTTTTTTAAAAAGTTTTTCGAATGAAAAAAAGAATTTTTTTTGCACACATTTTATTTTTTAGTGCATATTTTTAGGGTTTTTAGTGCATATTTTGAATTTTTTAGTGCATATTTTAAGCGCATATTTTCGATTTTTTAGTGCATGAAAATCTCATCCCTAGTAATGAGTTAAGAGCTGAATATCTATGCATTCTGGAGTAGAAAAAACTGTTTGTGTGTTTTTGTCTTGTGTTTTTTGTTATTTTTGTTGTATTTCATTACATTTGCTATAGTTTTAAAGCACTCCACTGAAAAGTGGTAATGACTTTTTTTGCAGGGATATGTTTGGTGAATGTATCGTTGACCTGTGGTGTATCTCAACCCCAACCAAAAACACCAGGATTTTATATGTTTTTGTGCAATTAGATCTAATTAGATCCACCAATATAAGGCAATGTCTGGTCAAAACTCGGATGAAATCAAATCATATTTTATACAAGTTGATCTTTTTTAATGCAAAAACATCCACCATTATTCGGATCAAATTGCGTATTAATATATATTGTGTCATATATCATCATATATTGCATCATATAAAAATTTTTACTCGGGTGTTTAGGTTAAATAGGTGTACCTAAGCGTTTAAAGAGTTACCAGTGTACTTTTTTATTTTGGTGTTGTTTTCAATTTTTATTTTTAATTTTCAATTTGTTTAAGTAAATTGTTCAAGGCGCGTCTTGACTTGAAATGTTTACAAAATTTTGTACGAAAATAAAATTGAATTTTTAATATTTTTTTTTTTTTTATTTTTCTTTCTGTTTATTATGATAACTTTTTATGTGTTGTTTAAACAATATTTAAATTTATAGTAGTACTAAATATATACAAGTACGAGTGTACACTGTATATTACCTCCACCCTGGTAAAGACAATATTTTTTTTTGTATTTTCACTTCTATTTTTTTATAATTTCGTATATTTCGTTATTGACTTCAATAACAATAATTGAATGCAAATACAAACTTTTTTTTAGATGTTAATAAAATAAAGTGTTAAAATTTTAGTTCAATATCCATATAAATGTAGTATTATTTTTTTTTATTTGGAAAACTCATTATTTGATTGTTATTTTTTTTCAGATTAAAATTTACATAAAATATTCTCCCATAAAATATATTTTTTCAAACAAAATACAATTTATGCAAATATAATGCGGTGAAATTTCACAATAACAATTTATAATAATGGGGACACCTTTACTTCTCATCAGAAAAAAAAAATGTTGTGATAATCTCCCACAAACCAATAATTTCAAAAAACGGAAAAAACTAAAACTTAAGAACCGCTGACATTCGAACAACCGCAAATATTCTAACCAAATTTTTGAGGTTGTACTAACAGTCATACGGTTGTTACAACTTCATTTGAATTATGGCAACTGCAATATAGTTGTAACAACTACAAAGAGGTTGTGATAACCGAAGCTTGGGAAACTTTTAGAACTTAATTTTTTTTTTGTTTGAGGTCCAAAGAAATCACCAGATTTAAGCTTTACTTCAGAAAGCTTACGAAACAATAAAAATTTCCTATCCAAAGCTGACATAAATTTATTCATTAGTACCTTTTCTGGGTTCTTTCAACAGACAGACGAACAGACAGTCAAAAAATAAATTCTCAGTGGTATAGCAGCATTTTTCTTCATACTATCTGTAAAATTAAGCAAAAGAAAAATGGTGTCGAAACAGACACAGACCTTTTTTTTAAAATTTTTTATGGAATGTAATTAAATCTATAGATAGATAAACATATAAAATTATATGAATATAAATAATTGTATAGTAAAATATTTCCTTTTTTTTTATCAATATTTGTATGATATGATATCTACTTATTTTTAATCTATTTAGTTCCACACATGCATGTGTGCAAATGAAGTGTGTATTTATTTAATTTATTATAAATATGGCGGTAATTATTAATATTAAATAAATATTTATTTTTCAAATTGATAAATATTATTAGAGTTTATTTATAAAAAAAAAAATGTTTATTTGCTTTTTAGTACATGCATATAAATATATTAGAATTATATTATCAATCAAATTATTTGTTTATTTGTAAAATTAAAAGTGAAATAAGGAAATTAAAAGTGGTCTAACCGATAATAATTCAATATATAAATTTGCATTGAAATTCAATCCAAACTTTTATCAGAAATAAAAATAAATAATATGAGTACATTAGCGTACACAAGAAATTTTAAATAAGTGGGAATAGGCTTGTCAGATCAAAAATGGTAAAAAGCTTGACATTTTGAAAAAAGCTTGATTTGAAAAAAAAATGTAGATTTTTCTTGACATTCGCAATTTAAGTATTGATTAAACAAAATACTTTTATTAACCAAATTGATGTATTTAAAATTGTTAATATTATATTGTATTTTATTCGACCTTTTTAATAATATATTAATAAAAGAAAATATTCGAGCTCGAGGTCTTAGATTTATTGTTTTTATTTAATAATCATTTATTTATTTTTGCCGATGATTCGTTTTTCATTGAAAAACAAAAACATAATTATGAACAATTATGAAGTTCATAATTAGACAATGTTGATACAATACAATAATTAAGTTTTCTGGTATTTGTGCGTTATTAATTTTTTTAATATTAAATCCCAGAAGATGTTTTTCAATGAAAAACGAAATATCGGCAAAAATAAATAAATGATTATCAATGAATCTAAGACCTCGAGCTCGAATATTTTCTTTTATTAATATATTTGAAATTATTATTTCTTTTCCTGAAGTATTTTTAACAAAACGCCAAAAAAATGTAGAAAAATTTTAATTCTTTTTAACAATTTTTTTTAATTTTTACATATTCTCCAAAGGATTAATTCGTCTGTAAGGATTATTTTCATAGACGAAAAAATATAATAAAAATAATTGAAAAATGCAACGAAGAATTCGGCGAATTAAAAATCGGTAATTAATTAAAAAAAAATCATAAATTTTATCATGAGCTTCATATGCACTTTTTACACTCCAAACGCAATTAATATTTTGTCCAAAATAAAGAGCTATCCTTCTAGAGTTTGGCACGCATATGAGGCATTCCACACCAAATGTCCCGCTACAGAAAAACATGTGTCCCGTAAATTTCTAAATAGGTTATTTGGATATCCCTATGGGACTAAGAAAATTGCGTTTTTGGTTTTTCTAATTTTCAAAAGCTGGGCTTAGAAGGCGTGATCAAATATTCGAAAAATGGTATAATTTGTGTCGAATTCCCTTGATTTAACATTTATCAAATTAAAACAAAATTCAACACAATCCCAAAAATCAACATTCTTCTACAGTTTTTTATGGGCTATCGATTAAAATTTTATATTTTGGAAAATTTTCAGAAACCGTTCTAAAATTTTTAATTTTTTCAAAAATTTATCAAAAATCCGGCCACATTTTTATTAATAATTTTTTTAAGTTTAGAAGGGCATTTTTCGTATTTTTCAAAAAAAATTGTGCAGACGAACCCGGTTATAACGAACCCCAAGAGACCTGTAAAAATAGTTCGTTTTAAGCGAATATATTTTTTATCAACCTAGTTTTATTTCCAAAAAAATGGATCCAATTTTGTTTTATTTGATGTTTTTTAGAAAATAATCTACTTATTGAGAAGAAATCAATAAAAATATAAATAAATTCTATGAAAATTATTATATAAACTAAAAACTTCCAACCTTTTGTTAGTTTGATCAACATTATGCCACACATTAAAAAATATTTATGGGAGTTCGTTATAAAAAGGTAAATACACTGCGAATCAAATCAATAAGGAATCAAGTTTTTCACTTTTTAATCGAATATATCTTTGTAACGAATAGGCGGAAAAATATAAAAAAAAATGCACTGATAAGGAGCATTGCACTCACAGCAAAATACGGTTGTCTCAACCGTAAAAGGTTCCAACCTCAGACTGAGGTTGCGGCAACCGGCAAATATACGGTTGTAGCAACCGACAATTTACAGTTGTGGCAACCGGCAAATGCCGGTTGCAGCAACCTCAAATAACGGCATTTCCCGGTTATGGCAACCGTATTGCCGGTTGTCCCAACCTTAGCTGTGTTTAATAAATTTTCAATATTATACAAAATTACAAAGAAACAAAACACGTTTTTTTAATTTTTTTTTGTTTTTTTTATTGTTTTTAAAAAAATATAGTAAACGTCTTAATACTAAAAATATTTAATAAATGTTACATTTTAAAGTTGTATTAATACGTATGATTAAAATCCCATACAACGAATTATTCTCCTCAAAATCTGAGACTTTTTCTATAGGAGAATGTTTCAGAATCTGATACTTTTTCTACAGGAAAACTGTCTCAGGATCTGAAACTTTTTGTATAGGAAAAATTTTAAAGAATCTTACTTTTTTTCTATATATTTCAGATTTTGAGACATTTTTTCTATCAAAAAGGTCTCAGATTCTGAGACATTTTTCTTTAGGAAAAGTCTCAGATTCTTAGACATTTTTTCTATAGCAAAAGATTCAGATTCTGAGGCATTTTTTCTATTGAAAAAGTCTCAAATTCTGCAACATTTTCTCTATGGAAAAAGTCTTAGATTCTGAAACATTTTTTCTATAGAAAAAGTCTCAGATTCTGAACCATTTTTTCTATAGAAAAAGTCTCAGATTCTGAGACAATTTTTCTTTCGAAAAAGATACAGATTCGGAGTCATTTTTTCTATAGACAAAGTTACAGAATCTGAGCCATTTTTCTATAGAAAAAGTCTTAAATTCTGACACATTTTTTCTGTAGAAAAAGTCTTAGATTCTGAGAAATTTTTTTCTAGAAAAAGTCTCAGATTCTGAGACATTTTTTCTATAGAAAAAGTCTCAGATTCTGAGATATTTGTTCTATTGGAAAAGTCTCAGATTCTGAGACAGTTTTTCTATAGAAAATGTCTCAGGTTCTGAGACAGTTTTTCTATAGAAAAAGTCTCAGGTTCTGAGACATTTTTTCTATAGAAAAAGTCTCAAATTCTGCAACATTTTCTCTATGGAAAAAGTCTTAGATTCTGAAACATTTTTTCTATAGAAAAAGTCTCAGATTATAAGACAATTTTTCTATAGAAAAAGTCTCAGATTCTAAGACAATTTTTCTATAGAAAAAGTCTCAGATTCTGAGACAATTTTTCTATAGAAAAAGTCTCAGATTCTGAGACAATTTTTCTATAGAAAAAGTCTCAGATTCTGCGACAATTTTTCTATAGAAAAAGTCTCAGATTCTGCGACAATTTTTCTATAGAAAAAGTCTCAGATTCTGAGACAATTTTTCTATAGAAAAAGTCTCAGATTCTGAGACAATTTTTCTATAGAAAAAGTCTCAGATTCTGAGACAATTTTTCTATAGAAAAAGTCTCAGATTCTGAGACAATTTTTCTATAGAAAAAGTCTCAGATTCTGAGACAATTTTTCTATAGAAAAAGTCTCAGATTCTGAGACAATTTTTCTATAGAAAAAGTCTCAGATTCTGAGACAATTTTTCTATAGAAAAAGTCGCAGATTCTGAGACAATTTTTCTATAGAAAAAGTCTCAGATTCTGAGACAATTTTTCTATAGAAAAAGTCTCAGATTCTGAGACAATTTTTCTATAGAAAAAGTCTCCGATTCTGAGACAATTTTTCTATAGAAAAAGTCTCAGATTCTGAGACAATTTTTCTATAGAAAAAGTCTCAGATTCTGAGACAATTTTTCTATAGAAAAAGTCTCAGACTCTGAGACAATTTTTCTATAGAAAAAGTCTCAGATTCTGAGACAATTTTTCTATAGAAAAAGTCTCAGATTCTGAGACAATTTTTCTATAGAAAAAGTCTCAGATTCTGAGACAATTTTTCTATAGAAAAAGTCTCAGATTCTGAGACAATTTTTCTATAGAAAAAGTCTCAGATTCTGAGACAATTTTTCTATAGAAAAAGTCTCAGATTCTGAGACAATTTTTCTATAGAAAAAGTCTCAGATTCTGAGACAATTTTTCTATAGAAAAAGTCTCAGATTCTGAGACAATTTTTCTATAGAAAAAGTCTCAGATTCTGAGACAATTTTTCTATAGAAAAAGTCTCAGATTCTGAGACAATTTTTCTATAGAAAAAGTCTCAGATTCTGAGACAATTTTTCTATAGAAAAAGTCTCAGATTCTGAGACAATTTTTCTATAGAAAAAGTCTCAGATTCTGGGACAATTTTTCTATAGAAAAAGTCTCAGATTCTGAGAAAATTTTTCTATAGAAAAAGTCTCAGATTCTAAGACAATTTTTCTATAGAAAAAGTCTCAGATTCTAAGACAATTTTTCTATAGAAAAAGTCTCAGATTCTGAGACAATTTTTCTATAGAAAAAGTCTCAGATTCTGAGACAATTTTTCTATAGAAAAAGTCTCAGATTCTGAGACAATTTTTCTATAGAAAAAGTCTCAGATTCTGAGACAATTTTTCTATAGAAAAAGTCTCAGATTCTGAGACAATTTTTCTATAGAAAAAGTCTCAGATTCTGAGACAATTTTTCTATAGAAAAAGTCTCAGATTCTGAGACAATTTTTCTATAGAAAAAGTCTCAGATTCTGAGACAATTTTTCTATAGAAAAAGTCTCAGATTCTGAGACAATTTTTCTATAGAAAAAGTCTCAGATTCTGAGACAATTTTTCTATAGAAAAAGTCTCAGATTCTGAGACAATTTTTCTATTGAAAAAGTCTCAGATTCTGGGACAATTTTTCTATTGAAAAAGTCTCAGATTCTGGGACAATTTTTCTATAGAAAAAGTCTCAGATTCTGAGACAATTTTTCTATAGAAAAGTCTCAGATTCTGAGAAAATTTTTCTATAGAAAAAGTCTCAGATTCTAAGACAATTTTTCTATAGAAAAAGTCTCAGATTCTAAGACAATTTTTCTATAGAAAAAGTCTCAGATTCTGAGACAATTTTTCTACAGAAAAAGTCTCAGATTCGGAGACAATTTTTCTAAAGAAAAAATCTCAGATTCTGAGACAATTTTTCTATAGAAAAAGTCTTAGATTCTGATACAATTTTTCTATAGGAAAAGTCTCAGATTCTGAGAAAATTTTTCTATAGAAAAGGTCTCAGATTCTGGTACAATTTTTCTATAGAAAAAAGTCTCAGATTCTGAGACAATTTTTCTATAGAAAAAGTATCAGAGTCTGAGAAAATTTTTCTATAGTCTCAGATTTTAAGACATTAGCCTATAGAAAAGTCTCAGATTTTGAGACATTTTTCCAATAGAAAAAGTCTTGGATTTTTAGTTATTTTTTCTATAGAAAAAGTCCCAGGTGTTGAGACATTTTTTCTAAAGAAGAGTTTTGATTGTGGGATATTTGTCCCACAGAAAAAGACCCAGATTTTGAGACATTTTCTGTACAGGAAAAGTCTCATACACTGAGCCATTTTTTCTTAAGAAAATTTCTCATATTTTCACACAAATGTTCTAAAGATGACCAGTGGTAGTTACCAGTTTCATATTGCGATTTCAAAGGTATTGGCGGCGGGAGGAACCTTCAGGTTCATTTCAAAATCTGCCAAATAACGCCTTCCAAATTTAGGGAAATTGTTGACCAAGATGGAAAAACTGCAAGATAAAACAGTTTGCATAAGAAAGAAATGTTTTTTTTAAGATTTATAATGTTACTTACGTAATTCTGCGATGAAATTTCGTTATTTAAAGCGATGGACATCTCTTTTAGACTATTTTTATTTAATAGAAATTTTTTTATTTAATATTTTTTTTGTGACGTTTCAAAAGCAGACACAAATTAAAAAAAAGTTATTTCAACCTCAATTAACGGTTGCTACAACCGAGCATTTGAAGTTGTGGCAACCGGCAAATGCCGTTATTTACGGTTGCTACAACCGGGGTTTGCAGTTGTAGCAACTTTTTTTTTAATTTTGTGGCAAATGGCACAAAAATATTTTAAAAAAGTTATAACAACCTCAATTTACGGTTGCTGCAACCGCGTACGGTTGGGACAACCGCAAGACGGTTACGACAACCGTATTGCGGTTGTGGCAACCTCATTCCAACCGATTTTTTATGTGAGTGTGTCTATATAATAATATCAATTAATAACAATAATCAAAAGACTAAAAAAAGTCCTTTAAAAAACATTTTTCGGCAACTTGTTAAAAAATTACTAGTTTTTTATTAATCACTTGAATAAGGAATTTTGGAATACCGACCAAGTACACTGAAAAAAATTTTTACCATTTTTAAAGCATGTTGCACTTAATTTAAAAAAAGGAGGGTATGCGAGGGCTCCAAAGATATTAATTCTTCTTCCAAGTATATTTTTTCCTAAAACATAGTAATGCATTTACTTAATTATATCTTAAAAGTAAGTAAAATTGTACTTAATATAAGTTTAATTGTTTTTATCCAGAGGAAAAATATTTTTTTTAAATAAGTAAAAATTTCCTTAAACTTACGGATTCTGTGGACCCTATGGAGTCCCAATGTGAGGACCCTACGGGCTCCCAATATATGGGGTCCGCCCATGAGTATGTGCGCACACTATTATAGGGTCATTATTGGTTTTGATCCAAAATTTTGGTCAGAATCGCTCTATCTTGCTTAGTTTTCGAGATATGTAAATGGGGTCTTGAGAAATTTGAACATGAAATAACTCGAAAACTATAACTCGGAGGGCTTTCGGGTCTTCGGCGGTCATATTCTACAAGTTAAGGACTACAAAAATGCCTTTGGAAATTTTTTCGTATCTACAGTATTTGCAAAGTTATAGGCATTTGAAAATTCCGCGAAAATCGAAATTTGGATTTAAAGTTAGGGTCTCATGGGGTCTCCAGATGGGGCCCGCATATGGGGTCCCTAAAATACCTAAAGTATTTTTTCTCAAGTTAAGTAAGTTCTTTCTTAAACTGATGAAGATATGGATTCAAATAAAGTCAATGAAATCAATAAAATAAAGATTACTTCTTTCTTAAATTAAAACAAAAATTGATTAAACTAAAGAAAATGCGTTTTGGAATTAAAGATTAGTACTTATTTGATTCAAGGTCTTGAAAATGTCTATACTATTTTTAAGTAAGTTACGTACTTATCTATTTTTTTTTGCACACAATTTCAACTTTTTTCTTTTAAGTAAAACAAAATTTTTTAATAAACCCTTTTTTTCTTAAATGCAATCAATTCGCCATAAATGTAAAGAATATTTAACTTAATTTAAAAAAACAAATTAAGGAAAACTTTTGTGCTTTTTTAAGTATTTGCATGTACTATCTTCAAGTTTATTTTCTTTGTTTTAAGTAAAACCACCTTATATTAAGATAAGTTGAAGTAGATTAAAAAAAAAAATTTTACTTAAATTAATAACAGTGTTTATTTAATTTCAGTATAGTTATTTTTTTCAGTGTAGGACCTGAATCTAATTTGTAATGAAAAGCAATTCCTTAAACTATAAAAACAAAACGGTTTTGTTTCGAATTTCAATAAAAATGAGACTCACAACAGCTCTTAGCTCTTCCAAAAAGAAAAAAGCATTGACTTTGAAGTTCAAAGTGTTAAAGGCCATTGAAATCGCGAAAATAATAGAGAGGGGCAAACATGTTGAATGCAATTTTTTAAATAACATTAAGAACTATGGAAAAAACACGAATGGAAGCACTAAAAAACAGTTGTATCCGTCTAATGCAACGGTATTAATTTTTTTTCGTCGGAATAACTACTTTAAAAAATTACTCAGACCGTGTCATTGTATTCCTGGCGAGTTTAAAGCGCTGCTAACTACGTTTGGCATTTAGAAATTAATTGTTGCATAATTTTCGACGAGCTATGAGCTCACTTGACTTTTAAACGCGACGTGCAAATACTCGCATTAACGCCACTTTCTTTGAGAATTTTGAAAGGTGTCGGCGTAGAATTTGGGAGAATTCTTAAAATTTTTGTCGATCTCGTTCTGTTGTTGCCATTTTAGTTCTCCCCCTCATGTTTTTTCCATAGTTCTGAATGTTATTTAGATAATTGCATACAGCAGTTTTCCCCCTCTCTATTATTTCCGCGATTTCAACGGCCTTTAGCAGTTTGGACTTCAAAGTCAGTTCTTTTTCCTTTTCGGAAGAGCTAAGAGCTTTATGAGTCCCATTTTCATTAAAATTCGAATCAAAATTGTTTTGTTTTTATTGTTTGAGGGATTGCTATTCATTACAAATTGGATTTAGGTCCTACTTGGTCTGAATTCCAAAATTCCTAATTCAAGTGATTAAAAAAATAATAGTGATTTTTTAACAAGTTGCGGAAAAATATTTTTTTAAATTACTTCTTTTAGCCTTTTGATTATTGTTATTATTTGACATTATTATCTATATAATGGTCTTTATGAGTGCATTTTTTATATTTTTTCGCTTATTCGTTACCAGGGAAACCAAAAATATGCTCTAAAAAACACGTTTTATGCGCTTAAAAAATGCCCTTAAAAACGGAAAATATGCTCTAAAAACAATAAAAATATGCTCTTAAAAAAAATCATGTCCCCTTTTTTGCGGTGTTTTTAACAATTTGTTAGGGAATATACCCTCCAAATACCGTTATGTTCGGTAGTTAGAGGGTTAAATATGTTCTACAAAAATATTTGCCTTAATATTTTCTACCAAGTTGCTGAATCTAATGAAAACATAGTTTCATATACCGATATGAAGCAAGAACAGGCCAAAGGGAATCAATCGTCACAATTCCGTAATTGTTAAAAAAAACATCCTTGTTGGAAAAAAAAATTAAAAAATAAATGTTGTCATAAAAAAAATTGGAAAAGAATGCTCTAAAAATAAAAAAAAAATATGCTCTAAAAATGTAAAAAAAATGCTCTAAAAAGTGGAAAAATGCTCTAAAAATTAAAAATATGCTCTAAAAATATGCTCTTATGCTAAAATATGCTCTTAAACCTAAAATATGCAAAAATATCCTCTTAAGGCTAAAATATGCCAAAATATGCTCTAACAAATCGATGCCAGATTTCTTAAAAACTTCTGAAACGGATAAATACCTTACCCATTTATCAATAAAATGCACAGGAAAAAACATGATACTGCATATTTTTGGTTTCCCTGTTCGTTACAAAGATATATTCGATTAAAAAGTGAAAATCTCGATTCCTTATTGATGTGATTCGCAGTGTATACATGAAATTGTGTTCGCGGGACCAAAATAAGCAGTTCGTTTTAACCGAGGATTCGTTATAACCGTATTTTTGATTTTTTAGTGTATGAAAATCTCAATCCAATTTATTTAGATGTATTTTTATTTTTAAAAAATATTAAATGTCTTTTCTATAAAAAAAAATACTACTATTTAATTTTTAATAAACTCTTAAAAAGAGATTTGCCACCCAATTGCGAAACCACAATTAGTTCAAACTTTACTACGTATTTGTATAACCAGTGTTGCAATTAATGTGATCGGACCGGTTTTTCAAAAACCGTTTTAACCGAAAAAACAAGAATAAAAGATAAATTCGACTTGGCTAAACCATCCTCCACAATGACATTTTTAAGTGATAACCACGTACAAAATTTTTTTTTTGTATTTATTTTGACTAGAAATATTTTATTTTGAGTGATTAAAAGTAAGTTTTTTAACATTTTTGTGAAAAAAAAAAATTTAGTGTAAATTTCTTTAATTTAAAGTTTTTTTATGGTCAACATTATTTGGAGTGACAAAAATAATGTGTAAAATATTTTTGTGGCTAACCAATGTCTTACAAAGCGTGTTTAGAGTTTTTTCAAGACGTGAATTCGAGATGAAACCAATCTAAAATTCACGGTTTTGCCCATATCTTCTGAACCACTGGACCAATTTTGCTGATATAATACAAAACTTCGCGAATCACCACAAAAATATCTGAGATTAATATCTATTTTCTCTGTTTTTATAGTGATTGCCAATTTTTACCTTGTATTTCAAAAACCGAAAGAATCGGTTTACGAACTATTTGAAAACCGGTTTTCAAAAAAGGTTGAAAAATTGATAACACTAGTTCTTATACAATTTCTGTACTCCTATATCATTCAGTCACATCTGTAAACCATATGTTTTAAACATCATCAAAAACATGATGGGATAGATTTAGTATAGAAACTATAAAATAAATTACAAACAAAATAAACAACAAATGCTAAAAAAAAGTAAGACCGATATACAGTGACGAGCAAAAGTGTAACAGGGCTCACATTGTTTAGATAATTTGCTGTATATTTTTAACTGTACAAGATAAACTTTTTTTTTTTTTTTAAATTATGAGTTTTTCTATCAGAATTTAGGAAAAATAATCAAAACTCTATACCCATCTAAAAATGGATTAGATCTTACCAGATCTGTTTATTTCTATTTATTTATGATCTGGTCTGATTGCATATAATTATATCTAAACTGACCAAAATCGAGATCTTATTATATCTCGAAATCAACATTAGCACAAATTTGACATTTTATTATATCTGATCAGAAAAAATTATATCCAGTCAGATGCAATTCTATTTTATGCGATCAAAGCAGATCAGATAAGATCAAATCGATTTTTACTTGGGAAATTTTTTTTTATTAATTTCAAAAGCAAAACCGCTTGGGAAATTTATTTCAAATGGGGTCTATTGTCTGATATTATGATATAGAAAAACTAATAAATTTAACAAAAACATCAGAAATAGTTTATCTTGTACAGTTAAAAATATACGACAAATTATCTGAACAATATGAACTCTTTTACACTTTTGCTCATCACTGTACATATAAAGCATTTAATTTATTGGCAACTTTTTTAAAATATTTGTAGTTCAAAAGATATTTTTTAAAAGTTTTTAATTTAATATGTAAATTGAAATCATATTTTACTCCAAACATCTACGGGTGTTAAATAAAAATGATGTAGGGTACTTTGTGGCTGGACTTGACTTTATATAATTTCCTTACTTGTTTTATTTGTTTTAATTAAATATTTATTTATGTATCTTGTATAAATAAGACTAAATTAAAAATTTGATACATATAAATTAACACCATAGTAACTACCAGATACCAATATAAGACATTGCATACTTACTAGGTGGATGTGAAATACAGTTTAAATTAGCACACAAAGGGATACAAAATTGTGAAATATTTTAACTTGTAAGAGCTAGAAAAAATCATGTAAGAAAATTATAGTCGGCCAAGAATATTATAGTCCAGAGCTCTTCGGAAAATGGAACCCTGTCGAAACATAGTGTTTATATCTATATTTGGTTAGATCTTCAATTATATTATATATATTATGTCCTGTGGTTCCTAGTAGGAACAAAGGGCCGCAACGAACTCTTTCCATTCGATCCGGTTTGATGCTAGATGTTTAATTTCCCTCCAGCTTAGCCCACTTTGGTTTACTTCAGATTCAAGTTGACGTCTCCAGGTGTGCGACGGACGGCCAACTCTTCTTGTATCTTCAATTAGTTTAGAAAATACTTAAAAAAATCAGAATCAAATTATTATAATTCTTCTGCTGATAAAAAATCCAGTCTGTAAACTTTTCCATCACATCTGGCTTTTAAGAAAATTTAGGTCGAAGTTCAAAAAAATCACTGTTGTGGTTACACTGCGTGACAAAACTGGCCACTATTTAAGAAAACAAGAGGTGTGACCAACGGTTCTATATATTTGAGACATGCTGATTCCAATGGCGTACTCCGTTTTTCGATGTATGGTACAGTTTTATTGCAAAATGTCATTAAAGATTTGCTGATTTCGAGCCAGTTTTTTAACAAAAAATTTGCAAAGTTAATGATTTTTAAATTTTATGGCATGGAAAACAAAGACATGACTTGTAGCAATATTTCTTATGCTAATTTGGTTTAAATCTTTTCATCTTAAGCCCTTAAATTCGCGAATTTCTTCATTTTTTGAGGTTTTCGCGAAATTAAAATTGGTCTTTGATAAAAAACTTGCTTTTAGTGAATCAAAGAAGACCATCATGACCATGTTATATGGACCATGTTATATGGACCATCATGATGAAAATCGAGAAAAACCGTCTTTTTGTATATGGCAGCATTACGTTAGGAGATGATTTAAGGCTCCATCTTTTAGTATATAATGTGGTAACCTTAAACAATTAACTGACCAAAAATTTGGCCAAAAAAGTTTTCTTTTGCAAAAGTTATCTTAACAAAAACTATAATTATTGTATGGCAAACACTGAAATAATAGTTTTTGTTAAGATAACTTTCGCAAATGAAAACTTTTTTGGCCAAATTTCTTGTCAATGAGTTGTTTAAGGTTACCACATTATATACTAAAATATGGAGCCTTAAATCATCTCGTAAAGTGATGCTGCCATATACAAAAAAACGGGTTTTCGCGATTTTCATCATGATGGTACATATACTATTCGTATTGTTAGGGATGCCTTTTTGATTCACTAAAAGCAAGTTTCTTATCAATGACCAATTTGGCGGTTAATTTCGCGAAAACCTCAAAAAATTAAGAAATTCGCGAATTTAAGGGCTTAAGATGAAAATGTTTAAAACTGATTTGCATTAAAAATATTGCTATAAGTCATATCTTTGTTTTCCATGCCGTACATTTTATAAATCATTAACTTTGCAAATTTTTTTGTTAAAAAACTGGCTCGAAATCAGCAAATCTTTAACGACATTTTGCAAGAAAACTGTACCATACATTGAAAAACGGAGTACGCCATTCGAATCAGCATGTTCGAAATATATAGAAATGATGGTCGTAACTATTGTTTATTTCTTAGTGTTCCGCAGTGTTATTTTTGGCAACTCATAGACTCCCAGTTGGCAACGTCCTCGAGCCATCCTCAGTGACGGAGCGGTGACATCTCAGCGTCACTCCTGACATCCACAAGACATCTCTATGTACTGGGTTGAGGACAGTTTCATACAAATTTTCAAAATGTCCTCACTCAAAGTCTGCAGTGGTCAGGGCTGACCTTCTGGGGACATGTCACCTAAGACTTCTTTGGGGAAATGTCTGACGTAGGTCATGCGAAAATACAAAAAAACTTATTTCCTTTAGTTTTTACTTTTATCCATTTTCCTTTATAATTTATCTTTCTCATATTTAGAAAAAACTTTTCTATAGAAAAAGTCTCAGATTCTGAGACAGTTTTCTATAGAAAAAGTCTCAGATTCTGAGACGTTTTTTCTATAGAAAAATTCTTAGAATCGAGACATTTTTTCTATAGAAAAATTCTCAGATGTGTAATTCAAAGATTCCATTTGTAATTCGAAGTTTCCATTTGTAATTCATCAAAGATCAATTGTAATTCGTTAAAGATCAATTGTAATTTGAAACATATCAATTGTAAATCGAAAAAGGTCAATTGAAATTCCAAAAAGATCGATTGTTATTCGAAAAATATCAATTGTAATTCGTAAAAGATCCATAGTAATTCGAATGGGATCAATTGTTATTTGAAAAATATCAATTGCAATTCGAAAAGGATCAATTGTTATTCGTAAAAGATCAATTGTAGTCAGAAGATTCCATTTGTAATTCGAAGATTCCAACTGAAATTCTGAAAATAATACAAATGGAATCTTCGAATTACAATTAATCTTTTACGAAATACAATTGATCTTTTACGAATTAAAATTGATCTTTTACATATCGCAATTGATCTTTTTTAATTACAATTGATCTTTTTCGAATTAGAATTGATCTTTTTCGAATTACAATTGATGGTTTACGAATAACAATTGATCTTTAACGAATTACAATAGATCTTGTGTGAATTACAATTGATCTTTTACGAATTACAATTGAAATCCTTTAACTACGAATGTAATAATCGAATTACATATACAATTTTCGAATTACAAGTAGAATCTTTGAACTACAAATAAAATGTTCGAATTACATATGGAATTTTCAAATTACAAGTAGACTCTTCGAATTGCAATTGGAAAGTTTATCTTCGTTCCTAGACATTTTATATTAAATGTCTCATACATACTGTAGACATATAAAATTAACAAATGATTCACTCAAAACGTAATGATGTTTAATGATTTCTTCTTCTTCTTCTTGTTTATAATCCTCAACTGTCTCTCCTTAAGTTGTTATTGTTACATTTAATAGCTACTGTGTTGTTTTTTTCGGGTTTTTATTGTTTTTTTTTTAGTTGTTTTTCTTCTTGACCATCATTAAAAATCCGATAAACTGTGGAGTTGTGTTGTAGACAACATTAAGAACTGGAACGGTTTGTTGGTATCATTATGACCAAAACTCGTTTGTGTCTTTTACGAAGTAGGTTTAATAAAATTAACGCAGTGTTCTTTTATTTAAACATAATAAATGGTTTTCCAACTTGAAGACTCTGTAAAAAAAAGGCAACAGAGATGAAGAAGAATGATAAAGAAAGTTGATGTTGTTAGGACAAGAAGAGATCGCTTACACTTCAGGAATAAAAAAAAAATTAACCATTTAACCTCTCCAGAACCGGAATCATTATACATAAATCCAAACATATATTCGAAATGATCATTGTGACACTTGAGAACACTTTAGAGGCGTACAGTAAATGTTAAAATTTTACATTATTCTTCCGTTTGCAGGGGCCTATCATGTGACAAATACAGTTACCACAACCGAAAATGTTCACAACTTATTTTTTAGGTGGTCGCAACCGGTCATTCGTTTGTTACTACGACATTTCGGTTGTCACAACCATTATGCGGTTGTCATAACTGAATTGAAATTGTCTCACCCACATGACCGGTAGCGGCAACCTTAAAAACGACATTGGACTAGAATATTCTTTACTAAGGGTTTTAGTTGCGCTGAATTCATAATCTGTGCTCAGAATTTCTCCATTTCATCAGTTTTTTGAGACAGCTTAAACTAATTTATAAAACCGGATTTGTCATCTGAAAGTATTATTTATTACCTTTTAAATAAATGTTAAACCTGTGTAATATCTAGTTCCTTCCCTAAATTATCTTAACATGAAGTTTTAAGAATCCGGGTATCAGCTATACTCATGATATTTTCGCTAAGAATGAATGCAATTTCGATAGATTTTTCGCTACATTTCGACTTTATTTTACGGGACACTTATAAAAGTCTTGAATTCACAATAAAAAAAACAATTGGTTTTGAATTGTTTAGATATCTCTTCTATTTTCCTGTACTCTCTAATCGTCCAGTATACGTTGTGAAAGTGTCTGAGACGATAACTCAGCAAATATAAGAGATATCTAAACAATTCAAAAAACATTTCATTGCAAATAATTATGACTTTTGAAGTCTTAAAGTTTGTTGTAAAATATAAGCAAAATAATCCGAAAAATCGGTCGAAATACGCATTCAGAGCAAAAATACAATGAATATAGCTAAAAATCGGGTTTTCAAATTTCAGGTTGAGATATGGAACAGACAACGTATTAAGTTTTATAAATAGAGTTGAATTCGCGCAGTTATAACGTACTGCGAAAAACGGATTTTTTCAACTTCGAGGTAATATAACTCGAAAACCTGATATGATAGGCTAATTCTGAGATCAGATTTGGATTTAGCGCAACTAATACCCTTAGGAAAGTATAGTCCGGTCTATAGGTTAATAATTTGTTGGCCTGTGTAATTGACGATGCATAAACGAACAAAACATATATAATTTTAGGGAAACATTTTTAAGTTTTTCTTTATTATATATTGAAGAGTTGTTTCTAATCCAGAAACATTAGATGTATTCAGAGTCTTGCTGAAATGTACCAAAAGAGTACTTCTTTCAAAAAATCCATGTACTTTGAAAGGTAATTTTAAAAAGTGCTCTTTTGACACCAGTGCCATGGCTGGCAAGTAAGATTCTGAATACCACTATTAAAAAATATGTATAGTTTTGGAGCAACAACACTCTGAAAACACCGCCCAACAAAAATGAAAAAAGTCGTTAAAAACGAACTGGATAATATACGTTTGAAACTAGAGACTAAATGTAGTAAAACTCCATTTACGATTTTTCTTTTCGTGATCATGTTTCCTTTTAAAGGGACTTCAAAGTTTTAGAGGATTACATTTTATAAAATATTTTTTTAATATTTGTACTTGTCGTAGGATGCCACTAGTGATAGCAAATGAAAGAGGATCTCCCCAAATTTTCCCAAAATGTTTCTTTTAAAACTTTGAAGTCCTTTTAAAAGGAAACAGGATCACGAAATGAAAAACTGCAAATGCAGTTTTACTCCATTTGATCTCTACTTTCAGACGTATATCATCCGGTTCATGTTTAATATTGGCTGTCGGACGATGAATTCGACGATAGTCAACTATCGCTTAACGTGATCACAGTTCATGATTTATTATGTGGGTGGGTATTAACTAGGACTTTCAATCCCGTGATGTTTGGTATAAGAAGAATCTCGAAATTTCTGATTTGAAATCCTGGGATATCTGATTTTAAATACCGGAAATTTCGGGATTCCGATTTTCTGTTAATATTTTTTATTATTTTCATATTTTTTTAAGTACTTTGTACAAAACATGAAAAAATCCGTCAAAAGTTTCGTCTGTTACCATTTTTTATGGAAGCAAAAGATGAACCCTTTGCGAAAGCATGCAAAAAGATTCGAAAAACTAATTGTGGTTTCACGAAAGGGCTGTCTGCACATCTTAACTCCTTAATTTGTAAACTGTTTTAATTTTATGTTTTCCTTTTTTCAAAGTTAGCAAACTCAACAGAACTTCGAAAATCTTTATGAACGCGGGAAATTCAAGTGCAAAAATATGAATGAAAATTTTTAAAAATCCCCAAAAAAAAGTTAAAATCCCGGGATATAAAATATCCCGAAATCTCAGGGATCCCAAAAATGGTCAAAAGAATTGGAGCTCAAATAATGCGGATTTCTTCTACTGTATTTAAATTGCATGTATTTAATTTTGTTTGGGTTGTTGGTAAAATTAGTTTACTGAAAAAAACGGCTGTAGGCAAAATCGCCCAAAAAAGAAAATGAAATTTCGCCCAAAAATTGTTCATACAAATTTGGGCCATATTTCATATGAAAATTTACCCAAAATTTTTGGGCACATTTTAATATTTTTTTGGCATAATTTCTAAATAAAAAATTGGGTGACTTTTCATTACGAAAAATTGCCCAAAAATAAAATATGAAAAATTGACCCTTTTTAGTTTGGTTTGAATTTTTGTCAAAATCTTAAAATGTCGAAACCGAAATAAGTTGCAATGAAACAAACAGCCAATAGAAAATTTTAATACCCTACATAGTGGAACAACTTAAACAAATAGTTTATTAATTTTTTAGAAACAATGCAACGACTTGTTATGTTTTTCTATAAATTATATACTAACCAAGAAAAAGCTGATGAACAACCTTCCCGTTGTGGAGTAACAGACAAAAGTTCTGGTGGGAATTGAACTGACAACCCCTGCACTTACTTTTAGATTATCACATTTCATACTATTCTGCTGCTGCCAGTAGAAAATCAAGAGTAATAATTTAAACAACAGTGTGGAGGTGCGATGAAAGCGCAGCAGTCGAAAAATTTTAACAACAAATTTTAACAAAAACAAGTAGAAAAATTAAATTCGACTTGGTCGAATCTATGAATACCCTCCACAATGTTATCTGATAGTAATTTTCTAAAAAAAATTTAAAAAAATTGCATTACAAATTTTTTATTAGAAATATCTATATAATTTTGAGTCAAACTTTCTTTAAATCAATCAAATTTTTTTGAGTGTAAAAGTTTTTTTGACTGTCAAAATTTTTTTGAGTCTGCAATTTCATTAAAAAAAAAAATATTAATAATGTGTACATTTTTTTTTGAGTGTAACATTTTTTTTTGAGTGTAAATATTTTTTTAGTGTACAATTTCTTTGAGTAACAAATTACTTTGTAAAATATTTTTGTTGTTTTATACCTATATGTAATACAAAAAAAACTATTTCACATATTTTTCTCTTTTTATATTACCATCCTCTTCTTTAAAAACCAAAAAAAAATTAACATTCAATCATACACATACTTTATTTGATTTTTTCCCGTTACATACAGTTACACTAACAAATACAACACAATAACAAATATTTACTTGTCTAACAACTAAACTGCACCCCACCACAAGAAAACAAACAACAACAAGTTTTACAAAACTGGTATTTCACCATGCTTTTAAAACTTGTTTAACGAGTTTTCAACAGTTTAAGGTGAAACAAATCTGAAATTCACTGCTATGCTTATAACTTTTGAACCACTGAACCGATTTTGCTGAAATTCAAAACCAAATAGCCTTGGGGAACGACAAATATATATGCTAAGCTTCAGCCCCCTCAGAATTGTCTTTCGAAAGTTATAGTGGTTTTAATCTTGTAAATTCGAAAAATACCATTGCCAAAATTTACTATTTTGCTCATAACTTTTGAACCACTGGACCGATTTGGCTGGATTGCAATACCAACCTGACCCGGTAAATGGACATATATGTCAAACTTCAGGAGCCTCCGTAAAGTCTTTCAAAAGTTAGCGTGTTTTCAACGGACAGACAGACAGACGGACGGACGGACGGACGGACATCGCTAGATCGACTTAAAATCGATCAAGGATCATGAATATATATACTTTATAGGGTCCTAGACCAATATTTCGATGTGTTACAAACGGAATGACAAACTTATATATACCCTCTATCACTAGAGTGGAGGGTATAAAAAACGCGCGATTTTTTGTTAAAATTTGTTAAAATTATTCGACTGCGGCGCTTTCATCGCACCCCCATTAAATTTTTTTCTATTTCTTCATAGTTTTTGTTACTCACCTAATATTTTTTACATAATTTTTTTTAATTTTTATGTTATTTTTCATTTCTTTTTTGGGCTTTTTTTCGTTAATTTTGGGCGAAATTTCGTATTTTTCTATTTGGGTAATTTTTCATATTTTTGGGCCATTTTGCATTTGGGCGATTTTTCATAATATTTTTTTGGCGATTTTTCTTTGGGCGATTTTGACTACAGCCAAATAAAACTATTGAAAAAATTTTTAAATTTAAATAATAGTAAATAATCAAGCTCGAGGTCTATCTTTTATGGCTGTAGGCAAAATCGCCCAAAGAAAAATGGCCCAAAAAAGAAAACGAAAATTCGCCCAAAAATTTTTCATACAAATTTGGGTCATATTTCATATGAAAAGTTACCCAACATTTTTGGGCAAATTTTCATAGTTTTTGGGCAAAATTTCGAAATTAAAAATGGGTGATTTTTCATTACGAAAAATTACCCAAAAATTATATATGAAAAATTGCCCAATTTTATTTTGGTTTTATTTATTCTCAAAATCTTAAAATGTCAAAACTGAAATATGTATGTCACAGTAAATCAGTATATTATTATTATTTTTAGAAACAGTGAACGCACATCGTGTTTTTTTTTTTAAATTATATATTTAACTAACCAAGAATAAGCTGAAGCAAAACCGTTCCGTTGTTGCTAACATACAAAGGCCCTGCTCTTACATCCAGATTACCACGCTATACATTAATCTATCGCAGCGCAGTAGAAAATCAAAGTAGTGAATTTAAAAACAGCATGCAACTCCGATGAAAGCTCCGCAGGCGAAAAATTTTACCAACAAATTTTAACAAAAAATCGCGCGATTTTTTGTTAAAATTTGTTGGTAAAATTTTTCGCCTGCGGCGCTTTCATCGGTGCTAATTTCAATTTTTTTTTATTTCATTAAAATTTTAGTTTCACACTTAAAACTTTTACACCAATTACTTATGCATTTTACGGGCTGTATTCTCAAAACAACGATCTATAAAAATAAATAATAACCACGTAACCTATGGTCTTATATTAAAAGTTTTTATCTTTGTCTTAAAGTTCTTCTGCGTAGCCGGCCTTCGGCCGGGCTTAGGGATTACAAACTCCATGCCTTAGACCCACCCTCTCCGGCGTACGGACATAGCGCCCAAGGTCTTATCGCCCAAAACCGTAAATGACATATCGCCTAAGCTGCGACATATAGCCCAAAACGAAAGGTCTAAAAATGTTATTTCTCCCAAAACAAAATTGTCAAAAAATCCAAAATATTTTTTTTTGGCGAAATGTCGAAATTACGACTTCTATGATTTGTTTTTTTTTTGTAACAAAGGTTTTCTGCGTAGCCGGCCTTCGGCCGGGCTTAGGGATTACATACTCCATGCATTAAACCCACCCTCTCTGCAAACCAAAGCTATTTTGGATATCAGGTCTTTTTGAGGCGTAACAAATTTGATAGTGTTAAGGCCTGCTACCCTAGAAAACTTTACTTTGCGGAGAGGGTGGGTTTAATGCATGGATTTTGTAATCCCTAAGCCCGGCCGAAGGCCGGCTACACAAAAAACCTTTAAAACATTGTGTTAAAAAAAAACAATGTTGGTGAGTTTTATGATTATTTTTTTGGGCGCTATGACATTTTATAAATTCAACATTTTGATATTTGGGTAATATGACATTTTTGATAATTTATATTAATTTCAAGAAAATTGTTAAAATACCCAAAAATAATGGCCATATCGTCCAAAAAATTTTGCAACAACAACTAACACACATTTTTTTTGGGTGGAATGACTTTTTTAAATTGGGCAATATGCACTTGGGCGTTATGTCCGTACGCCCCCTCTCCGCAAAAGAAAGCTTTTCTGTGTAGTATGTGTTTTGGAAAAAATTTGTTAGAAAAAATTTTTTTATCTTATTTTGGGCCATTTTTCATTTCTTTTTTGGGCTTTTTTTCGTTAATTTTGGGTGAAGTTTCGTATTTTTATTTTTGGGTCATTTTTCATATTTTTTGGGCAATTTTGCATTTGGGCGATTTTTCATAAAATTTTTTGGGCGATTTTTCTTTGGGTGATTTTGCCTACAGCCATCTTTTATTTTAAAATCTTCTTTATTTCATTCCTCCTATATTTATGTAATAAAGACGATTTTAAAATAAAAGAAAGAGCTCGAGCTTGATTATTTACTATTACTTATATTAATAAAAAGGTCGAATAACAACAAACCTATTTACATTTTTAAAATTTTTAAAGTTTGAACTTAGAAAAAGTCGACTTAGAAATATTTTTAAAAAAATTTCAGAAAAATGTCTATAAATAATTTAATTTTTAAGATCGACCGTTCTAGCACATTTCTTATTTACTCAATCTGGACGCTATCAAGCTTAAACTACAGCTTTATAAATTACCTACGATAACAGCGTCCGACAAAAATGAAAAAAGTCGATGAACACAAACTGGATAATATACGTTTGAAACTAGAGACTAAATGTAGTAAAACTCCATTTACGATTTTTCTTTTCGTGATCATGTTTCCTTTTAAAATGACTTCAAAGTTTTAGAGGATTATATTTTATAAAATATTTTTTTAATATTTGTACTTGTCGTAGGATGCCACTAGTGATAGCAAATGAAAGAGGATGATCTCCCCTAATTTTTCTATTATATTATTTTTACATATCAGAAAAAAGGAGGTTAGTTACTTCCTTTCAAAAATTTATCCTTCGATATCATTCAAAATTATCAACAAAATATTTTGATTAAGTTTATAAATGACTTGATTCACATCCTTTTGTCCTGATATGGCTAAATAAAAAATGGGAAAATTAGGGGAGATCCTCCTCTTTCATTCGCCTTTACCAGTGTCATCCTATGACAAGTAGAAATATTCAAAAATATTTTACAAAATGTATCCTTTACAACTTTGAATTCCTTTTAAAAGGAAACAGGATCACGAAATAAAAATTGTAAATGCAGTTTTACTCCATTTGAGCTCTGCTTTCCGACGTATGTAATCCTGTTCATGTTCAATATTGGCTTCCGGACGGTGTTATAATAACGATGAGTATTGTTATCTTTGTCTTCAAAAAATTACATATACTACAGAAACGTTTCTAATTAGTTGACAGCCAGTGTATGTACTTTTTATGTATATAACCAGCACAAACTAAGTTATGAATACACACTCAGAATTGGATTACCTGGTACTGACAATGAGTACTTCACTTTTCGAAAAGTTTTGGGATGTCTTACTTTCAAGGTTCCAAGGTCCTTAAAATTAATTTCTCGTCTACTTACCGAGACTCTTACCAAAGACTTTTGTAATCATACTGATAAATAATTTTAATTAAGCATAGAGTTTTAATTTAAACGATACATTAAGTAATTGGGCATTAATGGTTTTATTTTTTTAAAACACTTACACATAAAAATAAATCGAAATGAGCATAAACAAAATGACATTAAGACTGTCAATCTGACATACTGACAATTATTATGGTAAGTAATAATATATGAAAAAGACGGTTCGGTTCGTTGTTGTTTTTCGACTGGTCGCTTTGGCTGCTTGTCTAACTGACCATCTGTTGATAATCGATTTAATGCTGGCTGGTTGTTTGAATTGCCTATAAAAATAAAAAACTAAAATAAAACCAGTAAAAAAATTTAAATTCGGTCTTGCCGATTATATTGATACCCTTCACAATATAAAAAAAAAATTTGCAAAAAAATTTATTTGAAAAAAAAGTTTGATAAAAAAATTTTTGTTCAAAAAAGTTACTGTGAATTTTTTTTTTTTTTTAATTGGGAAAAGAAATTAATTTTGAAAAAAAAAAAAAATCCTTATCCAAATATTTTTAAAGATCCCAGGAAAAATTTTTGGAACAAATTCCTGGTTTAATAGATTTTTAAATATATTCTACGTTAATCACAACAAAATTTTCTATGTAAAATTATTTTTCAAAAAAACTACTTGCTCTAAAAAACGACTGCTTTCGGGACAATTTCAAACAAAATTCATTGATTCTGGAATGTTAAGTAGAACCGGTTGCAGGGTTGTTTGATGTGTTCTGGAACCGATTATTTGGAACAGAAAATTTTGCTGGGGATAATAGTTCAGGAACTAGTTTTAAGTCAGTTATACCATTTCATGAAAAATATCTGTAACCTTTTTTACAGGGTTGGCAACCGATACCCACCTAGAATAACGGTATTTGGCTATTGTTCCGCAACCAATAAAGATATGGACATTTTCAAAAGCGATTATGAAAGCTGATGAAATTTCTAGTATTTTAAATGTGTCACTTCGAGTTTCTACCGGTTCGTTTTAGTTTAATAGGCCAATACCGTTATAACACCGTTTCAAACGGTATTATATAGGTATTGACCTATATTTCGAAAACGAACCGTTAGAAACACGATGTGAAACAGTTAAAATACTAGAAATTTCATTAGCTTTCATAATTGCTTTTGAAAATGTCCATATCTTTAGTGGTTGCGGTACAGTAGCCAAATACCGTTATTCTAGGTGGGTATCGGTTGCCAACCCTGCTTTTTTACAAAACAGTTCTGGAGTTCAAAGAAAAACTTTCGCTCTTCCAAACTCATAGGCTTGATCCGCCCCTGAAGTCAAATCTGTGTAATATTTTGGCCGTGATCTTCATTTAAAAAGACAGATGGGCATAGCTAGAATGTTTCAGAATCCATTACTGATCAACAATTTATATAATTTATGGGATCCCAGACCGATATTTCGATGAGTTACAAACAGACTGATAAACTAATATACACCCTCTACCACTGACAATAAGTGCAGGGTATAAAAACTACAATACTAAAAAAATAAACTGAAACTTAACTCTACAAAAAAAAAAACGAAAAACAACGTCGACGGTTCTGTTGTCCCTGTTGTACTTCTGGCTTTTAGAGTAGACTTGAAATAAAATATTTGTCGAATTGCAAAATTTTGTCATGGGTATTCGCAAATTTATACTCACTTTGTTATTCTGTGACATAGGTTAGTTTTCATATCCAGAAGCACATTTTGGATAATCCTGCTTCTTGATAAGCTAGATTTTTCTTGTGAGTATTGGATCTCTCTAATCAACGTTACCAAAATTGTCAAATATGTATTTTCAGCCTACTTTATTGTATTTGGACGGTATTCTGTGTATCTGTCAGTTTGTCCATTCGATTGTATACATTTATGTAGTTGAGTATGTTTGTCTGTACGTTTATATGGCAACGTTTGAACAATTGTTTGCTTTGTTCTTTAGCAAATATGGGCAATCAAGTGTCAAGTCAAACTAACCACTATACACTCCTCTTCCACTCTTAACCCAATATCAAAGCAACAATAAAATTATTGTATACCGACCAGTTCAAAGTTGTTGTTATTGTAAAGATCTATCTATTTTAATACCCTATAACTACAGTATACTCATTTTGTCATTCCGTGTGTAACGTATCGAAATGTTGGTATAACAATAAGATCGATTCTAAAACATTCTGTGAATGTCTGTCTGTAAATAAGCACACTACAGTTCAAACTAAAAGAGCTAGACTCCTGAAGTTCGGAATATTTCTTATGGCCATTGACTGATTTAGTTCTTGAATGGGTCAAATCGGAAAGGGAAAAAATTTCACCCTTAAAGAACTAAAAAAAACTTTAGAAAAAACGTTTTTTTTTGTACATTTGGGTGTGGTTATGGAAAATTAAAAAAAAAAAACAAGTAAAATTACAGTCGGTCTAGACCGACAATTTAATACCCTACACCAGTGTTTCCCGGAAAATGGGTTTCAAGTCGAAACATGGACCGATTGGGTTTATCTTTTGTCAAATCTTTTACAAGTGTATAAAACACTCACAACCCAAATTTGAGTGAAAAAGGCTTCTATTTGTTGCCAATAAACCGCTCTAAGTGAATATCGGGCGAAATGTTTATGTGGGACCTAAGTCCAAAAATGGCGTAATTATAATCAGATTTGATTGGGATATAAAAGTACGCGTTAAACACACACAAACAAAATTTTAATAATAGACTTTAATTTTTCATGAAAGTTTAGAGATTTATCTATGTGAATATTGGGAGGGTGGTTTGTATGGGGGCAAAAAGAAGCCCTCGTCCGATTCCTTTAAAATTTGAAAGGGTGATTTGTGAATACAAATTCGAAAGAATGTATTAAATTCGAAGGGATGCCTATTAAAATACGGTTGTTAGGGTAGTTTGACCCATATTAAAAGGGGCAATGTGGAACGATTTTTTCCAATTTCACAATCGTTCGTCCTTGGGTCAAAAGAAGCTTCAGATGCTGATTTTTAGACATAAAAACTATTTTTTTATCAAATTTGGTGTCAAAAGCTGGAAAATGTTTAAAATATAAAAAAAAAATAAAAACGCGGTTTTGGTCCAAAATTGGTGATCTCTGATTTTGGTTCACAGATGCTGATCAGCATGTTCGGACCAAAATCGTGTTTTTATATTTTTGTAATATTTTTTAGATATAAAAGTTGGAAAATGTTAAGTGTGTTATCCAGGGGCTTATTCAGAATTTTATTTCGCAGTGGCCCAAAATTTTTTTTAATTTTTTTTAACAAAAAATTTTCATAACAGCACACATTTTTAAATTTGTTTACGATCGTTTGTTTCTAGAACTAAAAGTAACTAAATCAGATTATCGGGGCATTTATGAAATGATTGTTTTGACAACAATTTTTCACGGAAATCAGCTGTGTGTGTTAATGAATACAATCCATAAGACATTTCTCAGATTCTCAGAATCTGTGACATTTTTCTTATAGAAAAAGTCTCAGATTCTGAGACATTTTTCTTATAGAAAAAGTCTAAAATTCTGAGATATTTTTTTTATAGAAAAAGACTCAGATTCTGAGACATTTTTTTTCTTATAGAAAAATTCTCAGATCCTGAGACATTTTTATTATAGAGAAATGTCTGAGAAATTGAGACTTCATGTTTCATAATTTTTCTTATAGAAAAAGTCTCAAATTCTAAGACTTTTGAGATATTGACACATTTTTCTTATAGAAAAAGTCTTAGATTCTGACAGAGACATTTTTCTTAGCTTCTAAGACATTATTCTTATAGAAAAAGTCTCAGAGTCTGAGACATCATTCATAAAGATAAAGTCTTAGATTCTGAGATATTTTTCCGAATGACAAAGTCTCAGGTTCTGAGATATATTTTCTATAGAAAAAGTCTCAATAAAAGGGGGCCCCTGTAGGTTAGTTGGTAGCGTGCTAGCCTATGAAGCAGGAGGTCGTGGGTTCGATTCCCACAAAAACCCTTGGTCGATTTTGCTACAACGAGACGACGGTCATTGTTACCACTTCTCGTTTAGGTTTAAATTATTAAAAATGATGTGTAATTAAAATTGGAAAAATAAATAAAAACTGATCATTGGATCAAATTATTATTATTATTATTAAGTCTCAATAAATATCAGATTTTTAGACGATTGTTATATGAAATACATTCGACTTAATAGCACGCTGCAATGGAGGAGCAGCGATTGGGGCCATAGCGCGATCTTGAAAAAGATAACAATACCACAAAATGTGGACTGTGCTCCCTCTTTGAGCCTCTTTGAGCGCCACTTTACCACTATGATACCATCCAGGGAGTCTTGGATGGGGGATACTCCGGGTAGTGGAGCTACCATAAATTTTTACACAGATGGATCGAGGCTGCACGAACAAGTGGGCTTTGGAGTCTATTCGGAAGAGCTTGGGTTGAGCCTGGCTCGTAGATTGCCAGATCATTGCAGTGTTTACCAGGCAGAGTCTGGCAATAAAAGAAGTGGCTGACTGGTTGAGCTGCAATGTCTTGTCTACAACCGCAGTCAACATCTATACTGACAGTCAAGCCGCGGTCAAGTCCCTGGATTCAATGTTTCTGAAAACAAGATCTGCCCTTAACTGCCGCACGTCTTTAAATGAGATGGCCAAGCAGTTTAACATACGACTCATATGGGTCCCAGGGCACAGAGACATTCCAGGGAATTGCAAAGCCGATGAGCTTGCAAGACTAGGAACTACCTTACAGGTTCCAACAGAATTGGATTGTGTTGGTATGCCTCTAGAAACTTGCAAGCAAAACCTACGGCTTTGTTCTGCGACGGAGACTAATCAAAGATGGGCAAATGGATGGACGTGTTAGACAACACAACTGATTTGGCCTTCTCTTAATCAGGGGCGCACAAGTGAGCTGATATCGCTTCCAAGAGGAGAGATTTCGACGGTGGTTTCTATAAAAACCGGACACTGTCTTATAGGAAAGCACGCAGAGCGGTTAAATGTGCCGTCGAATGACTTTTGCCGAAGCTGATTGGATGAAGAGGAGTTGGAAACTATCGAACACTTTATTTGCCATTGCCCGGCACTTTCTGGTCAGAGACTTGCTTCACTGGGATCTAGGGAGCTGTACGATCTTTCTGATTTGTTGGATGTCAAAATTCAACATCTAAAGAGTTTTATAAGAAGCTCAAACTGGTTTAACGACAGGGACTAGTAGGGAAACATATTACGGTCCCGTGGTATCACAATGCACCTCAGAGTCTACGTGTGTTGACGTAAAACGTCAGCAGCCACTTACAACCTAACCTAACCTATATGAAATACTAATAAATATTTTAGATTTTGCTACTTTTTAATTACAATTTGATCCATTTTCTTGAGCACATAAAGCTTCAAATTCTGAGACATTTTTCCATTAGGATCTTGAAAAAGCTTCAAATTCTGATAGACAAATTTTCAGATTTTGAGACATTTTCTGGCCATAAAATTTTCAGATTCGCAACCTTTTCCTTTAGAAAAATGTTTAGATTCCGAAATGGTTTTATATTTTTTTAAGAAGTTTGTTTTTACATTGTATTTGTTATTTTATGCCAAATCTTGAAATTTGTGAACACATATAGGGGGGTCCCTGGCCAACCATTTTTATATTTAAAAGTCAGCATCTGTGCACCAAATTCGCGGTTTTGGAATTTTTTAAATATTTTTCCAATAAATTGCGCCAAATTTCCGAATTTTTGAGAAGGATTTGGAAAAACAAATTCGGACATGAAGGTTGGTCGAAATACGTAATAAATTCCACCGACTAACGATAGCCTTGCAAAATTTTTCCATAAATTTTCCCACAATCAGCTCTTACGTGGCCCTCGTTTGGCAGGTTTTACGACATGAAACACGTTTTTTGAGATATGATGTTATACAAGTAAATGAGCGATATGGTTCCTGTGGGCGATGTCACAAATTAGAGCACTATTTTGTAGTACTGATATAGCGCTATTAAAATGCTGTGATTTCGTGTGTGTTTTAGCGCCGATTTTTCGTAAAATTATTTCGTTATACTATTATAAGTTTTATAAAAAATATCTTAACAAAAAAATTTAAATTTGTCCGCCTAACTTTTAGTGCACACTCAAGAGCGCTCTTTGGATGCACTATGGGTATGCTATAAAAATAAAAAGACGCAGTGCTGCCAAAATCTCCATTTATTTTTGTTTAGAAAATTTTTTAGCATTTATGTAAAGGGAAAGATGCCACCAACATTGCCCAATTTTTAATTTAATTTACATATTGGAGGGTATAAAAGATTCGGCACGGCCGAATTTAACACTCTTACATGTTTATTTTTTATTTTTTTTTTGATTTCTAAAAAGTGAAGATTAATTTGATACATTTTTTTATACATCGTATTTTTTATTTTTTTATTTTTGTTGCCTTTTGCTCTTTTTACTCTTTCTTTTTTCTGTGTTTTTTGTGTTTTTTAAAAATCATCATATTGATGATTTATGATCATAATTATTGTTTCTAAACCTATTGTATGCATATGATTAATAATTTGTTTAGTTATAATTTTTATTTTAATTTTTTGTATTTTAACAAGGAAACTACACAGACAACGATCACTTAGATTTTTACAGAACTTGCATTTATAGGACATATAAAAATGTTCCCGATTTTCTTTTTTTAATTTTCGATGTACCTAACACAATTTTGTTTTGAGTTTTGGTATAAAGAATTTCAACATTTAAGAACAAAATAATTTTTGAAAAATTTTTTATATTCCGAAAAACATTTTGAACATAACATAAGTTTCGGGCATGAAAAGTTTTTGGAAATTTGGAAAAAATCATTAAAAAGTTTAGTAGAAAAAAAAAAATTAAAAACTAAAGTTTTTGGAATAAAAAAAATTTGAAAATTTTCTTAGGTTATTAAAAGTTTCATCATATTAATGAAATGTGTCATTAATTTTCGTCCAATGTAACACATAATCAATATGACTACACTGTTTCATCAATTTTGATGACACATTATTATCATAATAACGAAACATTAAACATATTTATGACAATATGTCTCAAAATTGATAATAAAGCATTTTATCAATAATGTTCTGATGATACTGATTAATCATATTAATAAAAAATACATTGTAGGAAAATTGATTAAACTTAAATCAAATGTATACAATTCATCGATATGAAGGAGCCCTGCAAAAAAAGTCATTACCACTTCTCAGTGGAGTGCTTTAAAACTAAAACAAATGTAATGAAATACAACAAAAATAACAAAAAACACAAGACAAAAACACACAAACAGTTTTTTTTAGTCCAGAATACATAGATATTCAGCACTTAACTCATTACCTATCGCGACACCTCCATACAAATGTAAGTAGATATTCAGTAGATAAGAACTACTCCGTGGAAGTAGTTGGAAGTTGTTTGAAAGCTCGGAGTACTTCTTATCTACTGAATATCTACTTACTTTTGTATGGGAGTGTCGCGGAAGGTAATGAGTTAAGTGCTGAATAACAACTTTTTATGGAGTAAAAAAAACTGTTTGTGTGTTTTTTTCTTGTGTTTTTTGTTATTTTTGTTGTATTTCATTACATTTGTTGTAGTTTTAAAGCACTCCAAATAGAAGTACTACGCACTTTTTTTGCTGGGAGCTTTTTCAATATTATCATTTGCGCAATTAAAAAATTAAAAAAAAAAATGTCAAAAAATAAGTGAAACATTTTTTAAATAAAGCGGTGTTTATTAAAAAAAAACCGCGAGATAGTAAAATGTATGGGTATTAATATTTTATGGGCTATAATTGAAATAGCTTTCGTTTCACATCAATTCCGCCATTCTCACTTTAGTTACACTAGGGTAAATATTGAAAAATTAAGAAAAAAAACAAGTAAGAGTGTTAAATTCGGCTGTGCCGAATCTTTTATACCCTCCACCATGTAAAAAAAAAAAAAAAATCAGGGACGTTTTTTTGGGAGGGGGCTTTGGCAGGGGCAGTGGGATCATCCTCCCCCTCTCGAAAAATGTTTATTAATTTATTTGTTATGCTTTTTGCACTAAAGTTATACAATTTTATCATTATTTAAACTATTTTTTATATCCACGCCCTAAAAGGGGGGGCGGGCAAAAAAAAAACAAAATTTTTTATTCCCCCCAGTCCTTGTGCAGTACTCTGAACTTCTTCTTGTATAAAGTTGTTTCATTTGTTTAACAAAAATATAAAAAAACACGTAAAAAAATTGTGTTTTAGAGGTTAGTTTAGTTCTTCAAGGGGGAACTTTTTTCCCCCTGGTCCGATTTTGCCCATTTACGAACTTAAACTGCCTAGGACCAAAAAACATATTCCTGCCAAACTTAAAGAGTCTATCTCTTTTATTTTGGACTGCATCGTGTCTTATACAGACGGACGGACGGACGGACGGACATACGGACATTCTAGAAAAGTCTTAGAATCGATCATAGATCAATAATATATATACTTTATGGGGTCCCCGACCGATATTTCGATGCGTTACAAACGGAATGACAAAGTGAGTATACCCCCATACTGTAGTTGGAGGGTATATTAATAGATTTTTAGCTTCGTTAAACCTTAACAAATGAGGCTGCGATGTCCTATATGGAAGTTTTACCACAAATCTGGAAGAACTTCGAGATTGTGGCATCCTAGTAACTCAGTAGATCTTAATCGGTGGTTTGCATTTTAATACGAGATATTTTTTGTGATTTAAAAATTGAACATCCAGAGAAATAAAAATAATAAGTAAATATATTTACGGTTCAAGTATGATTAGGGTTACCAGATTTGAAATATGGAATAACAGTACATTTGGTCTCAAAAAACAGTACATTGCAAATAAAAACAGTACTTTTTTAAAAGTCTTATTTTATATCAAACTACAAAAACTTAGCCCTTTTACCCTAATTTCAAACAGATCTCAGCCAAAACGAGCATAAAAGGTTGTTAACAGAACGGTGGAACATTTTAGGTAAACCGTCTCAAATTTATTCTATTTTTTTATCAGTGTTGAAAAAAATTGCGATTGACTTTTTGGAGCATTTGTCTTATGGTGTTTTCTTTTCTGAAAAAAAAATGTTTGCCTTTTTAGGGCATACATTTTTAAAATGTTTAACTCACACCTATAAAAATTTGCATTTTATTTGGCTGGAATAGAACACAACATACAGAAATACTCTGCCCTGTATTTTTTTAACAGCTGTTTTGAGAAAACAACACAGAAAAAGTCAGCTATTGTATAAGGCAATTTCAACCCCGTGATTTTTTACGCGGTAAAAAGTGCAATTTTTTGCACTTTATAGGGCAGACATTTTTAGAAAAGAACACGATATTCTTTATAAGGGTAGACATTTTTTAGAAAAAAACACAAAAACATAATTTTCGGGGAAAAATGCAAAAAAAAACGCACATTTTTTGCCAGAAAAGAAAACACCATTAGTTGCCGCGATATCTTACTTGAAAAGCTTTTGCAGTCTATGCTTTCGCTTAACTAAAACTTCCTATCAAAATCATATGAAAAAATCCATAAAACAATGTTTTAATTAAAACACGACTTTAAAAAGCAAATGCGAAAACGGTACTATTGCACTCAAACAAAGGCCTAACTAAATTTTGGGAAAATGTTTTTTTTTTCACAATTTAGTAAAATTTAATAAATATTTTGAAATTTCTTTGATATAATTTGCAACAAATTAGTTCATTATATTTATCTTCTTAGAGTTGATAAAGTTTTTTCTTCAGGTTTAGTAAATTTTATGCAATTTAAGGAATTTTTTTTTTCAAAAAATGTTTCAAAAATTTCAAAAACTAAGCCAGAAAGAGCAAAAAAGTGTTCATTTTCGATTCTAAAAATCTCTAAAGGATCTCCGGTCCTCTTTCAATGTACGGACTCCTCAATTTGAATCTAAAAATTTGGACGTTCCTAATTTCTCAGAAAATATTGCCGAAACAAAAAAAAATGCCAAATACATTTTTGTAGTTCTTTACACGACCGTCTTAATCCCTCCGTGTAATAGTTTTTTAGTTATCCCGTTAAGATTCTAAAGACCCTTTTGGGCCCTTAAATTCCCGTATCCTAAAAACTAAGCAAGGTAGAGCGAAAAGGGCAAAGATGTTGAATCAAAATCTATGACGATTCTTAATAGACCCAATGGGACTGGGACTAAGGTGGTCTGGACCCATGGGTTCCGAACCTAATGGGGTCTGCCCGCAATCGGAACTTTAAATGAGATGTACTCAATAAAATAAATTTTTTCCCATTTTCTAGTTTTTTCTTTTTCTTATTTTTCAGAATAATTTAGATTAAAAGAAGGAAAACATGGCAATGGAGCTAAATCATTATTGAATTTAGTTAAGTTTTCCACTTTTTAAATAATTTTTCTTTTGAGGTGTGGTATAAAATTAAATTGCATTTAGCTCCTTTTTAAAAATTGAATTGAAATTTTGTCAAATATGAAACATTTTTCGAAAAATGTTACATTTTGGTGATGAGTATAAAAAAACGGTACACACTTTAAAAAACAGTACTTTTGCGTATTGTTTTAGGTGCTGTGCATAAAACAGTACTTTTTATAAAAAACAGTATATGTACTGTTTAAAACAGTATGAATGGCAACCCTAAGTATGATCTATAACGAAGAAAATAAGAGAGTTTTTATAAAATACGTTGTAAACTCTAAAAGTTCCATGCATTTGATTAAAAATGAGGAAATTCAGTTTTTATACATTTTAAGTTTATGAAGTGTAACACCAGATTACAAATTTTTCATATTTTATCGATTCACGATGTTTGACAATTATTTTCCATGTAAAATCCCGCGGTGAATTCGAAAATGAAGTCAAAATTTAAAAGTGGAAAAGTTTTTAATTTTAAATTAAAGTAAATTTAATACTTCATCAATTCTCTTTACAATATTTTTCAATCTGATTATCGCCTTAGACTCTATTCATCGATATATCGACAATTTCACTTCAATATAAACGAAATTTAAAAAAAAAAAGTAAATTCGTTTGTAAATTTGCCTAACAAGGGAAATATTTCAACGCTTATGAACCGGTTTGTCTGACAGTTAAAATATATATAAAAGAGACAATTTTAAGTTTGGGGTGTCTCGGCTTATCGGCCATATCAGTGTTTAAAAATTTCGTTGTCTTCTTATGAAACAATGTGGACCTTCAGGAAAATTGCGATAACTACCGAACTAACAGGAGCAAAATTTTTACAAGGTTATACCACCGTTGAATAGACATTAAAAAACCTTTCTTCATGAAAACATCCTATAGTTTGTTAGAAAGAAATAGCTTTAAAATCTAAAAACGATTTTTTCGCCATTTTTTGAACCCCGATATGGCCGATAAGCCGAGAAACCCCAACCTTAGAATTGTTTGTTTTATATATATTTTAAGTTTCATGCAAATCGGTTCATAAGAGTTGAGATACTTCCATTGTAAGTTAACAATTATTAAAATTTTTATTTTTGTTTTTAAAGTTTAAGTCTGAAAAAATAAATGCAAAATTTCGTGGATCGGATTTTTTTTTATTTGAAAAATAGAGTAATTGGGTCAATTAAAATCAATGGGTCCAATAGGCCATATCAATTTCTCTTAGGGTAGTTAACTAAACACAGTAAAAGACTATACGAGATCAGTAGAAGTTTCAGCAGTAGATTTATAGTAAGTTATTATATTAGGAAAATCGCGGTTTAGTTCTGAAATGCACTCAAAAAAAAAAACAAACAAGAAAATTTGCTGATTTTGAACCCACAATTTTTTTGCTAAAGTTAGCAAAAATGTTTTGCCAATAATTAGTTAACTAAATTTATTTTTTTTTGACTTAGTTCATACACATTTGAGGACCCCATTGGGTTCGGACCCGATAGGTCCAGACCCCGAAGGGCCTAGACCTAGTTGGGTTCCTTAAAAATCGTCATAGTTTTTTATCCAAAATTTGTGTCCGTTTCGCCCTACCTTGCTTAGTTTTTGAGATAAGTGATTATAGTGGACCACTGGGGTCTTGAGAATTTAAAAACTCGATAACTTCAAAAATATTACTCGGAGAGCTTTTGACTATTTTGGGGTCTTGTTCTACGTATTGAGAGCTAAAAAATGCTTTTAGACTTTTTGTTGTGTCGGCAATATTTACCGAGATAGGAGGATTTTAAAATTTTCGGGAATGCTAACTTTTTTGGATCCCCATTAGGGTCCACACATGTGAAGAGGACCCGCGAAAGTATGGAGATTCTAAGAACCAAAAATGCCCTCCATTTTGCTTTATCTGGCTTAGTTTCCGAGATAGCGCCATTTTAAGTTTTCTGAAAATAAAAAAAAAATTACCATTTATTTTTGCTAATGTTTGCAAAAAATCTTGTAAAAATGTTGTCAACTCAATTTCAAATTTAGCAAAAGAAATTAGTTCAAAGTTTGTTTAAAATTGCTAATGTGCTAAATGAAGTTTACACGAATTTTTCGCTAACATGCTAATCTCAACTAAAAATTTGCTAAAAGTTAGCTAACTAACATTAGCAAAAAAATACTTACAATTAGTAAATCTTTTTTTGAGTGTGTCTGCCAGTTGGAAGCTAAATTAAATCAGCTTTTGAATAAGTTTTGCTAAAAAATTAGCATATTTTTCGAAAATGTATTAGATTTTGTTAAATATATAACAACGTTTTAAAGAAGAAACGGTACTAAATCGGTTGCGGGGTAATAAAGTATTTTCGAAACAGAAAATGTACTGCCTTTTCCATCCCCGCTATACATTCTAATATTGTTAAATGAAATTGATTTATTAAAAAGGTTTGGTCTTGAGGCCGTCAGTTCAGCCACAAATTCCAGATAGGAGCAACCCCATCGGAACCGTGGGAACGATTGTAATCACGAGAGATCATAATCCTGAATCATCACACGACCTTATTAATAGGGTAGAACGTCAGTTCTTACCGTCTACTAATGACAAATTAATAACAGCAAAACAAAACTATATTAATAAAACCAAAAACCAACTCAACGAGAATTTAAAAAAATAAAAACAAAAATAAGAAAACTTTAACAAAAAATTTCAATGAAGCAATCAACCACCAACTGATAACAGCTAAACACATGGCATTGAATAAATATATGACGTCATGTGTAGACAAACAATTTTTGGTTTAGGGGTTTATTTTAGTAAATGTTTTGATCATATTGTTGTTTGTGTAGATCATTTCTTTTTGTTTAATCAGGTATAATTTAAAAATGAGTTAAGACAAAATTTGTTGTAAGTACACTGTGGTTCACTTATTTAAAGGCACACAAAATCTGTATTTTTTTATACTCTCCAACCACAGTATGGTGGTTGTCAATTCGTGTGTAACTCATTGAAATATCGGTCGGAAACCCCATGAAGTATACAGGGTGATTAAGTCACGACCCGCCGAGTTTTACCAGCGTATTCCTTGGATCATTTCATGAAAATATGTCCATTACATACCATCCCCGAAAATGCAAGTGTGCGAAATGGCAGCGGTTTGAAAATTTTCGGATTGGTGGTCGGAGGGTAGTAGAGTAAAATTGATAACTTCTGAACCAAGGTCCCGATTATTTTTTTTTTTTTTTGGCTTGTTGGAAAGTTTTTTGGAAGACCTTTCAGAATCAATAACAAAAAATGAAATCGTCGAGATACAGAGCTTTTAAAAATAAAATTTGAACAAAACGACATTAGAATTTGTATATAACATCAATTTGCTCAGCCAGATAGTAGGTAACTTATGTTTTTTTCCCCCTTGAAAAATAGCCCTACCTTTATAAAATGCCCTAAATGAAGCCCATAGGTCATTCTGTTCTAAAGTTATTACCAATTGACTGAAATGAAAACCATTTTTTTTTGGGTTTGGAGGCGAAATAACAGCACATATTCACTTGTTTTTGTAAATTAACAAGTTTAAGATCTTATTTTATAACAATTTTTGGCCGTCAAATGGTCATAACTTTGGAACGGTAAGACCTATGGGCTTCTTCTAGGGCATTTTGGAAAGGTAAGAGGTAGGGCTATCTTTCAAGGAAAAAAAAACATTAGTTATCTGCCCTCTGGCTATGCCAGATAGTGACAATTTCACTATTTTTTAATTTTTTTGTTATTGATTCTGAAAGGTCTTCCAAAAAACTTTCCAACAAACCCAAAAACAAAAAAATCGGGCCATTGGTTCAGAAGTTATCGATTTTACCCTACTACCCTCCGACCACCAATCCGAAAATTTTCAAACCGCTGCCATTTCGCAGATTTGCATTTTCGGGAATGGTCGTTATGGTCGTTATATTTTTATGAAATAAGCCAAGGAATACGCTGGTAAAATTCGGTGGGTCGTGACCAGAGCTTCGAACGAATTAATTCTATTGAGAATTAATTCCCGAAAAGTTCAATTCCGTTTTAAAAAGTTTTGAATTATCATTCCTTACTAGCATTCAACACGAATTAATTCAAAGGCTTAATTCTCAAAGCTTAAATCAAATTGAATTAATTCCCAAGAGAATTAATTCCTTGCAATCAATCATTCGATTGAATGATCAAAATTTTTCATCATTCAAATCTATTACAAATTGAATGATGATTTTTTAATTTCATTCCCTTTGTATTTTCAAAAATGTGTTGCTTGTGTGCATTTTAAGCATCTTCGTGTATAAACGATTGGCTGTTGTTTTGTCCACGTCTTGTCTACTGCTTCCCACACAAGCATAAATGTGTGTGTATGTGTGTTGCGCTTCACTGTTTAAAATTGAATGATAAGCAAATTTCACCATTCAATTTGTAGTAGATTGATTTAGATAAAAAATAGTTCATTCCTTAAGAATGATCATTCTTAAGGAATGAATTCTTGAAAGAATTAATTCAGTGATTTTGAATGTTGAATGATTTTAGGGAATGCCAAATTCTATTTTTTTAATTCGAATTAGAAAATTGAATTAAAGAATTAATTCTTTCGAACCTTTGGTCGTGACTTAATTACCCTGTATATTACTGATCAACGATCTCTTCTAAGGCATATGTCCGTCCGTCTGTCGGTCTGTTTGTCCGTTGAAAACACGCAAACTTTTGAAAGACTTTACTAAGGCTGCTCAAGTTTGGCACATATGTTGACATTTATCTGGTCAGTTTGGTATTGTAATTAAGCGAAATCGCTCCAGTGATTCAAAAGTTATACGCAAAAAATTAAATTGCGGCAAGGGGTTTTCGCAAATCGAGATAAAAAAAACACACTAAGGCAGCTGAGACTTGGTATAATATATTTGCTGTTTCCCTAGTCTGATTGGTATTGAATTTCAGCAAAATCGGTCTAGTGGTTCAAAAGTTATTAGCAAAACAGTGAACTTCAGATTAGCGTCACCTTAAATTCACGCGTTGAAAACCCGTTAAACAAGTTTTAAAAACAGTGGTAAGTCACAAAAATATTTTACAACGTATTTTTGTTACTCAAAAATATTTTTGCATTAAAAACACCTATAAATTGGAAAATTTTACACTCAAAAAAATGTAGATTTTTTTTTTTTAATTACTAAAAAATTAGAAAATTTACTATCACTTAAAAAAGGGCATTGTATTCATAGATTCGGCCAAGTCGAATTTAACTTTTGTACTTGTGTTTTTTTTGCTACGGAAATAGTCATAAACGATGCTTAACGACCTGAAGTGCTGTGGATAGTTAACCAAAACACTTTTAAAACTAACTAATCAAATAAATGTAATTTAAATTTTTAATATTAAGTTTAAGGGAAAGCTTATAAGATGTATTTCTTTGTAATATAAACAAGTAGAAAAGTTAAATTCGTCTTGGCCGAATCTATGAATACCATCCACAATGCCATTTTAAGTGATAGTGCAAAAATAACATTTTTGATTTGTTTTATTTTGTGTAAAAAAACTTTTTTTTAAGTAATTTTTGAAAAAAAAAATAATTTACTAATTTTTTTTTTGAGTGTAAAATTTTTTTTTGAGTGTAAAATTTTTTTCGGGTGTATTTTTTTTTTTTTAGTGTAAAAATATTTTTGTGACTTACCAAGGTTTCGAAAACCTGTTTAACGGGTTTTTAACACGAGAATTTAAGGTGAAACTAATCTGAAATTCACGGTTTTGCTTGTAACTTTTGAACCACTGACCCAATATGGCTGAAATTCTATACGATCCAGGCCAGGGGAACGACAAATATATATGCCAGCGTCAGCATTCTGAGATTTTCCTTTCGAAAGCTAGCGTGTTTTTTATCTCGTATATTCACGAAAAACCCTTGCCGAAATTCAGTCTTTTGCTCATTACTTTTGAACCACTTGACCGATTTCGCTGCATTGCAATACCAACCTGAACAGGTAAATGCCCAACATATGTGCCAAACTTCAGAAGTCTCTGTAAAGTTTTTCAAAAGTTAGCGTGTTTTCTACAGGTGGACATACAGACAGACGGACGGACGGACATCGTTAGATCGACTTAGAATCGATCGAGGATCATGAATATATATACTTTATGGACACGGAATGACAAACTTATATATACCCTCTATCACTACAGTGGAGGGTATAACATCACTAGAGTGTAGGGTATAACTATTAAGAAAAATATAACCGGTTAAGTCTGACTATATAATACCCTTCACGATTAGTTGCCGAAAAATGGGTTCCAAGTCCAAACATGGAAAGATTGAAGTTGTCAAAACATATTAGGGGTTTAGGTCTACTGATAGTATTCTTTAATTGGTCTGACTTCAGACACTCTCAATGACGAAAAGTATTCTAATTCGATGGGAATACTTAAAGGTTGGTTTAAAATCAATATGTCGCGTAGATACATCAGCACATACTCGTTATACCCACAGTGCGGCGTATCGTACAAAAACTTTGAGAATCACTGAAATATCTGCCTGACCAATAGTTAATATGTCTCTATGATATGTAATCATAGAGTTGTTGTCAACATGACAGTTTTCATAATTATCACTTTAAACCGTTAACATGACCCCTTAAGTAATTTTTACAAAAAAAAAAATACAAATTAACAAATTTTGTTTGGCTACAAAGCTATTGGGGAAAAACATTGTTTTAATTAGTGACAAGATAACCTCTTTGAAAGTTTCATATAAATTTCAAAACATTCGTTATTTACTAGTGTTTTTATTACAAATCAAACTAAACCACCAATTAGTTAAAATTAAGAAGAAAAAATAAAATGAAACCAATTAAATTGTTATACAATTAAAATTAAATAGAATTCGTTGTATTATATGTTGGTAAGGAAAAATATTTTTCTGGTTGTTTGTTTGTTCTCTAACTAAAGTAGCATTTTTGGAAAAAAATTGCCCTTATAATTTTTTAACCTAGACTTTCAATTTTCACCAAAAAAAGATTTATATTTTTTAATTCTGGTTCTTTAATTACAGTTATTCTTCTTGGAGTTACAATTGATCTTTCTCGAGTTACAACTGATCTTTTTGAAATTACAATTGATCTTTTGTGAATTACAATTAGAATCTTCAAACTACAATTGGAGTCTTTGAACTACAAATGTGGTATTCGAATTACAAGTAGAATCTTAAAATTATAAATGGATCTTTGAATTAGACGTAGAATCTTCGAATTACAATTGATTTTTAACAAATAACATCTGTAAATGGTGTAGATATAGAATATTATTTTCTAATATAAATCTTCCGAGGTCATCGATTATTGATCTTTCTTAAACAAGAATCATATCAAATACCAATTTTAAGGTGATTAAATTAAATATTATCTGCTTTCAAAATATGTAATCGAACCGCGAAACACCGGGCTATCCATCAAGTCATATTTTATAGTAAATATTATCATTATCGGTTATTGACTTGACAAATCATAAATTTTATTTCCAATTATCTAATGATTATTTATTCATCCATCCATCCAATCTATTCATTAGATAGAGGATGTTTTAGTTAAGTCATTTACAATACAGTGGTCTGAAAATCAAAATAAAATTGAAGCTATCGAAGAAATATAAATAAAGTACTTGTATTATTTTTTGTTGTAAATTCACATTAAGTTTGTAAAATTACATTAACAAGAGAGAATATTTTATACTCTCCAATACGTAAAAAATCAGACTTCTTGGCCTTTGCGGTTAGTTCACTTTAGTCTGCTTTTGTCACTAAAAAAGATACAATTTTATCATTATTCAAATTATTTTTTTCATCCACGTCATTAAATGGTGGCCGGCCGACAGCAACCACACTCTCTAATCTCCTGGATGCAAGTACAGGTCATTGTACTTCTTCGAACTTACAAGTGTTTCATTTGTTTAACAAATATACAAAAAACATCTAAAAATGGTGTTCTTCGGAGGCAGTTTTAGTTGTTCAGGGGGGTAATTTTCCCCCAGGCCCTATTTTGCAAATTTACGAACTTACACTGCCTATTCGTGCCAAATACGCGTTTTCGCGAAAATCGCCAATAAAAAATGTTGTGTTTTTCCAAAGAAGTGTGAAATAAGTCAAAAAATTTATTAAATCTACTTCTGAACTAAATAATGTTTGAACATGTCTTTAGCAAAATTTAGAGACGTGTCTTTTCGTAGAACATATTAACCCTCTATCTCTCATTTTTAAGGGTAATTTTTGTCCTCATTTGTAGTGCTCTCCTAGAAAACCATTAAATCGTGCATTTAAAGGGTTAAAATGGTCCACAAAAATGTTTTGCATCAAATTTCACTAGAAGTTGTCAAAGGCCAATAATTTGTACGATGCTAGCAAAATGCTTAAAAATTTAAAATTGTAAAGTATCCTTGGTTAAACACAATTTAATAAAATATAATACTTTACAATTTCACTTTTTAAGCATTTTACTAACATCCCACGAACTTTTGGTCTTTTGACAACTCGAAAAATTTGATCCAAACATTTTTTGTGTAACATTTTATCCCTTTAAACGCACGATTTAATGATTTTCTAGGAGAGTATTTCAAATAAGGACAAAAATGATCCCTAAAAATAGGAGATATAGGGTTAATAATATAAGGGGGTTTCCATGCAATATTTCAAGGCATTATATGAAATTTATTGAAGAATGGGATATATCTCATGGAATGGGTAATATCTTATCGAATGGACGATACATATTTTTAGCGTAAGTCTCCTTGAATAAACACTATTTTTTCTCAGTAGTATATTTACTATTTTTTTTCGATTCATTTCATACTTCTTTTGTGAAACACAATTTACCATCATATCTTGTTTGAATTTTTTGAGAAAAACGCGAATTGATTTAAAAAACCTGAGAAACACGGGAATGTTATTTTTATACCCAATTTCTGACTGAAGTGAATTTTTTCCATTGTGCAAAGAATTTTTTTTTTTTTTGCACTTTTCGCGAAAACGCGAATTGATCTAGTAAAACTGGGAGACACGGGTATATTATTTTCGGCCATACTCAAAATTTTTTGGTCCGGTTCATGTGTACAGCCAAAATTTGAAATTTGTCGGACGGTGTAATATGTACATTTTCATGATTGAGTCCCCGACCGATAATTCGAATGAGATTAATCGAAAAAAATAATAGTATTTGGAAAATCCCATTTGAAATGTGAAAAAGATCAATTGTTATTCGAATAATACCAATTTCACACCATTTACAAAAGTTAATCAATTAACAGAAAAACTCAGTTGTAATTCAAACATTGCACTTGTAATTCGAAGATTCCATTAATAATTCAAAGATTCTACTTGTAATTCGAAGATTCCATTTGTAACCCAAAAATATATCAACTGAATTTCAATTAATCTTTTTCGAAATATAACTCGAATCTTCAAATTGCAATTGGTATTTTCGAATTAAAAATGGAATATTGAAATTACAAGTAGAATTACAAATGTAATCATCGAATTAGAATCTTCGAATTACAAATGGAATCTTAGAATATTCGAATTACAATTGATGTTCTTCGAATTACATCTGTAAATGGTGTAGTTTGAAAAAGACCAATTGTAATTCGAAAGGATCATTTGTAATTCGAAAGGATCAATTGTAATTCGGAAAATATCATTTGTAATTTGAAAAATATCAGTTGTAATTAGAGTTTTTCACGGGAATTCCGACGCCAGCTGTAGAAGTTAACATGAACCTATCACTGAGAAAATGTCGAACATATTCTTTGCCAATGTCTTGCTTTGGCCAGAACCCGACTGCACATATTGGGCAGACATGACTTCGAGAGCTTGGAAACGATTTCGAATGTCGACCTAAGGCAAGTACTACAATTCGCGATGAGGACAAACGCGTTCTATAACCGTCACTGAGGAATTATTGTGGTTTCGCTATGGACCATCTGGTCTATATGAGGAGTCTTTAACTCCGTCACCTCTAACCTAACCTAAGTTAACGGGAATTCCCGGGACGGGATTTCCCGGGAATTCCTAGCTTTTTTTAATCCCGAAATCCCGGGAAATAAATCGGGAATTCCCGGGAATTTTATTTTCTTTACTTTATTTTTTATGTGTATTTTTATGTTTAGCATCTAAGAATCTGAAATATTTTTATACCCTCCACTTTAGTGAGTTGGTCGAAATATTGGTCTAGGACCCCATAAAGTATATATATTCATGGTCCTCAATCGATTTAAAGGCGATCTAGCATTATCCGTCCCTCAGTTCGTCCTTACGTCTGTCTGTTGAAAACACGCTAACTTTTGTAAGACTTTCCGGAAGCTTTTGAAGTTTGGCATATATGTTGGGCATTTGCCTGGTCAGGTTGGTTTTGCAATCCAGCGAAATCGGTTCAGTGGTTCAAAAGTTATTAGCAAAACCGTGAATTTCAGATTAGATTCACCCTAAACTCACGTGTTGAAAACCTGTTAAACATATTTTTAAAACATTGGTAAGTCAAAAAAATATTTTACAACGTATTTTTGTCACTCAAAAATCTAAAAAAAAATACACTCGAAAAAAATTTTACACTCAAAAAAAATTTACAATCAAAAAAAAAAATAGTAAATTATTTTTTTAAATTAATAAAATATTTCAAATCAAAAATTTATTTTTTTTCACGTTAGAAAATTTACAATCACTTAAAAATGGCACAGTGGAGGATATTTATATATTCGGCCAAGTCGAATTTTACTTTTCTACTTCTTTTTTTTTTTAATCTGACTTTTTTGAAAAATTAATTAAAACAAGTAAGAAAGTTATAGTCGGTCAAGACCGACCATATAATACCCTACACCAGAGTTTCCCGGAAAATGGATCTCATGGACCGATTAGATCTATATGTTGTAAAATCTTTAATAAGTAAGTGTAAAAAACACTCACAAATCAAATTTGAGTGAAATAGGCTTCTATTTGTTGACAATAAACCGCTTTAACTGAATATCGGGCGAAATTTTCACAAGGGGCCTGAGTCCAAAACTGGTCCGATGATTATCAGGTTTGATAAGGTTATTTAAGTACGCGTTTAACATACACAAACAAAATTTTAATTAAACATTTTCTATTTTCATGACTTTTGAGACATTTATGCGAAAATCGGGTGGTTTGTATGGGGGCTACAAGAAGAACTGGTCCGATTTCTTTGAAATTCGGAATGATGATTTGTGAAGACAAAACATGTTTACCTTCCAAATTTCAAAACGATGCCTTCTATAATAAGGTTATTAGAGTCATTTGAGCCAAAACTAAAGAGGACCTTTGTATGGAGGCTAGGTCTAAATATGGACCGATTTTTTCCAATTTCAATAGGCTTCGTCCTTGGGCCAAGAGAGACTTAAGTTTCAAATTTCAAGTCAATTGATCAAAAATTGCGACCTGTATCGTGTTTACACCGTTTACATGGACAAACAGACAGACAGACGGACAGACGGACAGACGGACGGACGGACGGACATCGCTAAATCGACTCAAAAAGTGATTCTGAGTCGATCGGTATACTTAAAGGTGGGTCTAGGACCAATATTTCGGGTAGTTACAAACATCAGCACAAACTCATTATACCCTGTACCACAGTGTGGTGTAGGGTATAATGATAGATACGAAAAATGTGTTCGAATCATATTCTTTTTCGTTAGTGTCTCTAATCCTGAGACTTTTTCCTTAGGCAATATTTCCAGGAACCTTGAGATTTTTCTTTTGCAAAAAAGCTGAGACATTTTCTATAGGATAAATTTCTCAGAATCTGAGTTTTTGTATTTAAATATGAAAAAAATACTTTTGATATCTATGTCATATCTCCAAAGGTCTCTGAAATTAACTTTTTTAACGAATTTACTGTAAAAAACTGAAAAATATTTTTTATTAAAATTTTCTGGATAATATTATTTTTTAATTGGATATTTTTTTCTATGAATTTTTTTCAAAAACAAGTTTTCAGAAATCGGATTTCTCGTAATTAGTTATATTTTAGTTCTAGGGATAAATTCTAAAAATGTGCTGAAATGATTAGAAGCAAATGTATGAATTATTATTCTTAAATCAAATTTAAGAAAATTAATTTAGGCTCCATTCACATAACCGTCGATCCTCCTAAACACCTTTGCCGCAGTGTCAAATTTTTAAAACTTCTGATTAATCAGCACCACTCTATGAAGAAGTTGATATAGCTTTTCTTTCATATGACATTTTCTTAATATTTTCATTTGTAATTTTCGATACTACTCCTGCTGCTGCTTCTGCTGCTATTATGACATCAAACAGTTTTTGCCATAAATCATACTTAGATATAATAATAATATTTTTGTGTTGATACCATTTTATATTTTAGGCTTTAACGTTTCACCCTCGACTTTGTGATAACGCTATCACAAAACTACTTTTCCTTTTTTATGTTCGAATAATACAAACATTTTGTCTATTTTCTTGCATGGCCGTCCGACCGTTCGGTGTCTACTTGTGTTAGGTTTTATTATCCCTTCAAGCTTTATCATCATCATCATATTTATATATTTGGTTTATAATTTAACTTTATTTGCACACGTGGCTAAAAATGTCCAACTTATCATCAGAGCCAGAAAAAAAAAATTGAAAATGTTTTGTAATATAGGACAAAAAAATTCATAGATTAACAATGATATAACAAAGGTTTCCTTTCATAAAATGGACTACTAATAGTAGTTGTACACTCAAAATAATCACTCTGTTAAATTACAGAGATACTCTGCTGAGCCAGCAGAAAATACCATAGATTTCCAACCAGCAAGATTTTTTGTTATTTTACGAAGAAAACTCTGTAAAATGATTTCGATAAAAAAAACTGTAGATTTACAGAATTATCTGTAAAATGTTGATGAAAGCGACCAGAATTTTACTAGGAAGCATGGATAGTAATAACTTGACATAAAATAAAGTCAAATGCTATAATTTAAATGCGCCCGCTTAAATGTTTCGCACGCGAATATTTAACTTTGTAGAAATTATTTATAAACTCGCTGGATGTTCTCACGGTTTTTTTTAATAAACTTCTCATTTTCAGTTCCACATTTGAGCGGGGTTATTCCAGTAAACACTTTTATAAAATTAAAGGGAAATCGTTTAAGAATGCCTTGACTTTATTGTATATCTTTTAAATGCGCTTGATATGGCTTTTACACAATGGTCCCTATTTGATTCCTGATAAATTTTTCCTTAATGTGCAAGTTGTTTTGACAATTGGGAAATGCCATCATGTAAATTTGCCCGCTTTAATGCTTCCAAATTGTAAATTTACTTTTTTTTTTGTGAAAATTACGAGTTCCTTCAATTTTGCACTACACCTAGTAAAATTTAGCATATTTTATTGCATTTTAAGAAGTTTTTTAAAGAGGGGTTGAAATACTTGCACGTTTTTTAAAGAGATTTTAATTTGAAAACCGTATTACAGAGTAATAGTAAAATTATAGATGAAATTTAGTATTTTGGTTACGAGAAAGAAAGAAAGTATTTTTCTAAAATCTGTATTGTAACAAAAAAAGCCCTATTTATTATCTTTAAAATAGAGATTACAAAGAAAAAAGTAAAATTACAGATACAATTTTGTTTTTCGGTCACAAGAAAATACAAAGTATTTTCTTTAAATCTGTATTTCGGCAGATAACTTTGTCAAATATCTGTCGAATTGAGATTACAGTCATTTTACAGAGTATTTAACAGAGTAATTATTTTGAGTGTAGGGATTCATTTAATATGGAGACAGAAAAATAAATACTATATTTATATGATACATTACACAGCAAATAAAAAATTATATAAATTTGATTTTATAAAAAATCACATTTAAAACATGCCGCCATTAGGCACGTCTCCGAAAATGAAAATGCTAATTCCTTCATTTGCGTCGGCAATTCCAGATAATGTTGGTAACCCATGCGAAATAATGTAAGAGACAAAAAAGTTGAAAAGATGTATGAGGTGAGGTTGAGATTGCTAGGAATAGAATTGTAGAAACTATAAGTATTCACATACAAACAATTTCCATTAACAAGACAAACCGACATTTAAAATCCTACTGATGATAACACAAACTTGAGTATTTGAAACCGTAATAGAAATACCAGAATTGCCTATAAATTTTAGAAATTCAACTTTTCTTCTGCAACTTGAACCCTTATAACCTTTAAAATAGCTTAAGTAATTTTTCGTGGTCATGAAACCTCATGATTTCGGATTTTTTTACGGTGTAAGTAAAAATGCAAGAGCTACAAGACAGGCCCAAAATTTTATCAATAATTATGAATTTATCAAAGAAATATGAACAAACACGAGAGTTTTTTTATTTTCCTCCATCATGAGTTATTATACCCCAAAACGATTTGACCCATTTACGAACTTAACCTTAATTCATTTTATTAGTGAATTATAAAATAGCACTTTTGTTGTGAAATGTCTCATATGCCAGTAGTTAATATGTGTACGTATAGAAGCAAAAACTGATAAAAATGATTTGTGTGATTTAGATTTTGTTAGTATTGTTACACACGAGGATGATATAATTTTATTTATAATTGAAATATTTAGAAAAGGGTTGCATACATTTAAATAATACAAATATTTTTTCATGACACCGAAGGATTTATTTTTATCTTTTAGCAAAAACTAAAATAAAATTAATTGTATTGCGAATTTTGTTTAGTTAAAATTAAAAAATGTTTATATTAATAAACAGCCATTTCCAAGGTTTTAGAATTCAATATCAGTCTCAAAAAACCAACAAATATTAGAGAAAACTTGCTTTTTTTCTAGCTTAACATTTTTACCGGTGACCGATCATAGTCCTCACGGTTACAGATTTTTTTTAGAACTTTTGATTTGAGCTGTTGCACAGTGTAATTTTTTAACGTCGAAACATTTTTCCTGAAGAAATTTCATAGGTTCTCAGACAAATATCAGTATTTTTTGTATTCTGAATATTTTTTTACGCTGTAATATCAGTATTTCTTCTCGTTTTTTCTCCTCTTCCTTTTTCTATTTTCTTATCTTCCTTTTCTGTCGTTTTCTTTTTCGAAATTTGTTTGGGGAGACTTCACCATTTCCTTCATGGATCCGCGCCTGATCCTTTAACATTGCACAATGATGGTTCAAGGTTTTGTCTACACAACTGCATTTATAAATTTCTTAAATCCCAAAAAATTGCAGGTTTTATTAAACATTTGTGTCAGTTTTACTGACAAGGGAAGTCTTTCTGGTGTCACCATCCGATCTTTATGAAATTTAGATTTTTAAGGGGGCGTCAATTTATACGGTGGCAAATTGACTATTTCTTCCGCCCTCATTTGCACCCCATTAATATGAATTTGGACCACTAAAAAAGTACGTGTCACTTTATTTTCTCTGGAATGCGTGGACCGATTTTGTTTCTGCAAACCTCCCATCATGATAGGTTACGTCAATACCTTGGTTTTTATGTGCATATGGTCGTTGTATGTGTATTGGTTCAAAAATTGTATACATTTTACCCTAGTAAAAAAGTTTTGATATAATGATATATAATTTGATACAATGATATTAAATTATATAGGACTTTTTATATGTTCAGATCTAATTTTATCTAAGATTTATTGAGGCTCCATTTTCTTATCTGAGGCTATACATAAATATATCTGACTTTATGTAACTATATAAATCTATATTAATTTATATAAAATAAGATCAAGTGGATTTAATTGGATGTGACCAAAATTCGGATCTAATTGTATCATTTTTTATATTTGTGTATCTAAAATAATACAATTAGATCAATATTTGATCCAACTTGATACAGCCAATTTTGAGATCAAATTAGATCTAAAAAGTTTTTTTTTTTACTCGGGTAGTTAAAAATACGTATGTAATGCGTTTTCTCTGCAATGCGTGAACCGATTTTGTTTCTGTAAAATTCCCACTAAACGGGATGTCAATACCAAGGTTTTTATGCATATACGGTCTTTGTATGTGTATTGGTTCAAAAGTTATATGCATTTAAGTGCACTAAATATAAAAATAAGTTGCATTATGTTTGTAATGCGTGTTCTATGTTTCTTGATTATGAATCTGGGACCCAGATTCTGGGTTGCGCAGATTTATAAAACGAAAATCAAAATATTCGCCTTAACCGTTTTTGAAAAAATCGCGGTCAAGTGTTAAAACATTAATATTTATAACTTATCTCGAAAACGATGAGATATGAAAAAATTCCTGGGGAAAAATGCAATAAAACTGCAAATTCACATTTTGCAATTGCAATGTTTTTGTTTTTAAAAATTTCACTTTTAAATTCCAAGCAAAAAATTTCGCACTTTCTGTGAAATAAATAACAAATTGTGACTACAGCAATTAAAACATCTTTATTACTTATTTGCTTTAAATTTAATCGGGTTTGTTGTAAAAAAAAATATTTTTTTTATAAATGTTTAACTGCAACTTTGTGCGTTAATAATTCGAAAACCGTTTGATCGCGAGGTTTTCAAAAACATCTCTGGCAAAGATTTGGATTTTCGTCGAAATATAGTAGTGGGGCACTGGGTTCATAAACAAGAAAGACATTTACAGTGTTCGAAACTTAAGGTTAAAGTTGGTTCAAATCAAACATTTTTATGTCAGAAGACGTTCAAAGTCCTGGTCCTAGACCAAGGGGATTAGAAAATGTATTTTTTTGGGCTGTCCCCTTTTAAAGGCGCGTATATAAAAAATAATTAAATAATAACAATATTGTTTTACGTCAGTGCGAAAATAATAATAAATGAATTTATTATTTAACGCGAAGGAGACGGCTTTTATTTGGAAACACTTTTAAAACTAACAAATAAAGGAGTCCCGCAAAAGTTTTCTTTTTAAGTTCACTGAAATGTAGTTTTTGCAAAGCCAAAATCTCGTCCTTTGCCACAAAATTTTCGTTCGGGTAAGTACCAAAAATCCATTTTAATATAAAATCTACCATCTACGAAAATTTCAACGGCAATGTTAACCAAATCTTATTTATCTTGTAGAAAAATAATAAAAAAAAATAAAATAAAATTAATTGCTTCTGTTGGATCACAGAGTGTATACATTTTGGTTCCTCGGACAATTTCATTGTTCATAAGTTCTTCTTCTGATGATCATCATTGCTGGTTGTTGGTACGGTTGTTCTTCATCGTCATCTTCACCATAATCATCTATACATTGCTGTTGGTTATTTTAGTTGAAAACAAACATACACACACGACATTAGAAACGTTCATCCAAACAACACAGCAATTACATATGTAATTTGATAATATTTCATTCTTGGCAATAAATATTCATTATTTGCGTTTTGTTAACTATGGGTTTTAAGTTTGTACGAGTGTGTGCTACGGGTACGAGGAGTTCTTTTTTTACACTCTACTTAGAGATAGGGGATATATATTATTTGATAATTTCATTTGAAACGAAATTGTTATTCCTGATCCTCTATTTAAAGACGATATATCATCCATGCGTCTGTTGAAAACACGCTAACTTTCGAAAGGCAACTCTGAGGCCGCTGAAGCTAAGCATTTATATCTGCCATTCTCCCGGTCCGGCTGGTATTTAATTTCATCGAAATTATTCAATTTTTTAAGAATTTGGGATCAAAACTGTAAATGTTATCCCGAAAAAATCTTTAAGCCACAAAATTATTTTGCACTAAACAAAAGCACAAAAAAATTTCGCTCAAATGTTTTTTTTTCTTAAATTAAGTATTTTTAAAAATACGTCACCTTATTATTGTTTTGCTCCATACGCCATTTTTGAAAAAAATGAGTTAGGAATTGAATATATATAATATAACTATCCTCTTTCTTATTCCGAAGTCCGTTTTTTAAAACCTCTTTTCAAATTTGAGATATCCAGCATTTTCTAAGAAAAAACACACCATTTTGACATTTTTTTAAAATTTGCGTTATAAAAAAGGCTCTAGATTATTTGAAAATTAACGGATCTTGCATATTTTTGGAATGAAAAACATAAATATAAATTCCAGAAAAAAGTTCGATTAGAAGTAATATTGAAGATTAATTATGTTGATACTATTCTACGTACCAAATTTTAATACCGTAACTTCTAAACATTTCAAGTAATGTCATATTTGCCATTTAGGTTGTGTGGGAGGTAGACGTGTCCATTGACCGATCATCCCCATTTTTAATACCATGCAACCTGACTATATAAGTGTTCTAAATACCCAGTTTCATCGATCTAGCTCTTTTTGCTTCATTGTTATTTTGTTTGGCATTGAGAACTCATTTGCTCCATATCACACAAAAGTCCCAAATGTGTAAGCAAAATTGGATATGGAGCATAATACCATAAAATCTTATTTACTTAAAAGCTTAAAATCTTTTGATCTATTGTATGTAGAAGTCTGAAAACAAGAAGCTTTGTTTACAATATATATAGCAATAAATGGTTAACATTAAAACAAAATCCTTCGATTACTTTTCGAGAAAATTTGTGGTAAACCTATTTTATAGTTTTTCTCGAAAACGAGTTGTTGGCGTATGGAGCAAAACAATAATAAGCTGACGAATAGTCAACATTTTTAAATAATATTAATTTTAAGCACAAATAACTTCTATCACTAAAAGGGGCATTGTGGAGGGTATTCATGGATTCGCCCAAGTCGAATTTTACTTTTCTACTTGTTTTTTATTCAGCATGTTTGTATGTTCTTGTTTTGTTGATTCTGTTTTTTATACTTTTATGCCATAGTGCTCTTATATGCAATCGTATAATATTAATCCTATGCTCATAGAGTAGCCGTAACTTTGATAAAAGTAAGCAAAAAGTGCTAGAAATGTTTTTCAAGCAGATTTGAATTTTCAATGCCCAGTTAAATAACCAATTGGTATTCGTAAGTCCTCTTTTACAACAACGAGTAGTTGTCCCTCTACCCTACAAGGTAGTTGTTGTTTAAGGTGCACAACATATTCAGATTCCTTTCAATGCTCTGAGTTTCATTTTAATGAATCCCAAAGAAACCCCACAGATCGGTCGCCAAGATTGGCGAACTAGTCAGGTCATTGGTCATACCGAACCACTTAAAGGCAAAGATATTGTCCATGACAACTCTTAAGGTCACATTGTAGGACTATAGAGGAAACATTCGGTTGGAAAAGCAAGGAATAGATGAGAATTTTCCTATTTGTAGGAAAATGTCCCTAAATACCAGCGCCATTATTTTTCGTTTATTTAGAACCAGACTTCATGTTTTGGTTTTCTACTGATTGGTCATGCTACAAAAGCGAATGTCGTCGATGTGCATTACTGGTGCTCCTCGGACCACAGCTGCATTAAAAATCCTCCTTTACCTGATGCCATTGGACATATTGGTTAGGCAGTATGTGGCTCCGTCAGCAATTCGATCGTGAAGAATATTACTATACCACCAAATATGGACTGTGCTCACTCTATGAGCCTTTTTGAGCGCCAATTTACCACTATGATGCCATCCAAGGAGTTTTGCATGAGAAGCATTTCGGGTAGTGGAGCCTCTATAAATTTTTTACACAAATGGATCGAAGCTGCACGAACAAGTGGTCTTCGAATTATATTCGGAAGAGCTTGGGTTGAGCATAACAGATAAACTCTGGCAATAAAGCAAGTGGCCGGCTGGTTGAGTTACAATCTTTTGTCTACAAACGGAGTCAACAACTATTCCGACAGTCAATTCCCGATCAAGTCCCTAGAGTCAATTTTTTTGGAAATCGAAGCAGATGGCCTAGCAGTTTGACATACGATTCATTTGGCTCCCAGGGCCTAGAGACATTCCTGGGAATTGCAAAACCGATGAGCTTGCAAGACTAGGAACTACCCTTCAGGTTCCAATAGAATTGGGATATGCTGGTATGCCTCTAGAAACTTGATAGCAATATCCACGTCTTTGCTCCGCGACGGAGCTTTATTAGAAATGGGCACACGGATAACGGTGCGACACTACACGACAGATTTGTCCTTCTCTAAATAAGAAGCGCACAATTAAGCTGATATCGCTTTCAAGAGGAGATATTTCGACGGTGGTTGCTGTAATTACTAGATACTGTCTTATATAAATGTGCCGTCAAATGACTTCTGCCGGATTTTTTTTTAACTTTGAGCCAACACTCAGGGTACGCACCCTACTAATGTAATGCATTGTGTTGAAATTAGAAAAACGAGCATTAAAATTTACCCTATTCGCCACTAAATAGATAGGATTGGAAGTTTGACCCAGGAGGTCGAAAAAGTGAAGGAGAAAGCGAAGTGCCTTGCAGTAACTCTGAATTCAAAATAAACTCATCTGATGAGAATCCATGTAAAACAACACGCATATAGCGGTCTTTGAGAAAGAACGATATAAACCGAGATAAATCACAACCGTCACTAAACGCAATAAGCTTTGAAACGAGTGTACCGTGCCACATACGATCAAACGCTTTGGAAAAATCTAAAGCAACCAATTTGCTTTCACCAAATTGATGAAAAGAGCGACACCAACGTTCCGAAAGAAACGCTAACAGGTCTCCCGTAGGCCGTCTACTACGAAAGCCATAATGTCGACAACACAAAAGTGAATGGGGCTTCAGATAATTTACCAATTGGTGATTGTTATGCTCTCCATAACCTTCGATAGCGCAGAGCAAATTGCTATTGCGCGGTAGTTTTCAGTGTTTTAGTCCTCACCCTTTTTTCGATTAGCTGAATGTTGTCCACCTTCCAGAAAAAGGGAAAAGCTCCTACCCGGTGCAAGAAGCTAAATAATGTTGCCAAAGTACGAAACAACGACAATGCAAACTTTTTCAGGACTACAACCATAACACCATCAGGCCCGGGGACTTGGTAATGTTGAGATCTTCATAGACTTGCTACACTGCGATCTAGAGAGCTGCACGATCTTTCTGATTTGTCGGATGTCAAAATTCAATATCTTTGATTGCAAAATTCCGGATACTTTTGGTAACTCCGTACACAAACTCGTAGTACATAGTAGTTTGTGTTTTTTTTTTTTTTTTGTTCATAAGATTTTATCATGCTGATGCTGTATGAAAGTCTCGTAATGTTTTTTATTTTATTTATTATTTTTTTGCTTGATGCCACTTGAGTATTATTTATGTGAGTGGACGAGAATAATAAAAGAAATACATACAATTTATATAAACGACCGACGGACTACTCGTACAACTATGAATTTATTGTGTATATTTTTTTTAATACCCTACACATTTCCTTCATTCAGGGTTAGGGTGGGGCGATTAGTAAGGAAGGAAAAAAATCTTAATGGGCGCTTCGCGTTTCTGATTCTTGGGATTGTACTGAGCAAAAAAGTCAACTGGACCATACGTCTACGGTGAAAATCGAGCCTCCCGATTTCGACTTGAAGTTTTTTCTCAGACTTTATTTTTTTTGGAAAATTTGCAAATTTTCTTGGGCTCATATTTCGTAAACTATTTGAAATTCTGACTTATTTTCAAAAATAAAGTTGTAGCTATTGTCTCGGGCTACAATTTCTCCGAACATATTACTTAGAAAAAACTTCGTTTTCATGGTCAAAAAGTCGAGAATGTAGAAAATTCACCACTTTTTGTATTTTTTTTTTGGATATTTTGGCCTATAACACCCAAACCATTGAGATTTTCGATCCAATACTAAGACAGAAATTGTAGCCAAGACAATAGTTAAGAACTCTCTGGTATATCGCAAAAGCATAGGAATGCTCCTTCAGGCAGTTTTGGCCTTGTGAAAGTGCAAATTTTTTGTGAAAATATTGATAAATTACCATTTTCAGTTGTTCATAGCGCAAAATCATAAAAATGTTCTATTTTTATTCTATTTATTTTATTCTATTTATTTTAAGTTCATTTAACGCATTTTTGTTAGTTTATTGTAAACGATCACTAGAGACTTTATAATATAGAGATAAAACAAATTTAGTTCTTCTACTGGCTCCTAGAAAGCGCCAGTCTTTAATATCAGCTCAAGAATATTACTAATATTCTTCAGGTGTTACTAAGACTTAGTGAAGGCTCAAATAACTCAGCAAATACTGCTCATATAACTATGATATGATCAGTACACTCGTAAGAACTATCCAATATCTTACATACCCGACTAAAAATAAATGTACAGGTCCATACATAATTTGAAATTGAGCCATATATAATTTAATATGGCCCAACACGTATTTGGATAAAATAAGATGATGAAATTGGTGGATCAAAATAGCTCAAAATTTGTTATATTAGATTAAATATGATCGTTTTTGATCCGAATATTGGGTTTATCTAATTTGATATAATTGTATATAATTTTATATCATAAGATAAAATATGTAGAATTTTTCAGAAAATATTTTTTTAATCTCATAATTTTCAATTTTATCCCAAGTTTTTTCGGGTAATGCAAAAAAAATTGCAAAAAAAAACAAAAAATGGTGTCCGGGACTTAGAAATTTAAAAAAAATCGAAATATAAAAAAAAATTTTCTTAATTGGTTATTAATTTTTACTTCAAAACGCAAAAAATGTACCAAAAATATTTTTTATCCAGGACTTAGAAAATTCTACAAAACTTTTTCTGGACTTGTAAAATTTTTCAAAATTTGGCTAAATTTTTTTTTTTAATCATTTTTATGAAATTCTTAACTCCAAAACGCAAAAATTATTTGTGTCTATAAATTTTAAACAATTTTCTCGGGACTTAGAAAACTTTTTCCCCCGATTCGGCACCATATATGTATGTATATCTCATCTTGTATGAGGTCAGACATGGAATTGTATATCATATATTTATGTATCTAATCTTGTATGAGGTCATTCATGGAGTCATATAAAATATTATATGCAATATCTAATTTAATAAAGCTTTATATATTGTATGTGGAGCAACACATGATTCGATATCCTTTTATATGGCACCATATTAAATTTTGGGTGTAAAACTTAATACAAGATACATTTACATATAATTATGTAAAGTACTGTGTATGGCCATATATAAATATATTAAATAATATGTTACAATATCTAAACTTTTTTAGTCGGGTATACATAAAATAAAATTTGGAGGTTCTAAAATTTAGTGTGCTACTAAGGTCTTACTAGCAAGTGCTGCCATCTGAATAAACGTAGAAAACTTTTTTCCGGTATTGCCATACACGCAATGCCCTGACGATCACAGTATCAAATACACATAAAATTAAATACGCATTTTAAAATATCTGCCGCAAATGTAAGCAGGAGTAACACATTTCCCGGCAGAATTAACGAAGTCGTTATAGATGGCAACCCTTTCATTTTTTGGAAGGTATTTGGGAAGTGTTTTGGAATAACGAAAAGTAAACAAAAAAATATTAAAACAAGTAAGCTATATTCGGCTGTGCTGAATCTTTAAATACCCTCCACCAATGTAATGATTTAAAAATCAAAAAAAGTTTTTTTTTTTTTATTTATTTATTTTATTTTTATTTATACCTCAGGAAATAAAAACGTAACAAAAAGTGTATTTTCGGTACTTTTAATAAAAGGTACTTTTAATGAAAGGTATTTTTTATAAAAGGTACTTTTTATAAAAGGTACTTTTTATAAAAGGTACTTTTTATAAAAGGTACTTTTTATAAAAGGTACTTTTTATAAAAGGTACTTTTTATAAAAGGTACTTTTTATAAAAGGTACTTTTTATAAAAGGTACTTTTTATAAAAGGTACTTTTTATAAAAGGTACTTTTTATAAAAGGTACTTTTTATAAAAGGTACTTTTTATAAAAGGTACTTTTTATAAAAGGTACTTTTTATAAAAGGTACTTTTTATAAAAGGTACTTTTTATAAAAGGTACTTTTTTTAAAAGGTACTTTTTATAAAAGGTACTTTTTATAAAAGGTACTTTTTATAAAAGGTACTTTTTATAAAAGGTACTTTTTATAAAAGGTGGTGATGAAGATCCACCATTTCCAGACCCACTAATACATTGTCATATTCAAGGTACGGAGCGTCATGTCCAGCTACTAGCTAGTGTTGCTAAGCGCTCAATCGACAAAAACCGTGAAGGTATAATGGCATCTGTATCTGAAGGCCGAAAGAAAGCGCCTCGTATGGAATTTCGAAAAGATTTGGAAGGCAATCTTTGAATGAAAAATACACTTAATTGGAATTCTTCTTGATTCATACCTTGTCTCTACCAACACAATTACTTTGTACTTTAAATTAATTTTCAAAATAAATATTGAACAAAACAAAAAAAAAAACATTATATTTTTGGATAAAAAAAGTGGAAAAAATAAGAAATAGAACATTTTTATGATTTTGCGCTATGAACAACTGAAAATGGTAATTTATCAATATTTTCACAAGAAATTTGCACTTTCACAAGACCAAAACTGCCTGAAGGAGCGTTTTAGTGCTTTTACAATGTACTAGAGAGTTCTTAACTATTGTCTTGGCAACAATTTTTGTCTTAGTATTGGATCGAAAATCTCAATGGTTTGGCTGTTATAGGCCAAAATATCCAAAAAAAATTACAAAAATTGGTGAAGTTTCTACATTTTCGACTTTTTGACCATGAAAACGAAGTTTTTTCTAAGTAATATGTTCAGAGAAATTGTAGCCCGAGATAATAGCTGCAACTTTACTGTTGAAAATAAGTCAAAATTTCAAATAGTTTACGAAATATGAGCCCAAGAAAATTTGCAAATTTTCCAAAAAAATAAAGTCTGAGAAAAAACTTCAAGTCAAAATCGGGAGGCTCGATTTTCACCGTAGACGTTTGGTCTAGTTGACTTTTTTGCTCAGTACAATCCCAAGAATCAGAAACGCGAAGCGCCCATTAAGATGTTCAAATCGCCCCACCCTATTCAGGGTATTATCAGTTTTTCCCGATATCTCTATGCAATACGATTTTTGTGTCTGGTTAAAATAAACATAATTTTACAAAAATCTTTATTATAAATTTTCATTTGCACCGAAAGAATTTTGTTAGTTGTGAAAATATTCATACAATTCTATAAAAAAAGTCATTAGAAATGATTTTTTTCATTGGATGAATAAAAAGTTTCATTATGATAGTGAAAATGTTTCATAGAGAAGAAAAATCATAAAATAAATGAATGTTTTCGTAAAATAATAAAAAAAATAAGTTTTCATTACTTTTATGAAAAAATCACTACTGTAAAGAAAAAAATGAATCAATGGCTGATTTCGAACAATAAATTCTTCTCACAATTAACTTTCATTTGGTAAGACAACCTTATAGGGCATGATTAAGATCTGTCTTGACCGATCATATTTTTATATTTTTATTCTTGTTTTTTTATTGAATTTATGACCACGAACGTTTTCTAAACGGACAACATGATATTAAACTATGAAATCTGATGCAAAAATAAATTTACTAAAATTATTTTATTTTTTTTATAATGTTCTTTAACACATTTGAAAATAGCTGTTCATAAATACATACGAGTAGATTAATTTTGTTTTTTTTTTTATAAGAAAATGCATTTTAAAAATTATATTTTCCTGTGGTATAAAATAAATAAAAACAACCACACTCGTGCTAATCTGAAGTTTTTTTTTTATACACCCTCATGAGAAACAATCGTATCGCGTTGTGGTGGCTCAGTAAATTGTGGTCAATGTTTTGTTACTAATTTTAATTTGAACAGCAAATTTATTTAAGTTAGTTGACCTTTTTGCAAGGAAGGTTTTTCTTATCCTTAAACTTGCATATGAGAAATATGGGAGGAAAATAATAGTTACCTATTTTTGCTTAGCTGCCCAATCTCACATTTAGCGGGTCAAAGGGGAAGGGGAAAACTGTGTTTTTATTTTGTTTTTTTTTGACGATTTTTCACATTGTTTCAGAAAAAACTATATAAACATTTTATACAGATCAAAAGACCTATCCAATGGCGTATAGCTTGTTTCAAAATTAAGTTCCGTCATCCTTATAAGGATTCCTTGCAAGCATTCTCCTCTACAGTAATATATAATGGCGGAATGTTTAATAAGAAAATGTACATTTAAGAATGAAAAATGCCTGCGAATTTTGTACTGTTGCCCAAAACATTAAATCATGATAATGTTTTGCGAAAGATTTGGGCGTACTTGTCAAAGCAAAGTTTTTTTAGAAAAAATAAAGTTATATTACTTTTCTATTCCATGCAAAACGAATTGAAAAAGCAGTCGAGGATCCCATTAAAAACCAAAAGAGCTGTACATTTCGTAAGTGAGTGCAAAAATAAGTTCAAAAAAGTGTTTTTACATTTTGGAGAGTATATTCAGATTCGGCACCAAAGAATATAACACTCTCACTTGTTTTATGTACATTTGATAAACCAATGGAAAATTTTTATGTGAAAAGCTTAGACTTGGTGAAAAAGTAGTTTTGGTAAAAAAAAATATTTTTTTTTTTACAAAAAACAAAATTATGTTAAAAAAAATTTAATGAACCCAAAATTTTTGGTGAAAAAAAAAATTGATGAAAAAAAGTTTTTAATGAATTTTTTTGATGAACAGAAAAAAGTTTTGATGTACAAAAAAAATTGATGAAAAAAATATATAAAAAAATTTTTTTTTTGGTGAGAAAAAAATTGATAATAAAAAAATTTGATATAAAAATTTGATGAAAAAAAAATTGATGAAAAAAATATGATAAAAAAAAATATGAAAAAAAAATTTTATAAAAAAAAAATTAATGAAAAAAAAATTTGATGAAAAAAAAAAATTAATGAAAAAAAAAAAAAAATTAATGACAAAAAAAAATTAGGAAAAAACAAAAAATTGTGAAAAAAAAATTGATGAAAAAAAATTTTATGGAAAAAAAATTGATGAAAAAAAAAAATTGATAAAAAAAAAAAAAATTTTTTTGACCAGCTGGTGAAAAACGGGTTTATTCACCACTAGGTGGATTATTATCCAAGTTACAAACCCAGGTTATTAAAATTTTTGATTTAAAGAAAATGAAAATAGTAATCTTTGTTTTCTTTTTCGTTAATTGTTAGCTTATATAGTCAAACTGAGGTGGCGTCCTGCAACTTTTTTAAAATTAGACACCAGCCTAAAAACATCCCAGCAAAACTTTGGTAATGGGTAGTGATTATATAACACATTACCAGGTAATGTATATACCTTATTTGTAGCATCATTTTAGGATGTCTTACAAAACATTTATTCCACAACGTATTATTTTAAATTAAAAAATTAAGACTTACTAATAATTTACTACGTAATGCATGATTATTGGAAAAAATGTATTTCATATTTATTATTTCTAAACATTAAATCATGGATGACCTATATTTGGTTCCATTATGTATTATTTGAAAGTTTGAAATAATGCATTATTTATAATTGGATGCATAATGCATTACAATAACATAGAAAATAATTCTTTTATAAAAAAATGCATAAGTTTAAACTAGAGATGGGCTCACGACAGGAAATTTCTAACGACACACACTCACGATCATATTTTATCTACTTACACTCACTAACAATCACGTGAGTAAATTTAAAACAAAATTACTTTTGCATTACTTTGAGTCTCAACGCCTGTTAAAATCATCAATGCTGCAATGTATAAAATAAGAGATCCTATACCTTATTTTATACCTTATAAAAAACGTCGTTTTCGTATAATATGTAGGCTGATTATTTTATACAAAGCTGAAATCAGTACGACCAAGTTTTTTTTTAGAAATAACTCTCTGAAAACTTTTTTCTGTGGAAAAATACTTACGATTTCTCCAACACTCAAAAATTTAAGGTTAAACTAACAAACTTGGGGTCAATTAGTATTTCAGTAAAAACAACTGTTAAAAAATCAACTGCCATAAACTGTTGTCGTTATTTTTTAGAAAATTAAGTTGATTTCAAACAAGTTCATTTAAATGCTGTAATCGTTTCTGTTCAGAAAATAAAACAAAAAACTTACCGGTTTTGAGAATAAGAAAATCCCTCACATTTAGAAAGTTATTGCAGTTACAACATGACGGTCATTTGTGTAGTAAGTAGTAGTTGTTGTTTTCAACTACAATTTCAGTTGTTTTTGTATGAAAAATATCAAACAACTATTTTTTTAGTCGTTTTAAAAAATAAATACAAATAACAGTTGTTTTATGTAGTTGTTTTTAATCTATAAAAGAACTTATCATTTTCTAGAATTTTTTAGAAAAACGGATGTGTTGAACGAGTTGGAAGTGTCAAATGCAGCAGAAACTGTTACCAAACAATTTTAACCGTTTTTGACGTCTAGAAGTTTTTTTTTGTTAATATAAAAATTCAGACAATTTGAGTTACAGTAAAAACAACGTAATTTGAAGTTGTTTTTACCGTTTTTTGTTGTTGTTAATCAATAGTTAAAACAACAACAATTTTTGGTTGATTTTACCGTAAAATCTAGTAGGCACCTAAACAACAACAAATGTAGTTCTATTAACTGTCTTTTGTAGTGTAATCTACAGTCATAATTTTTTGAGTGCTGACTCTGAGGACTTATCACCAATAAATTCTGATGATATTACTTTATCGAACATATCAGAATCATTGGGATTCATGCAATTACATTACATTTCTTAAATATAGAAAATCAATCGTCGCGTGAACTTTTCGTTATAGAAAACCTCAAAGATTCTGTGCGGCTTTTTATATAAATTTATTCAGATCAAAACAACCTCATTTTCGATACATTTTTGAGCTGAGGAAGCTTTTGAGTCACGAACTCTAGCTCATAAGAATTAATTCATAAAAAATTTTCTCATTGTCAGACTTAAGTTATAAAAGCTACTCTGACAACTTTCAAGTTTCTATGCACAATTTTCAAATAAAATTATTTTTTATGTTTCAAAAATCAGTACAATCAGTACTTATTTCAAAAAATCAGTACAAATCAGTACAACGTTGTTTAATCAGTACACGTGATTAAAAATCCCCAGCAAAAACTAGGTAATGTGTTGTGAAAAGTAATGACTGCCAATTACATTACTTATAACAACTACTCATTACCCACTGCAATACTTTAGTCCAAAAAGCAACTAGTGGCTTATATTGTAATATGTATTTGCAATAATAAAAATAATTAGTTATTGAGAATGTTAAAAATAAATACTTATTTGCAAGTTCACTTGGAAAATTAAGTCCAATCAGAAAAAACAATATTTGTTTTACTTTTTTTGCTTAAAGTTTCGCGAAAACGAATAATCTAATGATAAATAGTTACATTTTGAGGATGTTCATTCTGGCTCGAGGTCATTATTTTCTTTACTAATTAAAGCCATGATATTCTCATAGCATAATTTTCAAGAAAATTATTTTTTTGTTTTAAATTTATTTATGTTGGTCATTTTTGCAAGACTTAATCGACACGTGTTTCGGAATTCGTCAAATTCCATTGTCAAGATTATTTAGCAAAAAATAAAAACGAAACAAAGTAGCAAACAAGTCTAATGACAAATCGTTTGTGCACAAACTAAAGTATTAATACATATTCGACTCTATCCACAATGTGATTAGAAAGACGAAGAAATTGTACTATACTAGTAAGGCAACGATTGTCAATAACCAACAAAAATATTTAAAACATTTTTACATACGATAGTCCATTGGACTACAACAATATGTTTTTTGTTGTTGTGAATGTAATAACCACATTAGGGTTATTCATATCACTATGGCGTGCCAACCATTATGTTCCAATTCTGATTTTAAAGGTCGAATAAAACAATTTTTATTTTTTTAATAAAAATTAATCAGAATTTGATAAATAGTTACTTCAAACTCCGTTTGCAACTATTTATTTTATTCCTTAAAGTAACTACTTATTTTACTCGTTATAGGTAAGTAGTTATTTATCTCCCTACTCGTTTGTAGGCACTAATTATTTTTGTCTCACGGCCTTTATAGAATAAGTAGTGTTTCATGCAATGAGTAAGTACATACCAATAATTATTAATAATTACTATACTCATTACTAGTAATGCAAAAATTTGCTGGGTCAGTACATGTACTGATCAAATTAGTACGAATGGTCAGCCTAATAATATGTGACTTTTAGGTGATATTGATTCGATATTACAACGGTATTATTTTGTTTATTTGGAGTGACAACTAAATTTGAAATCTTTCTAGTTAAGGAAATCTAGATTTTATTTAAAAATTAGTTTTTATTTGATTATTTAGAGAGCAAAATTAATAATAAATTCAGGCATATGTCCTAATATATTCCTTTGTGCAAATTAAGCCAACACAAAAAATCGACAAATAAACGGTTTCTCGAATTTTCGAAATTCAAAACTATTTGAAACCGGCCGAGTTTCTAAAAATAAAAAAAAACGGTTAACTGTTTTTCGGTTTCGGTTTTGAATACTCTAATTGGAACTAGTATTAGTGAGGTCCAATTCCAATGATTTGATAGCATTTCTGAACGTTGGTTCATCTTCTCTATTCGCAATGTTAATATAAAGAATAAACAAAAATTCTAAAAACGATTCACCTCTTTTATTAATGTCCGCACGCCCCCAGTTGGTGTGTAGTGCATTCGTATCACAGCAGAGGTTCCAGTTCAAATTATTCCCTCGGCAGTAATCCACAAAGTTTGATACTTCCTTGGTTGTTGACGTATCAAACTCACCTGACATATAGGCAGATTCTAGATCCACGCCGTGATCACAGACCATATAGACATGCAACACGACTGCTTATTTTGGTACTTTCAATATGGACGCATACAAAATACTACTAAATTTACTTCTCTGCGTAGAATCCGTGTGCCTATACGTGTGAAATTTTGCATCTGTATTTTCGTTGTTTGTTTACGTTTTGTATGAAACGTCAAAAGTTACACGCGCGTGCCGTCACTAATACATACACATGTGCGAATCTTATTCGTTTCACCCCTATGCCGTGATCCCCTGTTGGAGAGGGCAACGGTACCCTAATTACAACCAAGTCCCCAAGTACAAACTCTGAATTGGGAAGATATGTTAGATTATTTCTTATGAAAATGGCCGTTCTTTTTAAATGAAAAGTCAGTGTGCTATTTTTTAATAAGAATTCATTTGTTGTAATTGTTTGTGTGTGTACCAAACATTCAAGTATTATATTTCATTCACATACTGTTTCAATATATTGATTTGAAATATGTGTGAGTGCAGTATTTGTCCTAATTACATATGTTCCATAAATTCAAAAATCATATGGTTTATTTTTCAACAAACAACACCCAAAAAATTTAAACAGATGCCGCCTAAAATAGAAAACAGCTGAACATTATTTGTTAAAATTTTAGTTGGTGAAAATGTGTTTTAAGTTTTTAATTTAAATATAAACAGCACGCGTTTCCAAAAACTAAATAAAACTCTTTCAAAAAAACAAATAATATTCAGCCATTCATTCAAAAAGTTGATGATGACAATAATGATTTTATTACTTATCATGCTGATCTTTAGAAATTCATTGTAGACAATAGAACATTTTTCTTGGTTACAATAACACAGCAAGCAAATTTCGGGTTAAATCTTTTATGTAAATTGATGATGACAAAAATTGTAACAATTTAATTTTTGCCATTATTAACTGATAACTGTTTGGCTTTCCAAAGAATTTTCCAAACAAACAACTATAATAAAATCTCAATTTAAACTCTATTAAAGGAAACCAACCGAAGGATGGAGCTACGATAGAGTCATAAAGAAAAAAGAGGGTGAAAAATTTTAAACTCAATGCGAAAAATTAAAATCAGCTGTCACTTAAAAAGTTTGCAAAATTAAATGGCGTTTGTAAATTTATCTAAATGGAGTTATCAAAAAAACGTTATTATTGATGATGAGCATGATGAAGATGAAACTGGTGATGGCGATAATGACATCTACAATGATGGCGTGGATAATATGTATTTTGTTTAGTAAGTGAAATTTTCGTAAATTGCTAAAAAAAAACTCCCTTTTTTTTTTGAACAAGAAATAATGATAATTTGTCACAGTATTTTGCAAACAATATTACATGCTGTTTTTTTTCCACAGAGAGTACTTCCGTTCTGTTAATAATGCAGTCATTCGATCAGAGTCATTAGGGTGTTATTGTGGTGGCATAATATTTAAATTAAATGATAAGGGCGGAACTTATTCAAGGTGGTTGAATAAGTAAAATTTGCGTGACTTGTCGTTAAGTTAGTCGTGACCGATTTTTTTTTGTGAGGGAAATGGACCTTGTTAGCTTAGCATGTTTGCACACAGGGAACAAAATCTTGTGAACTCACTTTTTTTGAATTCTTGCACAAAAAGTATATAATTTCCTAAAAAACAATCATAATTTTTTTTTAAATCAAAATTTCGTATTAATTACCCTCTAAATTCAATATAATGACAATTTTCTTACATCACAAAACAATCACGCAAACTCACGAAACAAAAATTACTCACGCACACTCAAAATAATACATTAGTAGATTTACTAATTTTTTTTTTGCTAATGCTGGTTAGCTAACTTTTAGCAAATTTTTAGTTGAGATTAGCATGTTAGCAAAAATATCTTGTAAACTTCATTTAGCGCATTAGCAATTTTAAACAAAATTTGAACTAATTTTTTTTGCTAAATTTAAAATTGAGTTGACCAAATTTTTACAAGCTTTTTTGCTAATATTAGCAAAAATAAATGGTAAATTTTTTTTTTATTTTCAGAAAACTTAAAATGGCGCTATCTCGGAAATTAAGCCAGATAGAGCAAAATGGAGGCCATTTTTGGTTCTCGGGCCAAAAATGGCGAAAATTTTTAAAATGCTCATATCTCGGTAAATATTGCCGACACAACAAAAAGTCCAAAAGCGTTTTTGTAGCTCTCAAGACGTAGAACAAGACCGCAAAGTAATCAAAAGCTCTCCGAGTAATATTTTTGAAGTTATCGAGTTTTGTAATTCTCAAAACCCCTGTGGTCCCGTAAAATCACGTATCTCAAAAACTAAGCAAGGTAGAGCGAAACGGACACAAATTTTGGATCAAAAACCATGACGATTTTTAAGGAACCCAACTAGGTCTAGAGCCATCGGGGTCTGGACCTATCGGGTCCAAACCCAATGGGGTCCTCAAATGTGTATGAACTAAGTTGAAATAAAAAAAAAAAATCAGATAACTAATTTTTGGCAAAACATTTTTGCTAACTTTACCAAAAAAATTGTGGGTTAAAAATCAACAAATTTTCTTGTAGGTTTACAAGCTTTTTTGCTAACATTACAGTTTTTTTTTTTTTTGAGTGTAGGTTCCACAACCAAGACCCAAAATAATGGTGATAAAACTACTCCCTGTGGCGTTCCCCTCGACGTATATCTTGAACTCGTTCGAATCCCCATTCGGCTGTAACTTCCCTACAAGACAGCAGACATTTCCCGATGGTTGGATTTATACTAGCCTTGTCCATAACGTTCTGTATTTATAGTTCAAGTCTGTTTTATGACGAAGAAAATAAGAGGTTGAATTTGTTTTTTTTTGGTGTGCCGAAATAATTTCTGAAGTTCTTTTTTTTTTCTTTTAATGCACGAAACTTTAAAATTTTTTAACGAACTTTTTTAAAAGACCCCATTTTTTCTTCGTAATAAATCTGACTTGATCTGTAAAGAGAGAAATGAATTAAATTTTTTTTTTCTTTCAGAAATTTTTAAGAATTAAGCTAAAATTTTTTAGAGTTTAGTAAAAAAATTCTAAGAAAATTTGGATAAAAATTAAAATTGGTGATATCTCACGACCCCATTAAGACCCAAATTCCCGTATCTCAAAAACTAAGCAAGGTAGAGCGAAACGGTAACAAGTTTTAGATCAAAATCTATGGCGACCCTTAAAGAGCCAAACAGGGTCTCAGAACCACTCGATCGGGTCCGAACCCAATGGGGTCTAGACCCATTTTCGCAAATTTTTCTTTGTAGTATTTCCTTTTGAAAATTTTATCCGTTTCGCTCTATATCGCTTACAATTAGTTTTCGAGATATATCCATTTGGAGATTTTAACTAAAAAGTGCTTCGTCAGTTCTAAGAAGTGAAATAGTTATTTGTAGCAAATTTTAACTAACAATAAACTTGAACTTAATTTTGTGAACATATATTTAAGAAATGTGTCTTAAAAATGGGGATAAGTTTCTTAAATTTGTAGAAATTTTCTTAGGCAGTAAGAATTTTTTCATTTATATTAAAGAACTTCATTTTTTGAAAATTATCAACTATTTAGAGCTTTAAAGTTTTTCCTCATAGTTAGGAAAATTTCACATCTTTTCCTTAAATTTTAGGAAAAGTCATGAACTATTTTCAAAAAATTTTTTTCCTAAATTTTAGTTATGTCTTCTTTTCAGTGTATTAAGTTATACAAAAGGGCTTTTTTATACACAAAAAAAGGGCTTTTTTATTACACAAAAAATTAAAAAAATAAATGAAGCTTATTGAGATTTTACACACAAAAAAACCTTGTCAAATTACAAGAAAAGGTTTCGTAATCCCATTTTACCAATATTTGGCAGTTTTCCTTATTTTTTAACAAACATTTTTTATCAAAATTTACAATTTTTTTGTAATTTTACATATTTTAATATTTTTTTTTTTCAAAAAAAATCTAGTAAATTTACAAGAATTCCTTGTAAGTTTAATTGCGCCAAAAAAGTGGTAAATTTAGAATTTTATTGGTAAAAAACTTGTAAAATTACAAAAAAGCTCGTAATTTTTACAAGGCATTCTCGTAAGTTATAAGGTAGCCAAAAAGCTAGTAAAGTTACGAAACCTCCTTGTAAGTTTTATCGCGTAAAAAAAATTGTAAATTTATAATTTTATTGGTAAAAATCTTGTAAAAGTACAAAATTTTTGGTAAAAATCTTGTAAAATTACAAGGAATTCTTGTCAAATAGGAGGTAGCAAAAAATAAAAGTTACAAGTTTTTCTTGTTATTTTAAAAGTTTTTTTTTGGGTGTACAATAAGCCCTTCAATTGAAATTTGTATATTCCAATTGTAATTAAAATAATATCAATTGTAATTCGAAAAGATCAATAGTAATTCGAAAATTGTCATTTGTTATTCGAAAATGATCAATGGAATTCGAAAAAGATTAATTGTACATAATTCGAAATGTATAAATTGAAATTCGAAGATTCCAATTATAATTTAAAAACGATTAAATTCAGTTGATAAAGCTTTCTTGTTGTTTAACTTTAGGAAATACTTATTTGCAAAAGTTTTCAAATAAGTGGCACACTAATGCATACATACTTATATGCACACTCACATACATCTATACATAAAACAAAATTTCGTTGGTATATTTTTTTGTCAATATCAAGGTAAAAATAATTGCTGGCATACACCTATATGCCAACATGATTTGTGTATTTTTCCTGTGTAACATTCACATCAATTCCATGCTCTGTGAACCACATCGAACAAAAAAACTTAAAAAAAAAGAAAAGAAAGAAAGAAAAAATAGAAAACAACAACTTGTTCACAAACATATATTTTCGAGTAAAATGCGAAGAAAATGCAATTTGTTAAATTTCACATGGTACTCATTCAAATTCAGCCAACTAACCTAACAAACAACTTATCTACCTTGGAAAGTATATATTAATTAGGGTGGCACGAATAGTTAAATAATGCAAAAAAAAAAACAAGCCAAACTTTTTTAGGGCCCATCTTTAACCGCCTAGCGACACGGGTATATAAATATAAAGTTTTTCTAACAAAAGTAACCATAATTTCTCCGGTAATCGACGAAATTAGAAAAAAGTAATTTTTCGTGATGATACAAAAAAATTAAAAAAAAGTTTAAAAACGTAAATTTTGCTGTTTTTTGATACATTTTAGAACACGATAAAGATGCCACATATAGGAAAAATATTTTTAGATTCATTTGTTATCATTGCTTTTCAAAATTAAAAAAATTAAAATTGTTACAGTTGGACCCCAACTGCCCCAATTTTTTTTTAAGTTAATTTTAATTGTCCTTCCAAAATGATTTTTTTGTTGTTAATAAACTAATCAAGTTAAATAATAATTAAAAAGAAAAATAAGAAATCGAAAAACAAAATTTTAAACTTAGAGTTTATAGTCCAAAACGAACCATAATTGCGCGGTGATCTACGATCTATTCGCATAAAGTTATTAGCCGTGCCACCCTAACATACATACTTATGCTCCTATGGATATATTGTTTTTATGTACCTACCTTTGATTATTTTTTGCTTCATATATTTATAAAAATTACTTATTTAAATTTTTTCAAGTGGAACCGTTTAACAGACCGGGTAAAAATGTTAACATATATCAATATATTACTTGATTGAGGTTAGAAACCATTGCTAACGCTTAACATCAGCAAAAATATAATCTAACTAGAGTTTTTCACGGGAATTCCCGGGACGGGAATTCCCGGGAATTTTAATTTCTTTGAAATTGTTGTTTTTTCGACTTCTATTGATTATTTTGTATGTGCTTTTTTAGAGATTTTATTAAAATTCTTGATAATTGATGGCAGAAACGTACACAGGGACCAGGAGGGCTTAAAAAGTATTCCAAGAGACCCCTTCTAAATTAGATCTAAATCTTCGATAGGATATATTTATCAGAACCTGAGCCTTTTTTTTAGAAGCTGAAAAATTTTCTTTTTGTTTCTATAGAAAATATTTATGTCTCTGGACTCTTATGACTCTGAAATTAACAAGTTTTTCTTTTAGAAAGCAGAATTTTTAAATTTTTTTAATAACTTTTTGAGGTAAATTGTCTTATAATTTCATTTCTCTGAAACATTACATTCAGTTTCAGAGACATAATTGAGAAATTCCTCTGAATCAGGAATACATGTATTTCTTTCAAAAAATACATGTGTTTTCAAATGTAATTTGAAAAAAGTGCTCTTTTACCACCAGTACTAGGTCTGGCAAGTAAGACTCTGAATACCACTAATAGTGGTATTTAGAGTCTAACTTGCCAGCCCTGGCACTGGTGGTAAAAGAGCACTTTTTATACCCTCCACTCTAGTGATAGAGGGTATATATAAGTTTGTCATTCCGTTTGTAACACCTCGAAATATTGGTCTAGGACCCCATAAAGTATATATATTTATGATCCTCGATCGATTTTAAGTCGATCTAGCGATGTCCGTCCGTCCGTCCGTCCGTCCGTCCGTCTGTCTGTCTGTCCGTAGAAAACACGCTAACTTTTGAAAGACTTTACAGAGGCTACTGAAGTTTGGCATATATGTTTGTCATTTACCTGGTCAGGTTGGTATTGCAATCCAGCCAAATCGGTCCAGTGGTTCAAAAGTTATGAGCAAAAGAGTAAATTTCGGCAAGGGTATTTCGCGAATTTACGAGATAAAAAACACGATAACTTTCGAAAGACAATAATGAGACTACTGAAGCTTGGCACGTATCTTTGCCGTTCCCCGGGTCTGTTTGGTTTTAAATTTCAGCTCAAGCGGTCCAGTGGTTCAAAAGTTATAAGCAAAACCTTGAATTTCAGATTAGTTTCATCTAAAATGCCACGTGTTTTAACAAGTTTTAAAAGCATTGGTGGTGGTAACTAAACAATGCTTTTCAAACTTGTTTAATTTTAAAGCAATGCTTTTTAAACTTGTTTAGTTTTAAAAGCAATGGTAACTTAAAAATTACACTCGAAAAATATTTTACACTCAAAAAAATTTTACACTCAAAAAAAATTTTACACTCAAAAAAAAAAAAAAAATACACAAAAAAAAAATTTGTTTTTTTTTTTTTACAGAAATGACAATATTTTGTGTACATACGTACGTGCGTTCACTCAGAAATATTTTTACAGTAAAAAAACATTACACTCAAAAAAAATTTTACACTAAAAAAAAAAATTAGTAATTTTTCTTTTTTTTTTTTTAAAAAAAATGACAAAAAAAATAATTTTTTACTCAAAATAAAATATTTCTAATCAAAATTGTTAAGTTTTTCACGTTAAAAAATGTACTACCCTTTAAAAAAATGCATTGTGGAGGGTATTCATAGGTTCGGCAAAGTCGAATTTAACTTTTCTACTTGTTAAAATTACCTTTCAAAATACATTTATTTTTTGAAAGAAATACATGTATTCCTGATTCAGAGGAATTTCTCAATTATGTACTCTTTTGCTACATTGCCAGGGCTGGCAGCAAGACTCTGAATACCTCTAATGTGTTTTAGAGGCAAAACTTTGAGAACCAATTGTAATAAATAACTGAGATGAATAAGAATAAATGATTAATTTTTATTATTAAAACAGATAAAGTGAGGTGAAGGAACATATTCCCTTAAAAATACTTTTTAAAAGACTTCGACATATTTGGGCCGTTTTTTTTTTTAAACTGTAGCTGTGTTTTGCAATCATTTGGATTAGGATTTACCATACAATATGTGTACTTAATAAATATTATTATTATAAAAGATTAGTACACATTTGACTCTCCCTGTTGTGGAATGTATTTTATACAGAGCTTTTGTAATATTCTTATAGCATACTTTAAGGGCGCACAATAAATATCCCCATCAAATCATGCAGGAAGTAAAAGCTCTTTTGTTTAAAACTTTCATTATTTGAACTTTTTAGCATTTTTAAAGCACACTTTTGGGGTAATATTAGAAAATGTACTTAATAAGTACATATAATTGAAAAACACAACATGTGTAACAAAAATTGTTATTTTTTTCTCGAAACTTATTTTTTTTTTTTGTTTCAGAGGTACTAAATAAGATTTTTATGGTGGTAATAAACATTATAAATACTGTAATCGCATTCATAAGGTTTTTCTACATTTTTTCGACAAAAAATTTGGGTTTTTAGTTTTTGCGGGAATTCCCGGGATCCCGGGAAATTTAAAAATGAATCCCGCTTTCCCGGGAAATGAAAAAGTCCGGGAAAAGAAAAACTCTAAATCTAACAATAAGAGACTTCGGTGGCACGAACTTTTTTCTTCTTCACGCTATGCACGCTCACTTGAGTAGAAACAATTCTTTTCACGCTCACGATATAATCACGTTCAAGAAATACTTACGAATTGAAAAACATATATCGTTAAACTATATTAAATTTGAGATACCTGCTTATTTGAAGAAAATGAGTTTTTGATGGCAAAATGTTCCCTCGCATAGACGTCATCAATGGTATTAATTTCAGAAAAAAAAAAATATTTTTAGACTGTTCCGTCTCCTATCGTAGCAGAACTCTCAAATTTATTATTTTAGTATAGAAAATGTTTCAGATTCATAGACTTAGACTTGTATATGAGATTCGGATATATTGTTTCTGCATAAAAAATTTTTAAATTCTGATGCACTTTTCTTGTAGAAAAATTGTGAAATAATTCTCATATTTTAAAGTTATTCTCAGTTCCAGAAACATTTGTCTATAATATTATTAGTTTTTAAGACATTTTTCTATAAAAAAATTTTAAAAAATTTTCTAAAAATAAAATCGTAAAGTTTTAACAATTTCGATAGAAAATATTTTAGAATAGAACAATTTTACGGTTCTACTGCCTTCTAAGGTTTCCTACACTGAAAAAAATCACTATACTGAAATTAAATAAACACTGTTATTAATTTAAGTAAGCAAATTTTTTTGAATTTACTTCAACATATCTTAATATAAGGTGGTTTTACTTAAAACAAAGAAACTAAACTTGAAGATAGTACATGCAAATACTTAAAAAAGCACAAAAGTTTTCCTTAATTTGTTTTTTTAAATTAAGTTAAATATTCTTTACATTTATGGCGAATTGATTGCATTTAAGAAAAAAAGGGTTTATTAAAAAATTTTGTTTTACTTAAAAGAAAAAAAAATTAAATTGTGTGCAAAAAAAATAAATAAGTACGTAACTTACTTAAAAATAGTATAGACATTTTCAAGACCTTGAATCAAATAAGTACTAATCTTTAATTCCAAAACGCATTTTCTTTAATTTAATCATTTTTTGTTTTAATTTATGAAAAAAGTAATCTTTATTTTATTGATTTCATTGACTATATATGAATCCATATCTTCATCAGTTTAAGAAAGAATTTAATTAACTTAAGGAAAAAATATTTTTGGTATTTTGGGGACCCCATCTGAGGGCCCCATCTAGAGACCCGATGAGACCCTAACTTTAAATCCAAATTTAGATTTTCTCGGAATTTTCAAATCCCTATAACTCTGCAAATATTGCAGACACGAAAAAAAATCTGAAGGCATTTTTGTAGTCCTTTACTTGTAAAATATGACCGCCGAAGACCCGAAAGCCCTCCGAGTTATAGTTTTCGAGTTATTTGATGATCAAATTTCGCAAGACCCCATTCCCATATCTCGAAAACTAAGCAAGATAGAGCGATTCTGACCAAAATTTTGGATCAAAATCAATAGTGACCCTATAATAGTGTACACATATACTCATGGGCGGACCCCATATATGGGGGCCCATAGGGTCCTCACATTGGGACTTCATAGGGTCAACAGAATCCGTAAGTTTAAGGAAATGTTTACTTATTTTAAAAAAATATTTTTCATCTGGATAAAAACAATTAAACTTATATTAAGTACAATTTTACTTACTTTTAAGATATATTTAAGTAAATGCATTACTATGTTTTAGAAAAAAATATACTTGGAAAAAGAATTAATATCTTTGGAGCCCTCGCATACCCTCCTTTTTTTAAATTAAGTTCAACATGCTTTAAAAATGGTAAATTTTTTTTTCAGTGTAGGGCCATTTCTTAGATCGGCAACATTTTTCATATAGAAAAGTTATTAGGTTTCTCGAAAATTTTCTAAAAAAAAATATTCTTAGACACAACTTCAAAAGAAAAAATTACAAATTCAGAGACACATTTCCTACAGAAAAATTCTGAGATTCTTCTGAGTGATTTTTTTACATAAACTCTTATTGTTATTGTAAACATTTTCTATAGACAAACTTCAATCTATAGACAATTCTTGACAGATTTTTGCAAGTACAATTTTTAGAAGACCTGTCCTCTTACAATAGTACAAAAATTTTAATGTTTATATAATTTGAAATATATAAATACATTAATATGCTTTGTTTTTACACATTTTTTTTTTTTAAATTTTCAAAAAAAAATGTTTTTAAATCACAATAAAATTTTTTTAGTCAACATTTTAATAGAAAAATATAGCGATACCACAATTTCCTTCAGCGACGAGGATAAAACGCGTTAGTCCATGCTGCGAACAGTTTTAGTTGCGTAAGGTCCGTAGCCGCGATATCATCCAGATTCTCGATTTCTGCTTTACTTAGTATTCTCTCGCGGTATCTGGCCAATGCGGGGCATTTGGACAGAATATTTTCAACTGTTTCATCTGTATTAGGTTCATCACATCTTCTACAATTGGCATCCGAGATAAGTCCCATAGTTTTGGCGTGAAAAGCAATTAGGCAGTGTCCTGTGATCACTCCCGTGAGTAAACGACAATCCTCTCTGTTAAGAGAGAGTAAGTATCGAGTTTTCTCGAGGCCGTAATGCTGTCAGATTTTCCTGGTGGTACTGCTCGTGCTTAGCTCTCTCCATTTCCTGTTTGCAATAGAAATGCAACGACAGTCACTTCTCGTTCTATAGTACTGAATCGGGGGCTCAATATAAACAAAAGTTCCTACGCCATCTGCTCCAAGCTTAGCGAGCTTATCAGCTTTCTCGTTCCCATCTACTCCCCTATGTCCAGGTACCCATACAAGATATACACTCAAAATAATTCTACAGTAAAAGGTTTAGTAAGTGATATTGTACCAAAATCTACTAATTGGTTACTAATTTTAGTATCTTCAAAGTACTAACATTAGTAATTTTTACTGGTTTTTACTAATATTAGTTAAAAATTTTAGTATTGGTTACCAATTTCTGCACTAGGTCCTTTTGGACTAAAATTAGTTAAATTTTTAGTATTGAATACCCACGTTTTTTTTGGGTGTACAGTATTATTTCCGGATAGTTTCTGAAGATTCTCGTAACATTTTAAAACGACTTTTTATTTAATACAAAAGCTCCTTAGAGCATTTAGTGCAGCTTGACTGTCGACGTAAAAGTTTATTATTTTACCCTTTTCCCCAAGAAACTGTGAGGCTGCCTTATCTATAGCAACTATTTCAGCCTTGAAAATACTACAGTATAAAGGTAATTTGAAAGACTTCTCTTCACAAACGTCTGAAGTAAAACCGGCTCCAACTCCCGTCGATTGTTTGGAGCCGTCTGTGAAAATATTTATAGCGTCATTTGGAGCGCAACGCCTGTCCGACAAAAATTCTCGAGTCGGAAATTCAACTTTAAATTTCCGGTTGAAAAGTAATTTGGGCACTTTGTTTTGTTCCAAATTGTCCATGCTACTGTGTCCAAAGTTTCGGCGTCTGAGCCAATTTGACTCCTTGAGTCTCAGGCATGCCTTATAAGCCTCACCTTTAGCAAAGATGTCAATTTGGCAGCAGATGCAGTAATGTGTCGATGGATGCAGCTGATGTCGTTCTTAGGGCTCCAGTGACACTAAGGCCTAAAAGCCGTTGGGCCTTTTTGAATTTCCTAAGAGTCACATCCCTTTCAAGTGCTTTGTGCCATACCATAACCCCGTAGAGTAAGATAGGTCTTACTATAGAAGTATATATCCAGTACGTGATCCTTGGCTCAAGGCCCCGTGTTTTGCCGAACATTTTCTTGCATGCGTAGTATGCATTATTTGCCTTCTTTAATCGTTCCCCTGTATTCAGTTGACATGATTGTTACGTCGTCTGCATATGCAACTACTGATACTCCTTGCGTGTCCAGTTTTTTGAGAATAGGATCCACAACCAAAAGCCAGATTAATGGTGATAAAACTCCTCCCTGTGGCGTTCCCTCGACGTATATCTTGTGACTCTTTCGAGTCCCCATTCGGCTGTGACTTCCCTAAAAGCAGTAGGCAGCCAATCCATTTCCCGATCGTTGGATTTATACTAGCCATGTCCATAGCGTTAATGATTGCATCCATACTTACATTGTTGAACGCACCTTCTATGTCTAAAAAAGCGGCCAAAATAAATTCTCTGAATTCCAGAGATCTTTCTATTGTATATACGAGTGAATGAAGTGCCGTTTCTATCGATTTGCCCTGCTGATAAGCATGTTGCATTGCCGACAAAAAGTTTCCACCCAGGTTCTCTCTTATGTACAGGTCAAGAATTCTCTCCAAGGTTTTCAGAAGGAAGGACGATATACTAATAGGTCGATAATCCTTTGCAGTTGCGTGATTAATTTTACCGATTTTCGGTATGAACACTACTTTGGACTTCCTCCAAGATTGCGGTATACAAAATTGCTGTAGACACGCTACGAACACTTCCTTCAAATAAGGAATTATTTCGATAATAATCTGGCACTGGCGATTTATAAGGCTCGAACGATTCGACTGCCCATCTAATCCACTCATCAGATATCAGATTGTGTGGAATTATCAATTGCTCGTGAAGTTGTATCTCCGATAAAGGTTGTTCCCTGCATCCTGGAAAATGTGTTCTAAGAAGAACATCCAATGTTTCAATTGCATTCTCGGTCCATGTGTCATCTATTCCCATCAGTAAAATTGGTGGTATGGGCCTTTTAGATAAGACTTTCCTGAGTCTGGCTGCCTCGACAGTGTGTTCAACGTCACTGCAGAGCTTCTCCCAGCTACTCTTTTTCGATTTCCGAATTAATTTCTTAAAGGCTTTCAGTTCCTCTCTATATAAGGACCAATGTGCGTCAGTGTTAGCCTTTCTTGCTTCTTTAAAGAGGCCTTGGAACTTTTTCCTTGCATGCGATAGTTCTCTAGAACGCCAAGGTGGTTGTATTCTCTTACTCCGATATCTTACCGGGAAAGATTTCTCAAAGGACTTATCATGGTGAATTAGTAGAGAAAAATTACCTCGAGGTAGAATTACCCTACTTAAAATATATTGGTGAAAACGTTTTTGAAATCGGATGAGTAATTTCCGATATAACTTTTTACAAACATTATCACTTTATTACATTACCACTTTATTATATTTGTATATTTAGAAATATATATTGTATAATTTTAAAGTTTTTACTCGGGATAACAAAAATAAACTCTATTCATTTAATGATGATTATATGGTCTTGTTTGATTGTCTTAAGACATAAATATATAATATGCGTTAGTTTTAAAGAAGAAATACAAAATAAATTTGCATATACATATGTACCTACATATTAACAAAATCTTGTAAAATATAATAGTATCTACAGAAACATATCACCAAAAATACCCCTGTGAGTAAGAGAACCAGCCCTGTGACCATTTCTGAGCTGGTCTAAAGTGACAAGGTTCGGATATTATATGCATATGTATTATTATTATTATTTTATTTATGTTTTTTAATTTCTCTTAAATGTATTAATTTGGATATAATTAGTCTGAAATTTTTAATTTTATGGGCAATAAAATGTTATAAAGATTTTGGAATGTGCACAAATTTTGCACAATTATAATTACTATTAATTTAACATTAGCAAATGTACAAAAAAAATAATATAATTGTTACATGCACTTCCTTTATAGTGGTTATACTAAACGTAGGGTATACATGTAAGAAAAAAATATACCAATTGAAAATATGTATGTATGACCTTAGGAAATGTAAAATGTGAACAAAAATAATTAACTGTTACATGCACTAACCATATAGAGGGTATGCCGAACGTAGGGTGCACAAGCGATGTAGAAACATACAAGTTTGATACATTTATGACCCTAGGAAATGAAAAATGTGAAAAAATAATTAACTGTTACATGCACTATCCTATAGAGGGTATACCGAAAGTAGGGTGCACAAGTTAGATAAATATATACAAATTGGAAACACTTGTGACCTTAGGAACTTAAATATGTCAAAAAAAAATTTTGTCCCGCTAGCTTGTTCTAGTCGTCACAGTGTGCTCAGGTGTGAATTGGGTTAAGTTTAAGGTTTCTAAATTCCCGGACTTTTTCAATTCCCGGGAAATCGTTTTATAAAAATCGTATTCCCGGGAATTCCCGGGAATTTTTTAATTAAAACAAATTTTGAACTTTACCATATAAAAATTGTTATATTACAAATTATGGTCGTATTTTCCAATTTAAAACCATTTTGGATGTATTCTTTTGTAAAATAGTTTAACTTACCTCTAAAATATACGTAGAAAGTTCATAACATCTATTTTTTGTAGAAATATTGGACCTTATCATAGTTTTAGTATTTGCATTGACGTAATTCCACTCCATGCAAAATTGTTCACAATTCGGTAATACCCGATTTTGCATCAAATGCGTTTTTAATAATTTTTTTGAAAATTTTTCTAATTTCGGTTGGCGTACCGTAAGAAAATTATATCTTTAAGATGTATTTAATTAAACTTTCGAATTATTAAAATTAATTGGTTTAAGGCATTTTGGCCAAAATGAGAACACCAATGTACTATATAGCCATTGTAACGACGTATATTCACTGGTGGCTGATATAGAACTCGCAGCGGCCAGGGTTCGTTACAAAATATTTTTTTTTCACGACCGATAGATATCAGGCTTTTACTTCATATATGAAATTTTAAGCTGAAAACCAGGTTTGTTATATATTTTTTAAAATATTGATATTTTTGTTTAAGCACTATAAAGATTGCTGTTCTGAATATGAAATACTAAATTTCGTAAAGAAGAAATCATTGGAATTTTAGATTAAGAAAGCTTTTGCCAATTTGCAACAAACATTTGAAGTGAAATTTAGTTTGATTAAAGTAAAAAAAATTATTAGGCCTAAATAATATGCAAGCTCTAGCATATCCTCACTAGTATTTCTTTAAAAATTGTAATTCTTTCATAGTTTTAATGTAATTTTTTAATAAATCATTTAAGATTGTGTTAAAAATGTGTAAATTAAATATATTTTTATTAAAAAATTAGCGACGAATTCCCGAAATTTCCCGAAGACAAAATCCCGGGATTTAAAAAAAAATATTTCCCGGGAACTCCCGGGAAATTTTTCCCGAATAGAAACCCTAGTTAAGTTTCATTAAACCAATTTTGAAAAGTAGACAAAATTTACCGGTTTTTGGTATTTTTAAAAATCGTAATTTTTGGGCAAAAATCGTCAAATCCTCATTTTGGGGAGTAAAAATCGTCAAAATGCTGAGAAATCGTCAAATCTGGCAACAGTGGTCACAGGATAGGCACTGTTACAACAATTGGTTCAAAGTTACTCAGATGACAAAACAACGTTACAAATCTTTTTTATACAAAATAAGTTTTGAGATCGAAGTTCGAACCTATTACACCGTCCGACAAAATGAAAACAAGTCGTTAAACACGAACTGGAGAGAGTTATAAGGGGACCAGTAGGCTATTTGGTAGCGTGCTAGCCTTTCGACGTGGGGGTCGTGGGTTCGATTCCCACCAAAACCCTTGTTTTTTTCGCTACAACGAGACTACGGTCATTGTTACCAGTTCTCGGTTAGGTTGAGTTTATTAAAAATGAGTTGTAAATAAATAGAAAAAATAAATAAAAATAATTGACCATGTGATCAAAACTAAAAAAAACTGGAGAGAGAACTTGGAGAATTTAATTTTTTTAAATATTTTTTAAAGATTTGTAATTGTCTTATAATCTCACTTTTGATGGCAAACAAAAGAGGGGAATATCCGATAGTTTTCTCATTGTATTGTTTTGACATATCAGGAAGAAAGGAGTAATGTCTTTACTAAACTTAATCCTTAAATGTCATTTAAAATTTTAACAAAATATTTTGATAAAGTTTAAAAAGGATTTATAAATATTCTTTTAAAACTTTATCAAAATATTTTGTTAAAATTTTAAATGACATTTAAGGATAAAGTATTGGAAGGACATTACTTCTTTCTTCAGTTTTATTTCGGGTGTGCTCTTTAGTTCAAATGCACGTAACTTCCACATGTTTTGTCGGATATTATTAAAAAACCCCTTATTTTCTTTGTAATACATCAGACTTGAACTTTACATGCAGAAATAAAATTTAAAAATTTTTTAGCTTGGTCAAATTTACAAGTTATGTAGGTACACTTTGCGGACTTTCCTTGTAAATTACAGGAAAACCCAACAATAGAATTCAATTCTGATGGCGGAATCGAATTCAGGAGGTCAAAATACATAAAAATTAGTGGATCTGGTTTCTTGGTCAAAACCTTTTTATATTTTTGTGGGGCTGTGTTAGCGAAGATCCTCTCCTTTCATTTGCCATCAATAGTGACATTATAAGTCAATTAAAAATATTTAAAAAATATAATGGTTTTATAAACTAATTATTTTAGATAAATAGACAAAATTACAAAACAAAATGTAAATTAAAATTATTTTTTTTATGTCAATGCGTGAACATATGAATTTCAAATTTTCGCTTCAAATTAATTGATGTTTTGTAACAATTCTGTTTACCGGTGAACATCTTACAGGCCTTCAGGTGACAAAATGTGCAGACTGTGCAAATCATACACATTTACAAATAAAACTAAAGTTATGTTTTAGGCTTTTGAATCCTGAAAACTTTTAAGGTCATTTAATGCGTTTGTGGTTTACGATGACTTTTAAATTTGTAATTAAAAAATAAACAATTAATTGGGCATCATATGAGTGAGAAAAAACAAACTACAATCGTGCATCGATTAATTAAGATTTCGTTTTTAATGTATTTTTTTTTTGGTTCAAATAAGTATAATTAAATTTTTACCACAAAACCGCAGCCTTTATCTTTCATAGTGCTTTTTTTTTTGTGGTTTTCGATCAATTGCGCAGTTTTCAAACACATGTAACTTGGAGACCAGGCCTATTTATACAAACGAATGGGATTTAATGGGAGTACTTGATCCCTGATGGTATATGAAAATTTCTTGTTATTTAATAGAATTAAAAAAAATCAGCAGTTACTGAGGTTTTAAGTGGCAGCTGACGCCTAACGTTAGCACGCATAAATTCTGAGGTGTGCAGTTACTGAACTTGTTCAGTAACTTTGAACTTGTTTAAATACCATTCGGAATTCAATTCTGTTCACATATGTCCACCAGCATCCATGTTATGTGAATGTACCAACATTTTTGAGATTTCATTACATTTGAGTATATTACTTTTCAATCGCTGAACGGTGACCGATTTCTTCCAATTTCAATAGGCTTCGTGCTAGGGCCAAAAGATGCTTAAATTTCAAATTTCAAGTCAATTGATTGAAAATTCCTTTCTGTATCGTGCTTAAACCAATAGATGGATAGACGGACGGACATCGCTAAATCGACTCAAAAAGTAATTCTGAGTCGATCGGTATACTTGAAGGTAGTTCTAGGACCAATATTGTGGGTAGTTACAAACATCAGCACAAACTCATTATACCCTGTACCACAGAGTGGTGCACTCAAAAAAAAGTGAACTAAAATCTGGGAAAATTAACTCAATTTTGAGAAAAAGAGGGAATGATTTTGCTCCAAAGATTTTTTTTCTTGGTTTTAGTTCATAATTTTCCCAAAAATAAGGAAAACAAAGTTACTTTATTTTAAGCCAATTTTAACTAGAAAATGGGAAAAATTATACTTCACAGTTTAGAAATAGATTGGGTCTAGACCCTGGACCCATGTGTTTGGACCCCATTTAACTCGAGACCCCGTTGGGTCCTTTAAGGGTCCCCAGAGATTTTGAACCAAAACTTGTGTCCATTCCGCTCTAACTTGCTTAGTTTTTGAGATACGGTAATAAGGGCCCTGATAGGGTCTTGAGAATCTTAAAAACCGGATAACTCAAAAACTATTAATCGGAGGGCTTTCGGGTATTTTGCGGAAGTGTTCTACGAGTCAAGAGCTACAAAAATGACGTTGGACCTTTTCTCGTGTTGGCAGTATTTGCCGAGATATGTGCATATATAAAATCTCGGGAATTTCAAATTTTAGATCTAAAATTAGGGTCTTGAGACCCCGACAGATATGCAGAGCTAGGCTATTCCATATTTTTCTTTGCAGTCTTTCTTTTGAAAATTTCATCCGTTTTGCTCTATCCCGCTTAGTTTTCGAGATATCGCCATTTTGCATTTTTAACTAAATTCTAAGAAGTTATTTACTAAATTCTCAGAAGTCATTAACTAAATTCTAAGAAGTACACTTCCTCAATTTAAAGAAGAGAAATACGATGATGTTTATTTTAGTAAATTTTAACTAAACTTGAACTAAATTTTTTTCAAGAAATATGTCTTAAAAATAAAGATACGATTATTAGATTTGTGGAAAATTTCTTTGGCAGTAAGAATTTTTTCCTAATATTAAAAAAATCCATTTAAAGAAAACTATGAACTAATTATAAGTAAATGAGCTAAAATTTTTTCCTCATAGTTAAGAAAATTTCTTATTTTTAAGTTAAATTTAACTAAATTTTAGGAAAATTCATGATAAATTTTCAAAGACATTTTTTCCTTAATTTTAGTTATGTCTTTTTTTTCAGTGTGTAGGGTATAAAAATCAGTTCAAATTTTGTTTAAAATTGCTAATGCGCTAAATGAAGCTTTCACGATAGTTTTGCTAACATGGTAATCTCAACTAAAAATTTGCTAAAGATTAGCTTACTAGCATTAGCAAAAAAAAATTAGTAAATCTACTAATGTACTATTTTGAGTGTACTTTATTTTGGTCAAAAGTGTACGTGAACGATTATAGCCAATGTCCATTCTGAAGGAATATTCTAATTATTGGCGATTATATGGGAGGTACCACGCCCCATTGACTAAGAAATAAAAAAAAAGCAATCTATATCCAATTTTGTTGAAATTCTTTGCCAGTTATCGCATTTTTATTTCCAGACCCTTTCTGCTCTTGTCTTTTCCGTTATGTACGATATTTGCTTATTTAAATAAATAGAGTTTTATAAGTAAAAAATAAATAAATATAAAACGGATCAAGTATCTTTGAAACTTCCCCACATTCTACTCGTAGAATATTGTGTATCAAGGTTTTTATTTAAATATTTATGCATATTACTACATATTGAGTAACACAGAATAATTTTTTTTTTTATTAATATTTTATTTATTTATACAACTTTATCAGCCATTAAGTCTGGCTATGGTTTTTATGGTACTGACGCGTCGTACCATATGTGTGTTACTTTTTGGATTGCATTTATAATGATATGGCATTGTTTAGTAATATTGTTTAATAACATTATTTTCATTACAATATTTTTTTATCACTTTTAAGTTAATAATTGCATGAAGGTTACAAAACTTTGTTAAACATTTTTATCAATATAAATATGTATAACAAAAACAAAATATATGTAGTAGCGTATCCCGAAATTTTTGAGTTTCTGTAAGGCATAAACCTAGAACGATATACTTCACATAACCAAACTTTTGACAAAAGAAATGCATATTTGAGAAAATTCAGAAATGATGTTCGTTGCACCCCGAAGATGACCTTAAATTTTTTTTTCGTTCGTTCTTTGTTTTTTTTTTTTTATTTCACGGGAAACGCTAAAAAACAGTTTTTTTTTTACAACATGTAAAATATACAATAAAATGTGTTAATTTCTTAAGTAAATCTTTTTTAAATGTAAATGTTTAATTTGCGTTTTCTCAATAAAAAAAAAAACAAAATAATAAATAAAGGAAATATCTAAAGAAGACAACAACATTAACTAAACAACGGCACTTTTGTAAAATCTTTGTAATGTTTACTAAACAAATTTATTTAAATGTAGAAAAACGATAAAGAAAGACTTTCTTTGTTGTCTTTTTAAAGAGTTCATTACATATCTCAAACTAAACACAGTTATTTTTAACCAACGGAAAATCAGTAAAATTACAAATAAAGCGGAAATCATAGAAATATACCGCCTTTGATATCCTTGCATAAAAAGTCATTACCACTTTCAAGTGGAGTGCGTCAAAACTATAAAAATTATAATCAAACAATAAAAAATCAAAAACCAAAAATCTCAGGTCTTTAAAAGATTTTCTAATAAAAAAAATTTCAGATTCTGATGTATTTATTTGATAGAAATAATCTCAAATTCTAAGACACTTCGACAAATATCACACTCTGAGATTTTGTGTAATTTTTAATCTCAAATTTTGAAACATATTTCTATACAAAATCTAAGATTTTGAGGTATTTTTTTTGGAAAAAACTTAAATTCCAAGATATTTCTTTAAAGAACAAATTGTTCTATAAAAAAATTGGCAAAATTTGATAAAGTGCTCAGAACATAGCGATTTAAAAAAAATGTGCTTTTTATCTGAAAAGTTTTCTAAAAGGAAGAGTTATCAGAACTAATGGAAAAAATTCCTTAGAATCTGAGGAGTTTTCTTATTCTTACAACCTTTGTGTTTTTGTTATTTTTTTCTTCATTGAAATATTTAATAGGTAAATCATTCAACGGCAGTTGTTTTTTAAAACAGTTGTTTTTACTGAAATTCTAATTGACACCAATTTTGTTAGTTTAACCGACATTTTTTGGAGTGTTGAAAAAAAATCATCATTGATTTCCCATAGATAAGAGTTTTTAGGAAAAAAACATAAAAAGTTGGGCGTACACTCAAAAAAAAAACTTGTAAAAAGCAGGGTAAAATGTTTTGTAATTCCGTTCTACCAACATTTAACAATTTTCCTTGTTTTTCAACAAAAATTCTTGTACTTTGCTCAAACGAGAACTACAGTTTTATTGTTAATTTTACAAATTTATTTTCGTAATTGTATTCTACCATTTTGAAAGGTTATTTTACAAAAAAAAAACTGTAATTTTACAATAAAGTTTACAAAAAAAAACTGTTGTTTAACAAAAAATATAAAAAAATATTTTTTTTTTAAGTTTTTTATTTTTAATTAAAAAATATTTTAAAAAAAATGTTGACAAAATTTTGAAAAATTTATTACGAGGATTCTAGTTAATTTGCAAAAAAAAGTAGTTATTTTACAAAAATGATTTTATTACGAGGATTTATGTTGTTTAACAACATTTTTTTTTTAAATTTACCATTTTGGTTTGTAATTTTACCATTTTTTATATATATTTACAATGTTGGCAATCGATACCTTTTCAATACCGTTATCCGTTTCAAAACCCTTTAAATTGAATACCGGTACCAATACCAATACCGAAACTCAGTTTTGGTATCGGATACCGGTATCCAAAAACCTTTTCCTTCGGTACCGGTACGTACCGGTATTGAAACGGTTTTTCCTAAAAAACCTTGTTTTTTTACTCCAAATGCCTTCCCGAAGTCTCATAAAAATCAAAAAAATCATTGGGTACCCACATCGTGGATTAAGTTAAAATTTAAAAAAAGTCATACTTCAACCGCTATGTGTGAGCAGAAGAAAATTTTTTATTTCCACGAAATTTTTTTGGATTCATTTAGACTCTCAATAGAAACTTTCTGAACCCCTTAGTATAGTTTAGTTTTTTGGAGATTTTTATTTAATCTGCGATGTGGGTGCCCAAGGATTTTTTTGATATTTATAGGACTTTGTGGTTAAAAAACTATTAGCAAAACCGTGAATTTCCCAGTTGGCAACGTCCTCGAGTCATCCTCAGTGACGGAGCGGTGACATGTCAGAGTCACTGCTGACATCCACAAGACATCTCTATGTACTGGGTTGAGGACAGTTTCATACAAATTTTCAAAATGTCCTCACTCAAAGTCAGCAGTGGTCAGGGATCACCTAAGACTTCTTTGGGGACATGTCACCTAAGACTTCTTTGGGGAAATGTCTGACGTAGGTCATGCGAAAATACAAAAAAATTTCGTATTTCCTTTAGTTTTTGCTTTTATCCATTTTCCTTTATTATTTATCTTTCTCATATTTAGAAAAAACTTTTCGCCTTTTTTAGTCCCAACTGGATTTGAACCTGGAACCTCCAGTTTAATAGTCCCAAACCTAACTAATTGTTCCAAACTTAATTTTGAAAATTGCTTGTCTATTTATTACTTTTATTATACTTGTTAGATTTTGATTTTATTTTAAATAAATCGATAATATTGTCATCTTTTTCTTGGAAATTGAAGAGTTGCCCAGATTTAAAATTCTAATTTAATGTACTGCTATACTGAAGATATTTCCTTTTAGACGTCTTAGAGGAATTGTCCACACTCTTAAAGCAAACATTCAGTGATGAGAATGTTAGGACATGTCATCAAGGATTACCTATGATTTGTAAGAACCTGAAGACATTTCCTCAAGGAATCACTGTGGAAATTTCCTCAGTGACACATTTTCCAACTGGGTTCAAATTGGTTTCACCTTTAGTTCACGTGTTGAAAAACCCGTCAAACCAGCTTTAAAAACATTGAATAGTCAGAAAAATATTTTTAAAGTATTTTTTTCATTCACAAATATTTTTACAATTGAACAAAAAAAAACTTACACTCGAAAAAAATTTTGCACTCAAAAAAAAAATGTTGTATTTTTTTCAAAAAAATTCCTGCACTTTGATCAAGGGGATAGGAAAATTACACCCCTTTTGTAGGTGTGGTCCGGCAACGTCTCCGCCGACCCCCTAAAAAACGCAATTTTAATTTTTTTCTCACTTTAAAGGGCATTTTAGCAAAAATGCTAAAAATAAATACGTAAATACGTGTTTAGTATTAAAATTAAAAAAAAAAAAATTTAAGTTTTTATACGTTTTTTTTTATATTTTTAGAATTTTTTTCGATAATACCGGTACACTCAAAAAAATAAACTGGTAAAACGCCTGGTAAAATGCCTTGTAATCCCGTTCTACCAATATTTAACAATTTTCCTTGTTTTTTAACAAAAAATCTTGTACTTTGCTACAGTTTTATTGGTAATTTTACAAGTTTATTTTCGTAATTGTATTCTACCATTTTTAAAGGTATTTTACAAAAAAAAACTGTAATTTTACAACAAAGTTTTTATTACGAGGATTCTAGTTGATTTACAAAAAAACTGTTACTACTATTTTAGAAAAATTTTGTTATACGAGGATTTATATTGTTTAACACAAAAAAAAAAAAACAATTTTTTGTAATTTTTTTTTATTGAAAAATATTTAAAAAAAAAAAGTTGACAATATTTTGAAAAATTTATTACGAGGATTCTAGTTAATTTACAAAAAAAAACATTTATTTTACAAAAATGATTTTATTTCGAGGATTTATGTTGTTTAGCAATTTTTTTTTTTTTTGTAAACTTACCATTTTGGTTTGTAAGTTTACCATTTTTTTAAACATAATTACCATTTTTTCTTGTAAGTTTACCATTTTTTTTTTTTATTTTTCCGGTTTTAAAACAATATTCTTAGCAATAAAATTGGTTATTTTACCAATTTTTGGCGCATTCAAAATTACGAGGAAATCCTCGTAATTTTACGAGAATTTTACCTACGTCATATTTTACGAGAATAGCCTCGTAAAATCACGAGATTTTTTGGTAACTTTACAAGGTTTTTTTTTTGAGTGTACGTACCGGTATCGACGTTTCGGTATCGGTAATACCGTAACCGATTCAACTCAAATACCGTAACCGATACCGATACCGAAATAAATAAAAATTCTATACCAATACCGATATCGATACCGTTATTCGTTTCGATTGCCAACCTTTTATATTTACCATTTTTTCTTGTAAGTTTACCATTTTTTTTTTTTATTTTTCCGGTTTTAAAACAATATTTTTACCAATAAAATTAGTTATTTTACCAATTTTTGGCGCATTCAAAATTACGGGGAAATCCTCGTAATTTTACGAGAATTTTACCTACCTCCTATTTTACGAGAATAGCCTCGTAAAATCACGAGATTTTTTGGTAACTTTACAAGGTTTTTTTTGAGTGAACTGATTTGAGTTCATTAAAAATTAACACCCTAGTTATGACTGAAAAATTTCGGTCGTAATTCCAACAGGTATCGGAAAATTGCCATAGTCCTCACAACTGATATAGGAATTATGACCGTTATATTTAGCCATAATACCCATTTCCGTTATGAGGATAATTTTTTTTTTCCTTGGGGATTAAATACGGTACTTTTGCGCTGATGTTACACTGAAAAAAAAAGACATAACTAAAATTAAGGAAAAAATGTCTTTGAAAATTTATCATAAATTTTCCTAAAATCTAGTTAAATTTAACTTAAAAATGAGAAATTTTCTAAACTATGAGGAAAAAATTTTAGTTCATTTACTTATAATTAGTTCATAGTTTTCTTTAAATGGATTTTTTTAATATTAGGAAAAAAATTCATACTGCCAAAGAAATTTTCCACAAATCCAAGAATCGTATCTTTATTTTTAAGACATATTTCTTAAAAAACAATTTAGTTCAAGTTTAGTTAAAATTTACTAAAAAAAACATCATCGTATTTCTCTTCTTTGAATTGAGGAAGTGTACTTATTAGAATTTAGTTAATGACTTCTGAGAATTTAGTAAATAACTTCTTAGAATTTAGTTAAAAATTCAAAATGGCGATATCTCGAAAACTAAGCGAGATAGAGCGAAACGGATGAAATTTTCAAAAGAAAGACTACAAAGAAAAATATGGAATAGCCTAGCTCTGCATATCTGTCGGGGTTTCAAGACCCTAATTTTAGATCTAAAATTTGAAATTCCCGAGATTTTATATATGCACATATCTCGGTAAATACTGCCAACACGAGAAAAGGTCCAACGGCATTTTTGTAGCTCTTGACTCGTAGAACACTTCCGCAAAATACCCTAAAGCCCTCCGATTAATAGTTTTTGAGTTATCCGGCTTTTATCTCAAAAACTAAGCAAGTTAGAGCGAAACGGACACAAGATTTGGTTCAAAATCTATGGGGACCCTTAAAGGACCCAACGGGGTCTCAAGTTAAATGGGGTCCGAACCCATGAGTCCATGGTCTAGATCCAATCTATTTCTAAAATGTGAAGTATAATTTTTCCCATTTTCTAGTTAAAATTGGCTTAAAATTAAATAAATTTGTTTTCCTTATTTTTGGGAAAATTATGAACTAAAACCAAAAAAAATCTTTGGAGCCAAATCATTCCCTCTTTTGCTTAAAATTTAGTTAATTTTCCCAGATTATAGTTCACTTTTTTTTTGAGTGTATAAGTCAAATTTACGGAAATAGAAAATTTACAATATTATTTTAATATGTATAAAGGCAGCGCGAAAGGAGCAACTTAAGCTGTTCTTTAAACCACTTCAAAAAACTTTGAGATTAACATAGCCGTTCTGGACAGAGCACCGACGAAATACGTTCATAACATAAATAATAATGAAGATTAATAAAGGCGTCCAGTATCTTGTGGCAATCCTTAAGCAACCAAATATTACTTGAACCTACTTGGCATGATTGTGGACCCCTGGCAGGATCCATAATAATTTATTTTTGGACGGCGATATATGCCAAAAGAGCAGGGAATTGCGATAATAAATATACAAAATACCTGCGAGAGCAGCATATTCTATGGCACTATCCTGTACTCTCGCGCTTAAAATCTATGTATTGATAAGACCACCCTTTTCGAAATCTAAAAGAATTCTAAGGACTTGTCATATAATATACGAGTATGTTCGCAATTTAACTTTGTAATTGTCTACAATTATAAATGACTCTACTATTTCTCTGATCGTTGCATTTATGCACTTATATGGAGAATGTAACCCAATTGTAAAATTTATTTTCCGGTAATGTTCAATTTAAATTAAAATTTGCAGAGGCTTGGAATCAAACCCCAATTAACCCGCCAAAAATTTCGGAATTTGCTACTCTTTTTCAAAAACAGAAGTGTAAAACTAGGTTTACCTTCCCAGTGATTACATCTTCTTTATAGTCTTTAAGGCGCGTATGGTTATAAAAAATAAAAACTACAAAATCACAAATTAACTTTTTGTTGGGTGCGGTCTTAAACATTATGATTGTTGTTATTTGGTTATGCATTTATATACTTAAATGACTTCAGCAACATTGGAATACATTAACAATGCATTTTTCATAAAGTACATTTTAACCAAATTTATTATCGGTTACGCAAATACTACTTAATGCAGTACATACAATAGAAATAATTAATATACGTAAATTTAAATAGTGAAGAAGTTACTACTTACATTTGATAGACCAAGCTACATCAGAAAGTCGACTTGAGTTTTAGAATATCAAGTAAAAATCAAAGTGAAAATTACTCAACGAAAACAGATTCGTTGTGATAACTGCATTTATCGACAAACAAATGATTCAGTTGCGTTGAAGGTTGTAACAACAGCAATTTATTTGAGACGATCAAATTAATTCGATTGTTACTAAAACGATAATCCTAATCGAAAATAACGGTTCTTCTAATTAAGAGAATTATCCCAACCGTTATTCACAGATTTGCCTGAAACTATAAATAAATATAAAAGAGACGAGTTTAAGGTTGGAAGACTCAGCTAATCGGTGAGCTGGGGGGACTGCTTGGCCCTCGCGGTATATGTTTACAAGTTTATTTTTGTCTGCTTTGTGCACTGAAGTATTATAGTTTTATAATTATTTAAACTATTTTTATACCCTCCAACCACAGTATGGGGGTATACTCACTTTGTCATTCCGTTTGTAACGCATCGAAATATCGGTCGGGTACCCCATAAAGTATATATATTATTGATCCATGATCGATTCTAAGACATTCTATGAATGTCCGTCTGTCTGTAGATACACTCAAAATATTTTGTAGGCAAAAACAAAAGAAAAACACACTTAAAACCAGTGAATAAACAATTGAAAACCATCCCAGTAATTATTCATTTGTTTTAAAAACATCAACATTTATTTTTTACTGTTGGCAAAATTTTCTAAAATAAATGACACTAAACAATAAAAAATTACGGCTTTTTCATTCTTTTTTACCAACAAATTCGAAAAAAATAACCTACGAAAACATTAAAAATTAATGATAGTTCTGTTATTTTTACCAACAAATTCCAAAAAAATAACCTACCAAAACATTAAAAATTAATGATTTCGTAGGTTATTTTATACAATTTTCTATTGAAATATTTTTTTAAAATTTTTTAATAAAATTTTGGGGAATCGATCCCGCAATCAACTACATTCTGGCCAGACACTCTACCCATCGTGCCAAAGCCACTTGATACAAATATGTTTTTATATTTCTATAAATAATTTTTTGATTTTTTTTTCTACAAACAAATAACTGACTTGTGTAGGTAAAAACTAATGATATATCATTAAAAAATACCAACAATTTAAAAAAAATTACTTACACAAATCATTAAAAATTTAAAGAATAATCAGTAGTTTTTACTTACAGAACAAAAATAAATGACTTTATAAATTAAATGTTAGTGAAAGTCTTTTATATAAACGGAAAACTTTTTAAATAAACTACAAACAGTTAATGACATAATTTTTTGAGTGTAACACAATGCAGTCCAAAATAAAATAGCTAGGTTCGTGAATGGGAAAAATTGGGCCAGGGGGAAAAAAGTTCCCCCTTGTAGAACTGAACCAACCTCTGAAAAAATACACTTTTTTTTACATGTTTTTTTGTATTTTTGTTAAATTAATGAAACATTTGGTATATTTATCGCTATGGGAAGGTGCTCTCAACGTCCCCCACTGACCACATAACCCCCCCCCCCAAAAAAAAAAACGGCTGTAGGCAAAATCGCCCAATGAAAAAATCGCCCAAAAAATTTTATGAAAAATCGCCCAAATGCAAAATCGCCCAAAAAGTATGAAAAATTACCCAAAAAGAAAAATACGAAACTTCGCCCAAAATCAATGAAAAAAAGCCCAAAAAAGGAATGAAAAATGGCCCAAAATAAAATAAAAAAAAATATTTTTTCTAAACCATTTTTTCCAAAACACATACTACACAGAAAAGCTTTCTTTTGCGGAGAGGTTGGGTCTAAGGCATGGAGTTTGTAATCCCTAAGCCCGGCCGAAGACCGTCTACGCAGAAGAACTTAAAGACAAAGACAAAAACTTTTACGATAAGACCATAGGTTACGTGGTTATTATTTATTTTTATAGATCGTTGTTTTGACAATACAGCCCGAAAAATGCATAAGTAATTGATGTAAACGTTTTAAGTGTGAAACCTAAATTTTAACGAAATAAAAAAAATTGGAATTAATTCCGATCAAAGCGGCGCAGACGAAAAATTTTGCCATTAAATTTTAACAAAAAATAACTCGATTTTTTGTTAAAATTTGTTTGGAACACAAAAAACGCTTCTTTAATTTGAACTATTAGGCGTGGGATAGCTAATCAGTTTTCGATTTCGATCCGCGATACCCTCTAATTTTTATAGGTTCTAAAGAGAAAGCATGAGCCAAAATATTAGGGCGGAGGGTGGGGCCATATGGCCCCTCATCGGGGTCAAAGTTGGGCGTAAAGTGGTAAAAATCCTCAAAAAGCCCAACAACTGCCCTAGAAACAACCCTGGAGGTGTGCAATGTGAGACGAACCTCCCATAATTTTCTACCCCCAACATTTTTCTTGAACATACCTAACCCCTATTTCCACTTCCTAAGGGGGCTCCCATACAAAACATTTTTAAAAAATTGTTCCTACCATTCTAACTTACCCTAAAGTGCCCTTAGTGGAGCCAAATGTATGACCGACCTCCATTAATTTATAAATTCCAGCATTTTTTGCAAACATAAATACAATGTACTTTTAACCCTTAAGGTGGTCCCCATACATTTTTTTTATTTTTAATTAATTTGTTTTATTAAACCTGCTCCTACCGCCCCTACCGTTCCTTCCAGAGAGGTAAAAATTACAACCAACCCCCATTATTTTTTATTTACCCGGGTGAAAATGACCATGTATGTTCATACATGTTCATACATGCTCATATATGATTCCATGTATGATAGTATATGAACAATATATGGAAATGTATGTCATATATGGGAGCATATATGTTCATATATGCTCCCATATATGACATACACAAGTAATGTAATATTCCATATATGTAAATGTATGCAACTATGTGTGGATAGGTATATGTCATACTCCTTCATATATGCTATGCATCTGCATAGCATACATGTCTTAAAAACAATTTTTTTAAAGGTTGGGTTCGGCAGAACTTTGCAAAATTGGACGAAGTTCATTTATGGGTTCAGTCTGAAAAAGTCTTTCGGTTGGACAATTATGATCATACATCATCAAGATTGATTATAATTTTTGTATTCTATAGGCGAATATGAACGGCACTAACGTAAACAACCAAATTTAGAAGAAAATTCGAACACTCTGACGGTATTACTGTCAGAGCTGCGAAGGATTTCATCCCTTAATAAGATTTGGTGTTAGGAATTAAACTTTTATGATTGCATTCCCCAATCACAATTTATCGAATGAATTTACATTTGATTTAAAAATATAGGGGCATGTCACAGACTCAATTCCGTTCGGATTTGAAAAAAGTGGTTTACTCGTAAAACGCAAAGAGAATATTTTTTTTCGGAATGAAACCACTTTTATGCAATTCAATTCCGCTTTGATTTTTGAAAGTGATTTCATTCCGAAAAAAATAATATTCGTTTTGTGTTTTACGAGTAAACCCCTTTTTTGAAATCCGAACGGAATTGAGTCTGTGACATGCCCCATAGAATGAATTCGGTTTCTTTTTCATTCGACTTTGAAATTGAATGCATAAGTTTTTATAAATTCGATTTTTAAAAGTCTCATGAATAATAAATAAATGAAATAAAGAATGCATTCAGTTTTTAAAATTCTCATAAACAAGAATTCGATTTAATTGTAAAAATCGAATCCATTCCAAGAAATATTGATATTTAAAGATAATTGTATTCAGTGACTATAAAAATCGAATGTATTTTATTTGTGAATTCATTCGAAAAGTGGTTAATTCTTCGAAGCTTTGATTAGCCTAAAGTATCATAAAGTCCAAAGTATATTTTTAAAATGTTCGTTAGTTTTTATTAAAATATCAGTGTCATAAATTAGTACAAATTATTTATATTTGAAAAAATTTCAATTAATAGACGTTTTATGGAAAAAAATACAAAAAAAAAATTTACATACAAATTCATGTATGACAATGTATGATCATTAATGTACATTAGAGTGTCCCTTATTTTGGAAATGTTGGAAATCTTGAGACGGTACCCGCTCATTTTTTTCCTTTTGACTTAAAAATAACTCAGGAAAAATTTTACGCCCCTAGGACCACGCCTTCCCTACGCGACGGGCCCTTAAAGAGCGGGGCCTAAAAAATCATTTTTCCATACAAACCAAAAAATTTTTTTTTTGATTTTTAATTTTTTTGTTATTATTTATTATATTACTTGGTTTGCTTATTCACAACAAAAAATTTGATTTTGGTGGGATAAGTCTTTCAGCGCTAAAAAATTTTTCGCAAAAAAAAATTTTGAGCCGCCGGGGTCCTACAGTAAAAAGTTTTTAAAAAATATTTTTTTTTAGTTTTGACCAGCAACGGTTTTAGCTGCTATGTTGCTTTAAATGATATATATTCATAAAAAAATATTTTTTGTATCTGTGACATCTTAATCGTGTTCTAAAAAAGGGTAAAAAATGCATTGATGATTTTTTTCGATACACGATAAAAATGTCACAAATATGAATAATATTTTTTTTGGAATATATATCATTAAAAACAACATAAAAACTAAAACCATTGCTTTTCAAAACTAAAAAAAAATATTTTTTAAAAATTTTTTACCGTAGGATTCCTACGGCTCAAAATTTTTTTTTTCGAAAAAGATAAAGATGTCACAGATATGAATAATTTTTTTTTTGGAATATATATCATTTAAAGCAACATAGCAACTAAAACCGTTGCTGGTCAAAACTAAAAAAAAATATTTTTTAAAAATTTTTTACTGTAGGACCCCGGCCGCCCAAATTTTTTTTTTGCGAAAAATTTTTTAGCGCTGAAAGACTTATCCCTCCAAAATCAAATTTTTTGTCGTGAATAAGCAAACCAAGTAATATAATAATTAATAACAAAAAAATTAAAAATAAAAAAAAAATTTTTTTGGTTTGTATGGAAAAATGATTTTTTAGGCCCCGCTCTTTAAGGCCCCGTCGCGTAGGGAAGGCGTGGTCCTAGGGGCGTAAAATTTTTCCTGAGTTATTTTTAAGTCAAAAGGAAAAAAATGAGCGGGTACCGTCTCAAGATTTCCAACATTTCCAAAATAAGGGACACTCTAATGTACATGTACCCTCAAATTACGGATATGCACTTGTATGGACATCCATATATGCATCATATATGAACATACATGGTCATTTTCACCCGGGTACCAACATTTTTTCCGAACATAATAACTATTAAAAACTAGTAAAAAAAATAAAAAAATGTATGGGGACCCCCTTAGGAGTTGAAAATAAAGGGTAGGTACATTCTGAGAAAATGTTGGAGTTAAAAAAATATTTGGGGTGGGTCATACATTTTACTTCTCTAGGGGCACCCAATGGACAGTTAGAGCGATAGGAGCAAATTTTATAATAATGTCATTTTGTATGGGAGCCATCTTAGGAAGTGGAAATAGAGGTTAGGTATATTCAAGAAAAAAAAAAAAAAGTTGGGGGCAGAAAATTAATGGAGGTCGGTCTCACATTGCACCCCTCCATGGGCAGTTCTAGGGCAGTGTGGGGCTTTTTGAGGATTTTTACCTCTTTACGCCCAACTTTGACCCCGATGAGGAGCCATATGGCCCCACTCCACCACCCTTACTTTTTGGCTCATGCTTTATTTTTCGAACCTTTAAGAATTTGAGGGTGTCCCAGGATCGAAATCGAAAACTGTTGAGCTATCCCAAGCCTAATAGTAAAAATTTTTTGTGTTCTAAAGTTAGAAAAAAAATTTTCATAGATATCTCACTCGCATCCTACTAAGCGACCCCATAGCTCTTTAAGGAAATGACCTAAGCTTTCTTTTGAGTCAAAAAAAGGGCCCGATTTGAGGAAAAGTCAAAAAAGTTTTGGATTTAAAAAAAAACAAGTAAAAAAGTTAAATTCGGCCTTGCCGAATGTAGTGATACCCTCCACAATTTCAAAAAGATTATTGTAAAAAACTTTATTTGAAAGGAAATTACTTTTGAAATAACAAAAAAAGAAATTGAAAAAAAATTGCGCGAAAAAAAAATTTTGGTAAAAAAAAAAATCCGCAATTTTTTTTCTTTTTTTGTCAAAAAATATGTTCGTACTTGTTTAAATACCATTTGGTGTTCAATTATGTTCACTTATGTCAACCAGAAGCTGAATTAAAGCATTATGTATATTTAGGTTATGTTGAATGTACTGAAATTTTTGAGGTGTGCTTACATTTTCGTTCATAACTTTTGAACCGCTGAAGCGATATCGCTCAAATGCAATACCAAACTTCTCGGGAGAACTTCCAATAAATATGTCAAGTTTCAGTCATCTCTGTGCAATATTTTGTCCGTGAGAGCATTTTCCACAGACAGACAGACAGACGGACAGACGGACATCGCTAGAATGTCTTAAAATCGATCGGGCATCATGAATATATATACTTTATGGGGTCCCAGACCGATATTTCGATTAGTTACAAACGGAATGACAAACTTATATATACCCTCTATCACTAAGTGGAGGGTATAAAAATCAAACATGTTATTTTTATTTTTTTTATAATTTTTTTTTCGAAAGACTGAAGAAATAGCAATCTAAACTATTTCGGACACATTTTGCTAAAAACAATAGGTAAGAAGTTACATGGATGAGATTAAACACCTCTTTGGCCAAAATGTAAAATTTTGGCCCATTCTAACTTAGAGAGTCCTTGACCGCTCTCGTTGAAAAATTGTGTCTTAACTACTATCCAATAGGACTAACCTTGGTGCAAATTTCATCCCGATCGGAAAATATCGGTTTCAAAAGTTGTGTCAGTTGACACGGAAACCCCCATAAATACAAAATTTCCACTGACATCTTTAGAAGGAACCATGGGAGCGGTATACACCGATTTTATAAAAAAAAATTAAATAAAAAACCGAAACTTACAAAAAATAAAAAAAATTGTATGGAGACTGCAGTAAGGTTAAAAAAAATGTTGGAGTTGAAAATACTCATTCATTTGACTTTTCTAGTGGCACCCTTGTGACATTTAGTGCGGTAGGAGTAAGTTATACAAAAAGGACACTTTGTATGGGAGCCCCCTTAGGGAAGATAAGGCTTTGGAATGTTTGAAACAAATGTTAAGGGGAAAAATTAATAGGGGTCGGTCTTACGTTTTACCCCTCTTGGGGCGGTAGGAGTGGTTTTAATAAAACAAATTTATAAAAAAAATGTCTTAAAGGTTAAAGATGGAGGATACATAAGTTCTGAGAAAATGTTGGGGTTAAAGAAAATTGGGGTCCGTCATACATTTTATTGCTTTAGGGGCACTATTGGAACAATTAGAGCGGAAGGACCCAATTAAAAAAAAATTAATCTTTGTATAGGAGCCCCCTTAGGAAATGTAGATAGGGCTTAGGTATTTGTGAAACAAATGTTTGGAGGGAAAATTGATGGTGGTAGGTCTCACATTTTACCCAATGAGGGCAACTCCAGGGCAGTTGTGGGCCTTTTTGTAGATTTTTATCCCATTACCCCCAAATTTTATCACAATTAGCTGCCTCTAGACCCATCAGAATCGCTCGATTTTTGGCTAATGCGTTTTTTTACGAACTTTACAAAACTAGCGGTTCTACAGTATCCAAATCTTGTTACTTAAAATCTCATACAATTATATTCACCATTAGAGTATATAAGGGGTATAACCAAATATAAAATACCACTTTACTTGCGACATTTCGAAACAAAAACCTTCTGCATAAACCTCTATTTCTAAACCTCTATCTAGAAAAAAAATTTAAATAATTTTTTTTTCATACATATTATTAAAATTTATAATGTATTCAGTTTTTTCGCTGTTAAGCGCTAAAAAATAAACTATAAGCAGCAAAATAGTATTTAAAATCCGTTAAAAAACTCGGCCTACAAAAAAAATTACAAACAAGTCGCTGTGTGTCCGTTTTTCTTATTTTTTTTTTGTTATTTGGTAGGAAAATTACATTTTTAACAAGAAAAAATATTGCAACAAAAGGAAATTTTGTGGTTTTGTAACATTTTTCACCGGGTAGTCAAAATTTCAGTTTTTTTTTCTACGTTTAAAAAGTTACAATCACTAAAAACTGTTTTCATTGTATTTGAAAAATGTTGGGCATCGTAGAGGGTATTAACGGATTCGGCCAAGTCGAATTTAATTTTCCTACTTGTTTCAATCAAAAATTTTTTAAGGGTTAAATTTAAAGGATTTAAAAAAAAATACGTTACTTTTGTGAACAAAACCATGTCAGAAATAAATTTACGCTATGTTTAACATGTAGTATCTTAAGATTTTATAATTTTTTTTATACAAATAAACACCTGTGTTAAAAACTTGTCTTTATAAACTTAAAACAATTCTTTCCAAAAAAAAAAAAACTCAGAAAAATGATTTTATCACACGAAAAGAATAAAAGGCCATGGCATTTAAAAACAATCTTACTTTTAAAACCAGAACGGCAGATATTCAGTATAAATAAGCCAAAAAAACGAACCCTTAACTATAGAATTTGACAAGTGATTGGATAGAGGGAACCAAAAATACTCATAGTGATACGAGGAGCATAGAAAAATGGTAAAGTTGATTATAATACTAAATTTGGGAAAATCAAAAATTTCAAAAATTTCAATCTATAGTATGTGAGATTTATTTTCTTTATTTTTTCTTTTCTCGACCTTTGTCATCCTTATAAGAAGATTGGATTTTTTTGTTTAAAGTATAAAAAACCTACAAGATGAACCTTTCATTTGTTAAAATTTTTTTTGTAGATATACACTCCGCATCATAACTATAGCCGCATTGCATTTTTCGGTTTGTTTAATGTTCAAGAAGTATTTTTATGAAACCTATTATGGTATATTACAGTGTTATAACAGTTCTCTTGTTTTTGTAAATTTCAGCCATCAGCTGTTTGAATTCAGAAAACGGCGACCAATAACTGTATTTGTCAGTGTTTCATAACTATAGCCGCATTTCAATAAAATCAGTTGAAATGAGTTCAAGTCAAAGTTTCGTGGCCAAATTAATTTTTTTTTTGGTAAAATTCGTTCCTCTATTAATTTTTTAACAAAATGCCACGTGGTAAATTTTTAAATGAAGTCGAACAAGTGAGAGTGTTACATTCGGCTGTACCGAATCTTTTATACCCTCCGAAATGTAAAAAAAATCCAGGGGCGTTTTTTTTGGGAGGGGGGTTCGTGGGAGACGTTAGGGGGCACCTTCCCCTTAGGATTTTGAACTTCTTCTGAGATAAGAATGTTGCATTTGCTTACCAAAAGTACAAAAAACTCTGCAAAAAATTCGTTTTTTCTTGGGTTGGTTTAGTTCTCCAAGGGGGAACTTTTTTCCCCTTGGTCCGATTTTGCCCATTTCCAAACTTAACCTGCCTAGGAATATAAGACATATTCGTGCCAAACTTCGGAAGTCTAGCTCTTTTATTTTGGACTGTATCGTGTCCTCTACACACGGACAGACGGAAAGACGGACAGACGGACGGACGGACGTCGCTAGAATGTCTTAGAATCGATCACTGATCAATAAAATATATACTTTATGGGGCCTAGACCGATATTTCGATGCGTTACACACGGAATGACAAAGTGAGTGTACCCCCATACTGTGATTGGAGGGTATAAAAAGTCATAATTTTAGCCTTTTTAGAAAGTGGTTTAAGTTATCGCGAAATTGGACGAAAAATTAAGCGATCTGACAAAGTTATCCGAAATTTTGTAAAAAATAAAAGTGGATACGGGATGAACAAAACAGGGGGTCGAAAAAAATGCTATCTGAGAGAGATCAACGCCGTATTATTAACGCTGCTAGCAATTCTATGAAAACTCTTTCGCAGATTGGTAATGAATGCGGCTTGAATGTGTCCAATTCTACAAAAAGTAGAGTCTTAAAGGAGTCTGGAACGATAACAAGACTTTTATTTTTTACAAAATTTCGGATAACTCTGTCAGATCGCTTAATTTTTCGCCTAATTTCGCGATAAATTAAACCACTTTCTAAAAAGGCTAAAATTTTGCCTTTTTCGACTTCATTTAAAAATTTACCATGTTGCATTTTATTTAAAAATTAATAGAGGAACGAATTTTACCAAAAAAAAAATTTATTTGGCCACGAAACTTTGACTTGAACTCATTTCAACTGATTTTATTGAAATGCGGCTATAGTTATGAAACACTGAGAAATACAGTTATAGGTCGCCGTTTTCTCAATTCAAACAGCTGATGACTCAAATTTACAAAAACAAGAGAACTGTTATAACACTGTAATATAGCATAATAGGTTTCATAAAAATACTTCTTGAACATTAAATAAACCGAAAAATGCAATGCGGCTATAGTTATGATGCGGAGTGTAGTACCTGTATTTTGGATATTGGTGTGGTTGCTCTGTCGAATCGTGGGTTATTTGATAATGTATTGTTGCACGTGTGCTATGTGCGTGTCTATTTGCACGTAAAATAATAAATATTTCAAAGATTTCCTTTTTTTGTTTAAATTCTATTCATTTTTTATTTTATTATTTTTTGACCTGCCAAGGATTACTAAACGATCAACTATGCCTATAGAGACACATGATTATATCGGGTTACTTTTTGTGTGTGTATTTTTTTGTGTGTAGAATATTTCTACTTTGCACACTTGATGGAATATAAGGAATTATGAAAACTAACTAAAAATTTGTTAATGCCTTTCATTAAAAATTAAAAATTTTCAAAAAAAAATTGTTATTAAGATCCCGAATGGAAAAATACACAATTCTTGTAGTGTAGTGGAACAAAAACTACGTGCATTGTTCTTTTCACGATGGATTTTCTGCACATGAATTGGGTTTGTTAAAGACGAATGTGATTATTTTGTTATTTTGGTTCAGTCGGTCGTCAATGCATTTAGGTGGATGAAGTTCTTATCTAAATAGGTACCATTCATCCATTTCTACCCCAGCTGTTTTTACAAAAGAAATATGAACAACATAAAAACATTTAATATATGAATTTCCAGTTCTCGTGAGAACCGTTCCCACGCTCATAGGCATGAGTCTAGTCAAGGGTATTTTTTTCAATTTCGTTTTCCTGCTATCCCTTAGCAGCGCGCCAAATTGTTTTGGTACACATTTTCACCTGTGCCATACAAATTTTGTACGTGTAGTGCATGTGTGTGACAAACAAGCAAATATTTAGTTCTATCGTGTATGGTGTTTTCGGTGTTGCCCCTAATCCTAAAAGCACCCCTACTGTGTTCAAACTATTAGTTATTTTTTTTGAGCCCATAGAGCTGGATTTCAAATTTGGTTTTCCCCAGGGGCTATTTTTAATGGCGCAAAGGCGCTTAGTATCATGTTTTTTATTAATCGTTGTGAACTGTTAAAAATGTTAGTTAAATGACTTGCAGTAATGTGAAATGTAATACCATGAAGTATCAATTCGTCGATCAGATTTAACACTTGGTTTTCTTCCAAAAAGAAAACCCAGCAAAACTTAGATTACCAAATAAGGTATAAAATAAGGTATAGGATTGCTTATTTTCTACATTGCAGCTTTGATGATTTTAACAGGGGATAAGACTCAAAGTAATGCATTCACATTATGACAAAGAATACTAGTAAGGTATATAATAACACTGTAAGTAAAATTTAAACTTTTGAAATGACACACAAAAACGCCGAGACACCCCAACTTATTTTTGGGTCATAGAATCCAGTGGTATACTCCGATTTAAAAAGTTAGCTCAAAATAACGAGATATTTCGATTTTAAATTTGCAAATGTAAGAGTAAAAATTGAATAAATCCAAAAAAAATTATAAAATTCATCAAAATAAGAGCAAGTATTGCTGCATGTCCGATTGAAAATGGACGTCCATTATTTCCTAGATATAAATTTTGATAAATAACAAGTTTTTAACAATTTTTTTAAGCTTTTTCATTTAAGTTTTTTCATTTAAAAATCGCCTTAAATCTACTACAAATTTAAAATCGAAATATCTCGGGATTTTGAGCTAACTTTTCAAAACGGGGTACAGCACTGGATTCTACGGCCCAAAATTAGGTTGACGTGTCTCGGGGTTTTGGTGTGTCATTTTCACCTACTTACAGTGTAATTGATCAAATTATAGCAAAGCATATGAGTAAGGTATAAAATATAACATACCAGAACATAATATATAAGGTGTTACGAGTAGTGAAAAAGTAATTTTGTAATAAATTTACTTACGTGATTGTAAGTAGATCATCCGCGGGTTCAAGGGAGGGGAAAAAGGGGAAATTTCCCCAGACCAAACTTCGAAAAGAAAAAAAGGAAAAAAAAAAGAAAAAAAAAAAGAAAAAAAGAAAGGAAAAGAAAAGAAAGTAAAAAAGAAAGGAAAATTTCTAAAAAAAAATTCTAAATCAAACAAGTAAGAAAGCTATATTCGGCTGTGCCCAGGGTTGTCAGATTTTTTTTACGCTCATCGCCAAATCGGATGTCAAAAATCGCCAGAAATCGCCAAAACTCAAATTTGTTCAGTTTTTGTTAAAAAAATAATTATTTTTATTTAAAAAAAAAATATATTTTGTTTTCTTTATAATGGCTAGAAAATAATAATACTCAAAAATCGCCAAAATCCTAGAAAAATACATAAAAATCGCCGAAAGTATTTTTTTTAGTTTTTGTATTTTTTTACTTCAATCGGTGATTTATAAATTACTACATTTAAAAATGTTGCTAATTACTTCTAAAATCTGTCTATAGGTAATAAATTTCACTCAAAATTCATTTATTCTTGTTTTCTGCACTAATGCAAAAACCCCAATCGATCCATGATAATCGGTCTTGAATATTTCTTAATTTTCTTATCGCTATTTTTACTCAACAACAGTTTACAACAGTGTAAAATTGGAGAAAAAAAGTAATTAATTTTTTTGTGATTCTCGTATTATAGTTTTTGACCCTCCTGTACAGTGGACAAATTTCCCAAATGTTTTTTGTTTTGTTTTAATTCATAAAGAGCCACTTAGACAAGCAGACTTGTAAAAAGTCTGTCGAAAATGTTAAAAAAAAAGTTTTAACTGTCAAAGCGCAGCAAAAGTAAATAAAATTTGATAATTTGAAATAATGGCTCTACTAATCTTTTGAAAATATTCAGGAAATAATTTGACAAAATCGCCAAAGAAATCGCCAATCATTTTGTAAATCGCCAAAAAATCGCCACGTCGCCAAATCGAAAAACTCGTCGCCAAACACATTTCAAAATCGCCACGTTTGGCGAGAAATCGCCATATCTGACCGCCCTGGCTGTGCCTAATCTTTAAATACCCTCCACCAATGTGATGATTTAAAAAACAAAAAAGTTTGTTTTATTTATACCTCAGGAAATAAAAAAGTACCAAAAAGTGTTCTTTCGGTACCTTTAATAAAAGGTACTTTTTATTAAAGGTACTTTTTATAGAAGGTACTTTTTATAAAAGGTACTTTTTATAAAAGGTACTTTTTATAAAAGGTACTTTTTATAAAAGGTTCTTTTTATAAAAGGTACTTTTTATAAAAGGTACTTTTTATAAAAGGTACTTTTTATAAAAGGTACTTTTTATAAAAGGTACTTTTTATAAAAGATACATTTTGTAAAAGGTACTTTTTATAAAAGGTACTTTTTATAAAAGGTACTTTTTATAAAAGGTACTTTTTATAAAAGGTACTTTTTATAAAAGGTACTTTTTATAAAAGGTACTTTTTATAAAAGGTACTTTTTATAAAAGGTACTTTTTATAAAAGGTACTTTTTATAAAAGGTACTTTTTATAAAAGGTACTTTTTATAAAAGGTACTTTTTATAAAAGGTACTTTTTATAAAAGGTACTTTTTATAAAAGGTACTTTTTATAAAAGGTACTTTTTATAAAAGGTACTTTTTATAAAAGGTACTTTTTATAAAAGGTACTTTTTATAAAAGGTACTTTTTATAAAAGGTACTTTTATAAAAGGTAATTTTTATAAAAGGTACTTTTTATAAAAGGTACTTTTTATAAAAGGTACTTTTTATAAAAGGTACTTTTTATAAAAGGTACTTTTTATAAAAGGTACTTTTTATAAAAGGTACTTTGAATAAAAGGTACTTTTTATAAAAGATACTTTTTATTAAAGGTACTTTTTATAAAAGGTACTTTTTATAAAAGGTACTTTTGATAAAAGGTACATTTTATAAAAGGTACTTTTTTTAAAAGGCACTTTTTATAAAAGGTACTTTTTCTAAAAGGTACTTTTTCTAAAAGGTACTTTTTCTAAAAGGTACTTTTTATATAAGGTACTTTTTATAAAAGGTACTTTTTATAAAAGGTACTTTTTATAAAAGGTACTTTTTATAAAAGGTACTTTTTATAAAAGGTACTTTTTATAAAAGGTACTTTTTATAAAAGGTACTTTTTATAAAAGGTACTTTTTATAAAAGGTACTTTTTATAAAGGGTACTTTTTATAAATGTACTTTTTATAATAGGTACTTTTTATAAAAGGTACTTTTTAGAAAAGGTACTTTTTAGAAAAGGTACTTTTTAGAAAAGGTACTTTGTAGAAAAGGTACTTTTTATAAAGGAACCCTTTATAAAAGGTACTTTTTATAAAAGGTACTTTTTGAAAACGGTACAGAATTTTCGGAAAGTACTTGTTCCAGAATGTTTTATTTCACTAAAGTATCCTACATTCTAAATTTCAAGTTTGAATAAAATTTCAGTAAATAAAAAAAAGTACCAAAAGTACTTTTTTACCCATTTTACCTCAGTAGAATCAACATTGGCAAAACCCGAGCCTTAGTGAATCTTTTTTCCAGAAGGTGAACCGACATTGCAAATTTCCATTTTCTAGTACCATTATTTAAGGAAATATAAAATGTAGCAAAAGTACATATTTAAAAAATAAAAAAAGCCCCTGGATATGATTTAATAACAGCAGAAATACTAAAACAAATGCCATACAAAGCTATAATAATGCTGACTAAAATAATACAAGCAACTTTTTACCTGCAACATGTTCCCAGTTTCTGGAAAGTATCAACCGTTATAATGATTTTAAAGCCAGGGAAAAATCCCCATGATGTGTCCTCATATAGACCAATATCGCTTCTTCCAGTTTTCTCAAAGCTTTTCGAAAAAATTTTACAGAAACGTATACATCCCTTTGTGGAAACATACAACGCTATACCAAATCACCAGTTTGGTTTTCGTCAAAAACATTCAACTGTGGAACAAGTTCATCGTATCACAAACGAAGTCGAAAACGCATTCGAAAACAAACAAGTTTGCTCCGCTATTTTCATCGACGTTTCGCAAGCGTTCGATAAAGTATGGCATAAAGGCTTATTTTTAAAATTGTCAAATATATTTCCACCTCGGTACACCAATCTACTGAAATCCTACCTTCAAAATCGTTATTTTCAAATAAAATACGAAAATGTATTCTCTTCAATTAGAGAAATAAATGCAGGTGTGCCTCAAGGAAGTATTCTTGGACCCCTGCTCTATATTTTATATACCAGCGACCTTCCTCATACAGCAAACACAACAATGGCAACATTTGCTGACGACACAGCCATAATAGCAGTAGGAAACACAGCAGAAGAAGCTGCAAACTATCTTCAACCAGCCATTAACAACATTTCTTTCTGGGCTTCCAAATGGAAAATCAAAATAAATCATACTAAATCAGTACATGTAAATTTTGCAATCAAAGATATATCATATGTCCCGCTTAAAATGCACGACTCGGTCATTCCATACTCAGATACAGCAAAATACTTGGGTCTAACTCTTGACTCAAAGCTGAAATGGAAAGATCATGTGTTAAAGAAAAAAACCGAAATAGATATAAAAAATAGAAAGTTAAATTGGCTAATCGGCAAAACTTCAAATCTATCTCTTGATAACAAACTCATTGTCTATCAACAAATAATTAAACCAATCTGGACTTATGGCTGCCAGTTATGGGGCTGTGCTAAACCATCGGTTATACAAATAATTGAACGCTCTCAGAATAAAATACTTAGGAAGCTAGTAAATGCCCCCTGGTACATCCGCAATTCCGATCTTCAACGTGATTTGAGAATTGAAAACGTTAAAAATGTCATCCAAAAAATTGCAACAATCCACCATCAAAGATTGTCCACTCATGTTAATTCTGAAGCCAGAGAACTAAGTCACACCAGTAGTCACCCTAGAAGACTTCGACGTACAAAGCCGCACGATCTTGTGATACAAATTAGTAGTTAAGATATTTTTAGTTTAATATCTTATAAACTCATAATTTTATGTAATTGTCAGAATAAATCTGCTCGTTAGTCAATATTGACTAGTTGTAGAATAAAATAATAATAAAAAAAAAAAAAAAAAAAAAAAAAGTACATATTTTTACCCTTTTTACCCTATTAGAAAAATCATTGGCAAAAATCCAGCCTTAGGGGATCTATATTCCGGGAGGTGAACATACAGTCCAAATTTCAAGTCTATGTGACAATTTTTTAAGGAAATATAAAAGGTGCGAAAAGTACAGATTTTTTTCCCTTTTTACCTTCTTAGAATCAACATTGGCAATAATCCAGCCGTACTGGATCTATATTCTAGGATGTGAACATACTGTCCAAATTTCAAGTTTCTATGACCATTATTTCAGGAGATATAAAAAGCATCAAAAGTACAGTTTTTTACCCTTTTGACCCCCTTAGAATTAACACTGGCAAAAATCCAGCCTTAATGGATCTATATTCCGGGAGGTAAACATACATTCCAAATTTCAAGTCTCTATGATCATTATATCAGAAGATTTAAAAAGTACCAAAAGTACAATTTTTTACCATTTTTACCCCCTTACCATTGGCTAAACTCCAGCCATAGTGGATCTATATTGCGGGAGGGTAACATACAGTCCAAATTTCAAGTCTCTATGACCATTATTTCAGGAGATATAAAAAGTACCAAAAGTACAGTTTTTTACCCTTTTTACCCCCTTAGAATCAACATTGGCAAAAATCCAGCCTTAGTGGATCTTTATTCCTGAAGGTCAAACTGCAGTCCAAATTTCAAGTCTCTAACTTCAGCGGTTTGGGCTGGGCGATGATGAATGAGTATGTCCAGTCAGTCATATTACTCTTTTATATATATAGATTTTCCGGATTTGGGCGACTTTTGCCATAAAGTTTATTTCTGTCTTTTATTATTTAACAAAATTTATTTTTTTAAATGAAAATATTTTTTTTTTAAGAAATCTGAAAAAAATTTAATTTTGGCGATATTTTACATCCGATTTGGCGACAAAGCCAAAAAAAATGTCTGGCAACCCCGTTAATATGACGAAGCAAAAAATGGACACACACACACATGCTATATAAAAATAACCATTAATTTTTTTATTATTACTTAACGAATTTTGTCATTCCGTTTGTAACACCTCGAAATATTGGTCTAGGACCCCATAAAGTATATATTAGAGTTCGTTTGGTGACTATGTCACTTCATCTGTTTATCGGATATCGTCATTTTTTTAAAGGATTTAGGGGAGCTAAAAAGAATGCTGGTCTTTTTTTGGAAAAATTTTCACTCCTTGGGGTGGTTCAAAGCATCTGAAAACGCGGATTTTGAGCTGATTTTTCTGCAGAGAAAAAACGGCTGAATATATTGAAAATTTGATTGCACCAGTCGATTCTACACCAAAAATTAAAATAATAGCAGTTTTTTGAACTCTTAAAAAAGTTCCAATAACCCACAGCAGAAGGCGGAAAAATCGATTTTTTTAAAAAAAAATTTTAATTATTTTTTTAATCATGCACGATGAAGAGGCAGTTTTTGCTAAGAAATTTGGTACGAAAAGCACCTTTCTGTCACAACCCATTAAAAAGTTATAAGGCTTCAAAGTTTTTTTTCTAATGGCAAAATTATAAAACACTAACCGAAATTTGAAAATTTTTTGGATGGGTCCGCGGTCTGGACACTCGTTTTCGATTTTCATCTCAATGCTGATTCCAAATCTGGTTTCCAAAATGTTCCGTAACGTCAGGTTTCACAAAAAACTAATTTTTTGTGCATTATTGAGAGCATTTTTTTGTGATGTTTCGGATGATATTCTGGGATTATAAAACTTGTTTTCGATGAACATTTCGATGCTGATTCTGAATCTAGATTTCAAATTTTTCTATCACGTCATGTTTTCGAGAAAATTGAGGTCAAAGTTCTCAAAAAACCTGTTTTTGTCCATTTTTGAGAATTGATAACTTTTTAACGGGTTGTGATAGAAAGGCAAATTTAGTACCGTTTTGTCAAGCTGAAAATACCCTTTAATTTTGCATATTCAAAAAATTAATTTAAAAAGAAAATGGAAAAACCTTTTATTTCCGCCCTCTGTGGTGGGATTTTGGAACTTTTTTTAAGAGTTTGAAAAATGACCATTGTATTATTTTTTGCTGTAGAATCGACTGATGAAATCAGATTTGCGATATATTCAGCCGTTTTAGGTCTGCTGAAAAATCAGCTCAAAATTCGCGTTTTCAGATGCGTTGAACCACCCTAAGGAGCGAATTTTTTTCCAAAAAAATACCGCCCTTCTTTTTAGTTCCTCTAAATCCTTCAAAAAAATGATGATATCCGCAGATCAAATTTTCAAAATTAACTCTAGTATATATATTCATGATCCTCGATCGATTTTAAGACGATCTAGCGATGTCCGTCCGTCCGTCTGTCTGTTGAAAACACGCTAACTTTTGAAATACTTTACGGATGCTCCTGAAGTTTGGCACATATGTTGGGCATTTACCTGGTCAGGTTGGTATTGCAATCCAGCGCAATCGGTCCGGTGGTTCAAAAGTTATAAGCAAATGAGTGAATTTCGGCAAGGGTTTTTCTGGAATTTTCGAGATAAAACACACGGTAACTTCCGAACGGCAATTCTGAGGGTACTGAAGTGTGGCATATATATTTGCCGTTCCTCTGGTCCGGTTCGTTTTAAATTTCAGCCAAATCGGTCTAGTGGTTTAAAAGTTATTAGCAAAACCGTAAATTTCAGATTCGCCACACCTTAAATTCACGTGTTGAAACCCCGTTACAGGTTTTAACAACATTGGTAAGTCACAAAAATATTTTACAACGCATTTTTGTCACTCAAAAATATTTTTACACTAAAAAAAAAAAAAATACACTCGAAAAAAATTTTACACTCAAAAAAATTATACACTCAAAAAAAAATTAAGTAAATTATTTTTTTTTTTCAAAAACTAGTTAAAAAAAGGTTTTTTTAAACAAAATAAATTATTTCTAATCAAAAATGTTATTTGTTCACTCTAGAAAATTTACTATAACTTAAAAAGGGCATTGTGGAGGGTATTCATAGATTCGGCCAAGTCGAATTTAGCTTTTCTACTTGTTTTAATTAAATTTAGATTTTGTTTTACATATTTTAAAGCTTTTTTGTAAAGATTTTTTTCCTTTTTCTCAGTTTTTTTTTTTTCATTTCCGTTTTCTTTCTTATGGATCACACAAAATATGAGTTAATTTAGGGTTATGTTGAAAAAAACGATGTGTTTTTTAGTAATTCGCTCATAACTTTTAAAATACTTAACCGATTTAAAAAAAAAATACATCAGTTTTTGCCTGGGAAAATTTCGCAACTTTTGGTACCCCAACCGTTTAAATCGGTTTCGAAGTATTGCCAAAAACGTGATTTCAACAGACAGACAGATAGACGGACGGACAGACAGACAGACAGACGGACATCGCTAGATCGACTTAAAATCGATCAAGGATCATGAATATATATGGGGCATTCCAAGCCAAATCACTCACTTTTAGACCCGACCCCTTTCGATTTATTTTATTTTTGGATATGTTTTAGTACTTATTAAATGCAACTTGGACACCAATTTTCTGCCTTTTATTCCAAGATGGTGTTGAGTAATCAATTTTTCAAAATGGCGATTTTCTCAAAAAAATTAAAAAATTTAAATTTTTAATTACACTGTGCTACACCAAAAAAATGCAGGGGTTCTCATATAAAAATTCAAGTTGGTTGGAGTCCATAGAGTACTGATATACTCATAGTTTTTCTGGATCACTTCGTTAAGTACGTTTTTTATTGGCAAATGTGTTGGAAAATGGAAATTCTTAAATTACAATTTTAAAAAATTTTTACTTTGTTAGTTTGCAACCGATTTTTGATTTTATGGATTTGTTTTAAAGGCATAGGTCTTACCTTTCAAACAAAACAAAAATATTAAAAATCGATTAAGAATTGGCTGAGCTACGATCGCTTAAGTAAAAGAAAACCGAATTTTTTGAAAAATTTGTCATATTCTTTACACTCTAAGTTGAAAGTGAATCATTAAACAATTTTTTTGAATTTTTTGTAAAAAAGTATAGTAAAGTGGCTTTCCAAAACACCAAAAAACATAACAATCGGTTAAAAAATGAATGAGTTATGCTAAGTTTTGTGATAGGACATTTTTAATTTTTTTCAGAAACGCTTGTAATTCAAGCATTATTCATAAATCTTGTTACTAGTAGTAAATTTATGCGCATATGCATATAAACTAGAGACGTAATTAGATTTGTGCGTGATTCACACATGATCAGAAGTGAGCGTGATTGAAAATTAATTTTACTCACGTGGTTGTTAGTGAGTGTCAGTGTGAGTGGAATAAAAAAATGGGCGTGTCAGTTACTTCCAAATCCTATTTATAATTTTTTGGGTTTGTTTAAAAAATATCAGTGTTACTTCTTAAACAAAAAAATATTGAGAATAGGTTAAAAACAGGCTAAGGTGCGCTTGTTTAAGTAAAAAACCTTTTTTGAAGAGTTATACCTGCAACATTTTTATGACAGAAAAAGCTGTGCGCTTGCAAACATGTTTTTTTAAAACGAAATTGCTAAAATTGTGGGATCATTTAATGGAAATTTTACCTGTTTATAAATATACATGTGAGGCATTCCACACAAAATGTTCAGTGAGAAAAAAATTGTGTACCAAAATTTTTCAATGGGTCCCGGGTAAAAAAGTTTTTTATATAACTAGGGTGAGATTCCCATGCAAATGCATGTTTTTTTTCGAAAGCCTAAAAACGATATCGACCAATTATCTTTCCGAATCAAGAGATTTGCATTAAATGGCATCGATTTGTTTTCGCATATTTTGGTGAAAATACATATTTTTGCATATTTTGATTTTAAATGCATATATTGTGCATATTTCGAACTTTTAAGTGCATATTATTGCATATTTTGGCATAAATTAGCAAAAACACAAATTGAAATTAATTTTTTTCAAAAACTATTTTAAATTTTTAAAATTTATTTTGAAAATCAGAAAAATTACTATTTTTTCTTCTTAATTTTTTTTTATAGATTTTCTTAATTTTTAAAAAAATCTTGCTAGACAAACATCTAATCTTAAAAAAAAAATTTTGAGATTTTGGTGCATTTCGTTTTTATTTGATATATATTTGAACAAGGCAACTTGACACAAACTTGACCATTTTTCCAATATTTGACCACGCCTCCTAAGCCCAGTTTTTGAAAAATTGAACAACCAAAAACGTAATTTTCTTAGCTCCATATATGAGGCATTCCACACCAAATGTTCAGCAAAAAAAAAAAGTTGTGTCGTGTCAATATGAAATCATTTTCAAAGTATTCGCTCTTAGGGTACTATTAAATAACAAAAATAAAATTTAAGTTTTTTCAAAAAGTGGGCTTTGTAGGCGTGGTCAAAAATTGAAAATATCTAACTTTTTTGCCTGAGCATCTTTACTTCAATATTTATGCAAATTAAGTGAAACACAGTAAAGTCTTAAAGACAAAAGCTGTTTATAGATTTTTGAATGGGCTATCAATTAAATGGGCTATCAATAAAAGCTGAATGGGCTATCAATAAAAGCTAAGAAAATGAAAATTGGAACATTTTCAGAAGAAGTTCTGAATTTTTTAAATTTAAACTTAAACTTTATTTTTCAAAAAACATGCCGCAATTTTATTTGTTTTTTATTTTTTTAAAAAAAGTTAAAGGAATTTTCTATCTGATCTGAAATTTTTAGAGATGTGTTTTGCCTTGTTTTCGAAAAATCAAAATTCAAAAATTGCAACACGCTTATTTTAAACATTAATGGTATTTAAAACATGTGCGTATGAGTAATATCAATACTTAAAAAATATTTTAAGAGGCGATGGTAGCGTGAGTGAGTTTTTAATAACGAAAAAATTTAGTCACTCACGATATTTTATTTTGCTAACGCTCATTCACGCACACGTGAGTAGAAAAGAATAAGTTACGGTCACGATGTTCACGTGAGCGTGAGTAAAATAAAATATCGTGCTTGAATATTTTTTTTCTTTCATTAGCGTGCGTGATCGTGAATAAATACTCAGGCAAAAAAGTTTGATATTTTTAATATTTGACCACGCCTACAAGGCCCACTTTTTGAAAAAAACTTAAATTTTATTTTTGTTATTTATTAGTACCCTAAGAGCGAATACTTTGCAAATGATATCCCATTGAAACCACTATGGTTTTTCTGTAGTGGAACAGTTGGTGTGGAATGCCTCACATGGCTATCCATACAACCCATTTAACAATTTACGGTTCACATGTTTTTTTTTTTCGCTGAACATTTGGTGTGGAATGCCTCATACGTATTTTTATAAACAGGTAAAATTTCCATCAAATGATCCCACAATTTTACCAATTTCGTTTCAAAAATGTCAAATGTTTTTTGTCATAAAAATGTTGCAGGTATAACTCTTCAAAAAAGGTTTTTTACTTAAACAAGCGCACCTTAGCCAGTTTTCAACCGATTCACAATATTTTTTTGTTTAAGAAGTAACACTGATATTTTTTAAACAAACCCAAAAAATTATAAATAGGATTTGGAAATAACTGACACGCCCATTTTTTTATTCCACTCACACTGACACTCACTAACAACCACGTGAGTAAAATTAATTTTCAATCACGCTCACTTCTGATCATGTGTGAATCACGCACAAATCTAATTACGTTCCCATCTCTAGTTTATATGCATATGCGCATAAAATTACTACTAGCAACAAGATTTATGAATAATGCTTGAATTACAAGCGTTTCTGAAAAAATTTAAAAATGTCCTATCACAAAACTTAGCATAACTCATTCATTTTTAAACCGATTGTTATGTTTTTTGGTGTTTTGGAAAGCTACTTTACTATCCTCTTTTACAAAAAATTCAAAAAAATTGTTTAATGATGCACTCTCAACTTAGAGAGAAAAGAATATGACAAATTTTTCAAAAAATACGTTTTTTTTTTACTTAAGCGATCGTAGCTCAGCCAATTCTTGATCGATTTTTAATATTTTTGTTTTGTTTGAAAGGTAAGACCTATACCTTTAAAACAAATCCCTAAAATCGAAAATCGGTTGCAAACTAACAAAGTAATAATTTTTTAAAATTGTAATTTAAGAATTTCCGTTTTTCAACACATTTGCCAATAAAAAACGTACTTAACGAAGTGATCCAGAAAAACTATGAGTATATCAGTACTCTATGGACTCCAACCAACCCGAATTATCATATGAGAACCCCTGCATAAATTATTTTTTGTCTTTTGTAGCACAGTGTTAATTTTGAGCATTAAAAAATATAGATATTTTAAAAAAAGTTGGACAACGTTTTGTTGGTATTTAAATGTAGTTTTAGAAAAAAAAATATGAAAAAATTATTCGAAGTAATTATCACTTATTTTTTGACGTTTAAAAATTAAAATCGACTTTTTGAAAAAGTCCGAAACCTTCGATTTTTTTGTAAAAAACTATAAAAATTCTACTCTAAATTACGCAACTTTTAAGCTATAACTCGAGATGTGGTCACAATTCTTTCTATTTTTTTTTTAATTTTTAAAATTGCACCTTTTATGTTTTGGCTCTGATTTATTTTATATGGAGCTCCAAAAAAAAAATTGGTAGATACTGACCCTAACTTACCCTAAATATATTCATTTGGAGGTAAATATACGTCTCACAAAAATTTAAGATGATCGGACATGGGTAAGGCGTTTAGCATGGTCCTTGAAGTTTAAAAAACGGATTACAAGGAAAAATATGAATTTTTTTCTGTTTTCGCAAATTTTTTGGTATTTTAAGTTAAGTTTTAATTCAAGTGATTACAGAATTATGATGTGGAGTAAAATGCCTTTCTAATAAGGTACTAAAAACTAAAATCGTCTGAAAATCAGCCAAGTTATTACAACTGCCCCAGGCATCTAGCGTGTGCCATACCACTTGATTAAAAAATACGTGTCTCTTTTTATAAATTTATTGAAATTTTCTACTGTAATAACATTTTTTCATTATTCATGTTTCAGTGTAATATTTTTTTGGTTTTTCCAAATTTTAAAACAAAAAAAAGATTTTTTTTAAAATAGAGATTCCAAAAGGGTGTTGAAAATGCAGGCATTTTTAGCACTAATTTAAAAAATGTTAGCAAAACACAATATGAAAAATACTTGTCATCTAATTACATTTGAACTTGAAGAATAAATAAATGTTATTACAGTAGAAAATTTCAATGAATTTCCAAAATCGTATTATATTGCTTAATCAAGTGTTCTGCCATACGTTAGATGCCTGGGGAAGTTGTAATAACTTGGCTGATTTTCAACCGATTTCAGTCTTTGGTACCTTATTAGAGAGGCATTTTACTCCGTACTATAATTCTGTAACCACTTGAATTAAAACTTAACTTAAAATACCAAAAAAATTGAGAAAACAGAAAAAAATTCATATTTTTCCTTGCAATCCGTTTTCTAAATTTCAAGGCCCACCAAGGTACACCTTATCCATGTCCGATCGTTCTTAATTTTTTTGAGGCGTATTTTTGCCTCGAAATGAATATATCTAGGGTAAGTTAGGGTCAGTATCTACCAATGTAATTTTTTTGGAGCACCATACAAAATAAATCAGAGTCAAAAAATAAAAGGTGCAATTTTCAAAATTTGAAAAAAAAAATAGAACAAATTGCGATCACATCTCGAATTATGGCTTAAAAGTTGCGTAATAAAGAGTAGAACTTTTAGACATTTGTAAAAAAAAAAATCGAAGGTTTCGGACTTTTTCAAAAAGTCGATTTTAATTTTTAAACGTTAAAAAATAAGTGATAATTACTTCGAATAATTTTTTTAATATTTTTTTCTAAACCTACATTTAAATACCAACAAAACGTTGTCCAACTTTTTTTAAGATATCTATATTTTTAACTGGTCAAAATTAATTGAAATTTTTAACTTTTCCATTTTTTTGAAAAAATCGCCATTTTGAAAAATTGATTACTCAGCACCATCTTGGAATAAAAGGCTGAAAATTGGTGTCCAAGTTGCATTTAATAAGTACTAAAACATATTCAAAAATAAAATAAATCGAAAGGGGTCGGGTCTAAAAGTGAGTGATTTGGCCTGGAATGCCCCATATACTTTATGGGGTCCTAAACCAATATTTCAATGTGTTACATACGGAATGACAAACTTATATATACCCCCTATCACCAGAGTGGAGGGCATAAAAATCTTAAAATCAAAAAATTTTTCATAGAAAAAATCTGAAAGTTTTTGTAGGAAAAATTTTTAAAGGAAAAATGTGACATAATCTGAAAATTTTCTGTGAAAAAATATCTGTCAATCTTATTATGAATTTTGGTATATAAAAATGACTTATAAAATGTTTTTTTGTATAAAAAAATGTTACAGGATCTCAATTTGATATTTGGAGTAGGTTTATTCCAACTCAAAGTCATTATTTCCTTTACTAATTAAAACTATGTCGATTAAGTCTTATAAAAAATTATCGACATAAATAAATTTAAAACAGTTTTAATTAGCAAAGGAAATAATGACCTCGAGCTAAAATAAACCAACTCAAATTTAATATTTTAAAGGTCTAATATCACAATTTTTATTTGTAAATAAAAATTAATCAAAATTTGATTTACACAAAAAATGTTTGTCTACTACATAGGAATAGGAAAAATATTTTAAAATCTTAGAAATGTTGGTAGTCTAAAGTACATATCGTGAACCTATATTCAAAATATGCCAACTCAAATTTGATGGAAATTAGTTTCCGATGGCAAATAGCTCCCCTATGTAATACCTATCTGCCATAAAAATTTCAGAGCAAAAAAATAATTTGTTGTCGTTTTACATCCATTTTTGTTATTCTGCTAACTCAAAGTACATATTTTTTTGGTGGAAATAAATGCCAACTCCCATTGTAAATTTCCAAAAATTTTTCAAAAATTTTTTTAAAAAAAATTAGACCACATATCTTATTGCATTTGCCATGCTAAACACGGGTCTTGTAAAGATTTTGATATCTAATGTCTGGTTCTCGAGATATTGCCATTTTAAAAATATCGGTAAATAGTGTTTGCAAAAAAAAAAAATTGCTTATATTTATGTAACTTTCAAACTATTTATCAGATTGAAACATTATGAATGGGGCAAATAAAGTCAATGGTATAAGCTTTCAAAATAGCTGGTTTGGAGTGACCCTATTGCAATACAGCGTGAGTTACAGAGTGCCAAAGTTGACCACCCTGAGATTAAAAGGCTTTCGGAGCTAGTAACTTTTAAAAATATGCAAAGATTTTTAATTTTTTGTTCAGTTTTTGCAATTACCATACTAAGGATAACAAAAACCAAAAAAAAAAAAATTTTTAAAAATTTTTCCAAAAAAAATGTATTTTTATTTTCCGACAAAATATGCCAACTCTAAAAAAATATTTGTTTTTTGATATAGTAATAAATGCCATCTCTGAAAAATATGCAAACAAGTGCAAAATATGAAAATTTTTGCATAGGTAAAAATTGTTTAGAATATTTAAACCATCTTGTGGAAGGTACATTGTTTATTTTTGCAATAATACGCGAAATAACTAGTTTTTTAGCTCTCCTGAACAGTAAGCTTTTTCGAGTTGGCATTTATTGAATATAGTTCGACGATATGTTAAACTATTTTGATTTTTTTTTTTCAGAATGTCGTAGAATCGGTCACAGAATCTGAGACTTTTTCTATAGAAAATGGTAACAAAAAAACTCTAAAATTTTTCACATCCCCAAATATTTGCTTTTTCGGATTTTTGTTTAAGAATTCCCGAATTCTAAAAGTCTCAGAATCTGAGACTTTTTTAAGGAAAAATATCTCAGAATCTTAGACTTTTTGTATGGGAAAAATGTCTCAAAATTTGAGACTTATTTTTAGGAAAAAAGTCGCAGAATCTGATACTTTTTCGATAGGAAAATGGTCTAAGAATTTGAAACTTTTTCTATAGGAAAAGGTCTCAACCTTTGAATTTGAGAAAAAAAAAACAAAATCTGAAAAATCTTTTTTAAAAAGACTTACTCAATTGGAATAAGGTCGCAGAATCTGAAACTTTTTCTTTAGGAAAAAGGTCTCAGAATCTGAGATTTTTTCTACAGGAAAAAGGTCTAAAACTTTTTCTATAGAAAAAAGGTCTCAGAATCTAAAATTTTTTCAGTACGAACAAATCAAATAATATGAGACTTCATCTATTGTAAAAATATCTCAAAAATACTTTAAAATATGAGACTTTTCCTATAGTAAAAAAATCTAAGACTTTTCTGTTGAAAACAGTTCTTAGAATCTAAAAATTTTTCTATGCGAAAAAAGTCTCAGATTCATTTTTCGTAAAGACGAAGTCTTAAATTCTCAGACATTTGAAAAATTCTCAGATGTAGAAAAATTAAAAAAAAAGTGAATAACCTCCTTCGGCAAAAACTAATAAATTTGGTGATTTTATTGCCTTCCCATACCTTTTTTGCAAAAAAAAACGTATCCCTTTTTTGCTCGGCCGAAAAATCATAATAATAATTATTCGAAGTAAAAAAAAATTCGCCCCACCCCCCCAAATTCAAAAGCTGTACCCGCCACTGAAGTAGATAACATATGCTCATGAGTGAGTGTGTGTCATTAGAAAATTCCTATCATCTCTATTTTAAACTTATGCATTTTTTTGTAAAATATTTATTTTTTATAAATAATGCATTATTTCAAACTTTCAAATAATACATAATGAAACCAAATATAACACGGTGCCCTGGATAGGATTTAAATAAAATTTTGATGTTACTCCAATTTTTAAGAGAATGAGCCAAAAAAGAAAAAAAGTACTAGGCGCTTTTTTTTGGCGGGCAAAAAAAAAAGGAATTTATAAAAAACAAAAAAGAATCTTTTCTTTTAAATGCATTAAAATTTGTTTATAAGGATGTAAATTCACCACATATTTACTTATCAGTGAGATTTAAATATATGTGTAACATGTTTTTCCCGATATGAGTATTAAAAGAATAATTTCACTATTAATTGAAACTAAATGAAATTCTTAAAAATTATCTAAAAATGTAGGTTCATAAAAGTTTTTAGTGTAGTTTAGTTTAGTTGCCACACTTTAGACATTAGTGAGTCATATTATTTTAAAAGAACTTATAATTTTTTGTTAATTTTTTTTTTTCAAAACTAAGAAAAATGAACAAAGATAGCAAAAATCATTTCAAAATGAGTTTGCAATGCCTAAGGAAGAGTAAAATAATGTAAATAGTTTGAAAAGAGATGCAGAAAGTGGTTGGGATAATTTGTTTATTGTCAATCTTATGGATGGACTAAATATCCTTTTAGAATATTGTTTATTCCCCCAAAAATCCTTTGAAAAATTTTGTTTGTATTGTTGGGATAACTTCCCCCCTTCAAAATCTAGAAATAGGATCAGTCTTAAATGTGAAGTTACTCCTTGAGTTAAAATTTTCATTAAATTAAAGATGATATTTTTTTTTAGTCTCAATAAATAGTGAAATTATTCTTTTAAGTCTCATATCTGAAAAAATATGTCACATATATATTTAAATCTCACTGATAATATATGATGAATTTACATCTGTATAAAAAATTTGTAATACATTTGAAAAAATAAATTCTTTTTTCTTTTTTTGTAATTCTTTTTTTTTTTGCCGCCAAAAAAAGCGCCTAGTACTTTTTTTCTTTTTTGGCTCATTCTCTTTCTTTTAACGTCTAAAAACATAATCCGGTTAAAAATTGGAGTAACACCAAAATTTTATTTAAATTCTCTCCAGGGCACCGTGATAAGTCATCCATGATTTAATGTTTAGAAATAATAAATATGAAATACATTTTTTCCAATAATCATGCATTACGTAACAAATTATTACTAAAGCATTATTTTTGGCCTCAAAATAATACGTTGTGGAAAGACATCCTAAAATAATGCTACATATAAGGTACGTACATTACCTGGTAATGTGTTATATAATCACCACCCATTACCAAAGTTTTGCTGGGTATTTTTAAATTATCGTGTAGACCGATTTGAAAACAGCGGATTTCAACGAAATATATTTTTTTGTGAAAAACTTTATGAATTTATTTTTTAAAAATTTATTTTGTCATATATTAACTGAAACTTAATTTTGTATTACTCCTTTGGAAAAAAAATATTAAAATTCAAGGACATTTTTAACCCAGTAGGACGCGGTGTCGGCACTTCCCACACTCAGAAAAAAAACTAACTAAAAAATGGGAAAACTAACTAAATCCAAGGAAAATTGATAATGATTTAGCTCCATTGCCATGTATTCCTACTTTTTAGTCCATATTTTTCTTTAAAAGAAGAACAAATTTGAACTAGAAAATGGGAAAAAATTTTCCATTTTTTGGTTAAAAAAACATTTCTGATAAGGTTTATTTATAGAATAGCATGTGAATACACACATAATTCTCATTGGGTACACATTTTATTAGAAATATAAAGAAAGGTTTGTTTCTTAAACACAAGTAATAAATTTCATTAGTTTTTTTTAGTTAAATTACAACAACAACTTTGTATTTGGCGTTTGTTCCCAGACTATGGGAAAACACGCCAAGTCCAAGGTCTTTGTTGTGATTGAAATATTATTTTTTTTCTAACACATACATGTGTAGAAAAAAAATGTAAATATTAAATTTATTACTTGTTATACAAGATCAAACCTTTTGTATTCATGTACTACAAATAATAAACAAAATGGGAACTACAAGCAAGCATGAAAAAAAAAAATAAATCAACAAAACAATTTGAAGTTATAAAAAATTTACTAAACTTGTGGAAAAAACTTCCTAAAATTAAAGAAGATAAATATGATGAACTAACTGGTAATAAATTACGTCCTAATACTGAATTTTTTGAACTAAATTTTGTTTTAAGAAATATGTCTTAAAAATAAAGATTTTTTTTCAATTATTTAGGGAAAATTTTTTTGGCGGTAAGAATTTCTTTCACGTATTAGGGAATTCCATTTAAGGAAAATTATGGCCTATTTAACAGTCCATGAACTAAAATATTTTCCGAAAAGTTAGGAAAATTTCTCAACTTTTAGTTAATTTTAACTTAATTGTGGGAAAATTTATAAACTATTTTGAAGAAAAATTTTCTAAAGTTTAAGTTTCTTCTTTTTTTTGAGTGCAAAATAGAAGATTTAGAGCTATATGTTAAAATTTTTAAGAAATAGAATATTGATGAAATAACCCGGTGAAAAATGTCAGATGTTATTCATGTATTATTCATATATGCTCGTCCATATGTATTACATATATAAAGCAAATGCGAAAATTGGCGGCATATGTAAATATATGGACACATATGATCACATATGTAACATATATTTTTTTAATTCCGTTTTGCATTTTGGTGTAAAGAATTTCATTAAAATTGTTTTAGAAAAAAAATGCTTCACAATTTTTGAAGTCTTAAATTTTTTTTTAAATTTCAGAAAAAAACTTTTTCTATGTTTTTTATTTTATTTTTTTTTAATTTTCAAAGTTCCAAAATTTTTGGTTTTTAAGTCCCAGACACAAAATTTTTTTGACAACTTTTTTTCGGTTTTTAATAAAAAAAATAATTAAAAAAAATTTTAAGAAAAAAAATTTTTGAAAAATTTTCTAAGTTTTTTTTTTTTTTAATTTTCGAAGTACCGAAGTAGAAAATAAATTTTGAAAAAAAGTCCTGAGAAAAATTCAAACATCTTGTATCGGGACACATATGGAAGTGCATGTCATATATGTGCAAATGTGTACATATCTGAAATTTTTTTTTGAAAATTTTCAAAGTTTTTTTTTGGAATTTTTTTTATGCGTTTTGGAGTAAAAAATTTCATTTCAAAATTTCAGTTCAAATGCTTTTGAAATTTTTTTTTGAAAATTTTATAAGTCCCAGACATATGAACGTGCAGATGTGTGCATATGTGTTTTCATACATCAGCATATATGAAAAAAAATCAAGAAATATTGCTTCATATATGTATTCATATGGAGCATATATGATCACATATTTTTCATATGTGATCACATATGAAACATGTATGTGCATTAGAGTGTCCCTTATTTTGGAAATGTTGGAAATCTTGAGACGGTACCCGCTCATTTTTTTCCTTTTGACTTAAAAATAACTCAGGAAAAATTTTACGCCCCTAGGACCACGCCTTCCCTACGCGACGGGCCCTTAAAGAGCGGGGCCTAAAAAACATTTTTCCATACAAACCAAAAAATTTTTTTTTTGATTTTTAATTTTTTTGTTATTATTTATTATATTACTTGGTTTGCTTATTCACAACAAAAAATTTGATTTTGGTGGGATAAGTCTTTCAGCGCTAAAAAATTTTTCGCAAAAAAAAATTTTGAGCCGCCGGGGTCCTACAGTAAAAAATTTTTAAAAAATATTTTTTTTTAGTTTTGACCAGCAACGGTTTTAGCTGCTATGTTGCTTTAAATGATATATATTCATAAAAAAATATTTTTTGTATCTGTGACATCTTAATCGTGTTCTAAAAAAGGGTAAAAAATGCATTGATGATTTTTTTCGATACACGATAAAAATGTCACAAATATGAATAATATTTTTTTTGGAATATATATCATTAAAAACAACATAAAAACTAAAACCATTGCTTTTCAAAACTAAAAAAAAATATTTTTTAAAAATTTTTTACCGTAGGATTCCTACGGCTCAAAATTTTTTTTTTCGAAAAAGATAAAGATGTCACAGATATGAATAATTTTTTTTTTGGAATATATATCATTTAAAGCAACATAGCAGCTAAAACCGTTGCTGGTCAAAACTAAAAAAAAATATTTTTTAAAAATTTTTTACTGTAGGACCCCGGCCGCCCAAATTTTTTTTTTGCGAAAAATTTTTTAGCGCTGAAAGACTTATCCCTCCAAAATCAAATTTTTTGTCGTGAATAAGCAAACCAAGTAATATAATAATTAATAACAAAAAAATTAAAAATCAAAAAAAAATTTTTTTGGTTTGTATGGAAAAATGATTTTTTAGGCCCCGCTCTTTAAGGCCCCGTCGCGTAGGGAAGGCGTGGTCCTAGGGGCGTAAAATTTTTCCTGAGTTATTTTTAAGTCAAAAGGAAAAAAATGAGCGGGTACCGTCTCAAGATTTCCAACATTTCCAAAATAAGGGACACTCTAATGTGCATATATGAACATTTTTCACCGGGAAATTACCTCAGGATGATTTCTGTATTCTATAGGATTCTACAATATAGCTAGAAAATATTATATATCTAATACGTCTTCAACCCATGATTTCCAGTAGTCAAAAAATATGGCATTTTTAAACCCATGCCGAATAAAAAAAAAAAAAAAACATTTTTTTATTAAAAAAATATGGTCCACTTAAATTAAAATGGTATTTTAATTGATAAAGGATACATTTTTTCAAAATTAACCCTTGAATGCCCAAAAACTAAAAAAAAATAAATAATAATCCTATATTATTTTAATCAGTCAAGGGCTAATTTTGAAAAAAAAAAGACTAATGATTTAATCCTGTATCAATTAAAATACATTTCTAATTTAATTGGGCCATATTTTTATACCCTCCAAACACAGTATGGGGGTATACTCACTTTGGCATCGAGATATAGGTCGGGGACCCTATAAAGTATACATATATACTATTGATCTATGATCGATTCTAAGACATTCTATGAATGTCCGTCCGTCTGTATATAACACGATGCAGGAATATATCTTATGATTGTCTGCAGGTTAAGTTCGTTAATGGGCAAAATCGGTCCAGGGGAAAAAAGTTTTCCCTTGAAGAATTAAACCAACCTCGGAAAAAACGCCATTTTTAACATATTTTTTTGTATTTTTTTCAGCAAATGAAACATTTTAATATATGAAGGAGTTCAAAGTACTGCGCTTGGACCCTGAGGATAAGGTTGTGCTATTTTTTTGTACCGCCCCCTTTTGTGGGCGTGGATTAAAATAATTAATTTAAATAATTATAAAATTCTTGTATTCTTAGCGCAAAAAGCATAACAAATAAATTTATAAAAATTTATCGCTAGGACGAAGGTATCCTCCATGAGCCTTGCCAACCAAGTGTCGACACCGGGTCCTAATGGGTTAACAATATCCTTGAATTTTAATATTTTTTTGCCTCATATTAAAAAGCTAAAGGAGTGATACAAAATTAAGTTTCAGTTATTATGTGACAAAATTAATTCTTAAAAAATAAATTCGAAAAACTTTTCACCAAAAAATATATTTCGTTGAAATCCGCTGTTTTCAAATCGGTCTACACGATACTTTAAAAAAAGGATACCAATTTTTTTTTTTAATTTTTAATCTTCAACTAATTCATTACAAAATGGATAAAAAATATTTAAGTTTACTGCAATTTTGTTTGAGAAATTAAAAAAAAAAATTGTAGATTTGAAAATTGTGCCAAATCCAAAAATTATTTTTGTTACCAAATTTATATGGGTTTCCGATATCACAAAATTTTTATATTTTTTACCAGAGTACATTTGGGCAAATGTTAAACAAAAAATATTTTGTTTAAAACATATTCATAAAATTTTTAATTTAATTTTTTTTTTCAAATTTAGTGACTTATTGCCCAAAAAATTTAATTTTGACCGATTTTAGCGTAGTCATAGAGTTAACCGATTTGGCTGAAAATTTACCAGGTACTTATTTTAGGTCGTTTAACAAGTCCAGGCTTAAGGAGCAACAAAAATCCAAAATTTTTAAAATAAGGAACACAAATTTTTAAAATAAGGAACAACTATTTTTCACCCACACAATTTTGTCTTTCGTTAATTGCGGCTCCACCTTAAATTGTGTTTATGGACTCATAAATATATAGATTTTTTATTAAATAAATTAAATACCACCTTATGTAATTAATGTCACTATAAAATTTCGTTCCCTTAAGTAATAACAACATTAATTTTTAAATTTTTTTTATAACACCCTTTTGTATTACATTGGCAAATATTTGATTAACAGACTTTGCGTTACCATACGAAATCATACGCTACGTATGACCGCAATTTTTTATAACATTTTTAATCACAAATTTTGTTTGTCAACATAATAAAACGCCCCAAATATTTTTTACTTAATTGCAGGACCTTAAATAATAAACGAAAAAAAAAGTAAAAACAAAGAAAAGTAAATACTTTTTTAATTTCATGCAACCAAATGAACGCTTTTAATTTTAATGACAAAATGAAAAAAAAAAAAAACGTACGAACGAAAAATCATAAAATAAATAAAAACCTGAGCATACAAAGTAAATTGTACTCGTATTGTAAATGGTTGGTGCCATTTAAGACCATAAAATTATGAACCATCACCATATTAGGTATACCCTACTCGATTCCGCAAAAGAGTAAGAAATGTTAAATTAACAATGCAACTCTTCTATTGGGCAAACTAGATATGGGCGCGTGAATGAACTTTGACTTACGCACGCTCATGAACACGAAATAAAAACATTGCTTACGCACGATCCCGCACTAGGGGTTACCCTAGATAGTAAACTAATTTGTACAAAACATGTTGAACAAAAAGTTTCACGGGCATTTCAGAATTTCTGGCAGTGTCGGAGAGCTTTTGGAAAGACATGTGGTCTGATAACAGCTAGTGTACATTGGATGTACATTAGGGATATAACTTTTGACCATTTTTTGAAAATATCGAATCGTTCCTATACAGGCAGTATAGAGCATGAAAACTACGAAGAATGGCGGTCTCCCTTTTTGCTGGCTTAAAAAAAGTTTCCGCATAAATCTCTTTGAAGTTTGGTATATACGAATTTTTAGAAAAAATAAAAATTTAAGTCGTGTAAAAATCGATTTGATTTTCTATGATCTGAAAATATATAATTGCATCTGATTGTATATATTTGTATCTGATCAGATATAATTTTATGTAAAATTTGGGCTAATGTTGACCAAATCTGAGATAAATTAAATCTCGATTTTGGTCGTTTCAGATATAATTATATGCAATCAGATACTATCATATAAGAATAGATATACATAGATCCGATTAGATCTAATTCATTGTTACACGAGAAGCATCAATATTAATATAAAACACATAGTTTTCTTTGGTTTCAATATTTTTATACCCTAAACCATTCTGTGGTACAGGAAATAATTAGTTTGTGTTGATGTTTGTAACTACCCGAAATATTGGTCCTAGACCTACCTTCAAGTATACCGATCGACTCAGAACTACTTTTTGAGTCGATTTAGCGATGTCCGACCCTCCGTCTGTCTATTTATCGGTTTAAGCACGATAGAGGTCGCAATTTTCAATCAATTGACTTGAAATTTGAAACTTAAGCATCCCAAGGACGAATCCTATTGAAATTGGAAAAAATCGGTTCATGTTAAGACCTATCCCCCATACAAACGCCCCCTTTGGATTAGGCTTAAATGACTCTAATAACTGTATTTTAATACATATCGCTTTGAAATTTAACAGGTAATCTAATTTTGTATGCACGAATCATCATTACGGGTCAGTCCTTCTGGTAGTCCCCATACAAACCACCCTCCCTCCCGATATTCACATAATTCCCTCAAATTCATAAAAATGGAAATATATGATAAACATTTTATTTTTATTTGTTAAACGTGTACTTTAGTAACCTTATCAAATCGGAATATAATTGGATCATTTTTGGACTTAGTCCAACCGATATTCAGTTAAATCGGACTATTGGCAAAAAAAATTAACCAATTCCACTAAAACTTGATCTGTGTGTGTCTTCTACACTAAATAAAGATCTAACAAAAGATAGATCCAATCGGTCCATGTTTGGACTTGGGACCCATTTTCCGGAAATCAATGGTGTAGGGTATCATATGACCGGTCTTGACCGACTATAACTTTCTTACTTGTTTCTTGTTAAAAATGTAATTTTCCTGCAAAATATCCAGAAAAAAATAAGAAAAACGGACGCACAGTGAAGCAAGATGGACTTTCTTGTAAAATTTTTAATTTTAAATATTTTTTTTGCTGCTTGTAATTTCTAGTTAAGCGTTTAATAGCAAAAAAAAAACTGAAAACATTTAAATTTTAATAATATATGTAAATGAAAAAAAAATTATTTCAATTTTTTTTCTGGTTAGGGTTTTAAAAAAAGAGGTTTATGCGGAAGGTTTTTGTTTCGAAATGTCCCAAGTAAAGTGGTTTCGATATCAATACATCACTGGCTATAACGTAGGGATAGGGCCGAAATTTGGTTATACCCCTAATGTACATAGATGCTATTAGACCTATTGTGACGCTTTTGGCGGTAGTCTTGTGGCCGAGAACGATGGTGAAGACTATTCAATCCAAGTTGAACGGACTACAAAGATGCGGCTGCTTTGGGAATTATTGTTGTTGTATGTTTTTTGTACATTTTTCATACAAACAAATTTTTAGGTTTTAGAAAAGTTCTAAAACATTTTTCATATAAAAACAAGTAGAAAAGTTAAATTCGACTTGGCCGAATCTATGAATACCCTCCACAATGCCCTTTTTAAGTTATAGTAAATTTTCTAGAGTGAAAAAATAACCCCAGCAGAAATAAATCGAGATTTTGGCGACACAGCATCTGTTTATAGCATACCGTAGCGCATCCAAAGAGCGCTCTTAGGAATGCAGTAAAAGGAAGGGGAAAAAATTTTAATTTTTTTTTAAGATTTTTTATATAAAACTTATAATGTGTAATTATTTTTTGATAAAATTTCACACTTGCTTTCCTTTTAAATATTTTTAACACTTTTTGAATAAAAAAACATGAGTTTTAGACAAAGACACATGATTTGACTGCATCATTATTGCGCATTAATCAGCGCTGCAAAGAGCGCTTCAATCATAGCATCTTTGACCGCTGTTCCCAAAAAAAATCCCATAAAAATGTGAAAATGAAAATTTCCGATATTTTTTTGATGTTCACTTCCGATTTTTTTTTTTTCATTTTGTTTCACATAAATAAAGTTTTGTAAAGTAAAACGAATGAATTTTTTTGTTATATTTTTTTAAATTTTAGTTATTTGATTTCAACTTTGAATTTACAGCATCTTTATTCTGCTTAAATCAGCTCTACAAAGATACATGAATTCACTGCATCTTTAATCTGCTTAAATCAGCGCTAAAAAGATACATGAATTTACAGCATCTTTATTCTGCTTAAATCAGCGCTCTAAAGACACGTGATTTCAGTGCATCTAAAGAGCGCTGTTTCTGTGTATCCAACTAGCGCTCTAAAGTGGGACATCGCCTTAGAGAATCATGCATGAATTCAGCGCAATTGGATGCGCTCCTTAACTCAAGTTCCCCTTCCAAAAGCTGCTGAACGTTCAGCAAAATTTCTGCTGGGACATTTTTGATTAGAAATATTTTATTTTGTTTAAAAAAACTTTTTTTTTAACTAATTTTTGAAAAAAAAAAAAATAATTTACAAAATTTTTTTTTGAGTGTAAAATTTTTTTTGAGTGTAAAATTTTTTTCGAGTGTATTTTTTTTTCTTTTAGTGTAAAAATATTTTTGAGTGACAAAAATGTGTTGTAAAATATTTTTGTGACTTACCAATGTTTTTAAAACCTGTTTAACGGGGTTTCAACACGTGAATTTAAGGTGAGGTGAATCTGAAATTTACGGTTTTGCTAATAACTTTTTAACCACTGGACTGCTTTGGCTGAAATTTAAAACGAACCGGACCAGAGGAACGGCAAATATATATGCCACACTTCAGCACCCTCAGAATTGCCGTTCGAAAGTTATCGTGTGTTTTATCTCGTAAATTCCAGAAAAACCCTTGCCGAAATTCACTCATTTGCTTATAACTTTTGAACCACTGGACCGATTTCGCTGGATTGCAATAACAACCTGACCAGGTAAATGCCCAACATATATGCCAAACTTCAGGAGCCTCCGTAAAGTCTTTCAAAAGTTAGCGTGTTTTCAACAGACAGACAGACGGACAGACGGACGGACGGACGGACATCGCTAGATCGTCTTAAAATCGATCGAGGATCATGAATATATATACTTTATGGGGTCCTAGACCAATATTTCGAGGTGTTACAAACGGAATGACAAACTTATATATACCCTCTATCACTAGAGTGGAGGGTATAAAAAATCGTAGATTTTGATAAACTTGTACTACAGAAAACTTCGCAGATTCTAAAAGATTTTTCAAACACATAAATTTTTACATTCATAATAATGGTGCCATAACAAAAATTCTAAGAATCGGAAATATATTTTCTAATAGAAAAACTCAGGTTCTGAGTCATTTTTCCCTGTAGAAAAGGCCTAGACTGCGGATAATGGGTTATAATATTTTGTCAATGGACACGGGCCATGGGCTTCCCTTGTCTGGTTTTTCTGTCACTAGCGCATCACCAGGTCAAATTATTAACGATGTTATAATCAGCCCAAAATATTTTGAATCTACACCATTTCCAATTTTAATTCAGAAAATACAAATTATATTTCAAAAATTTCCAATTATATTTCAGAAATTTCCAATTATATTTCAAAAATTTCCAATTATATTTCAAAAATTTCCATTTATATTTCAGAAATTTCCATTTATATTTCAAAAATTTCCAATTATAATTCAAAAATTTCTAAATTTAATTCAAAAATTTCCAATTATAATTCAAAAATTTCCATTTATAATTCAAAAAATTCCAATTATATTTCAAAAATTTCCATTTATATTTCAGAAATTTCCATTTATATTTCAAAACTTTCCATTTATATTTCAGAAATTTCCATTTATATTTCAGAATTTTCCATTTATATTTCAGAAATTTCCATTTATAATTCAGAAATTTCCAATTGTATTTCAGAAATTTCCATTTGTATTTCAAAATTTTCTAAATGCTTTTCAGAAAATTCCATTTGTATTTCAAAAATTTCCATTTGTATTTCAAAATTTTCCAAATGCTTTTAAGAAAATTCCATTTATATTTCAAAAATTTCCAATTATATTTAAAAATTTTCCAATTGTTTTTCAAAAATTTCCATTTGTATTTCAAAATTTTCCAAATGCTTTTCAGAAAATTCCATTTGTATTTCAAAAATTTCCATTTGTTTTTCAAAATTTTCCAAATGCTTTTCAGAAAATTCCAATTGTAATTCAAAAGTTTCCATTTATATTTCAAAATTTTCCATTTATATTTAAGAAAATACAAATTGTATTTCAAAAACTTTCTAAATAAATTTAAAAAATTGTAAGTGTAGTTCCCTACACTTTGTAGTTATTATAAGTTCATTATAATTCATGATAAATTATCAAAACTTGCAGAAAATCTTGGTCTTCCTTTGTGGAGGATTGTGGAGGATAATGAGAAATTTGAAAAAATACAACAAAACCGATAAGCATTAAGAAAACCCTTTATTTGTGTTCCCTTCGAGACATTTAGTGACATTGCTAAAAAAATCGTACTAAGAATCATAGCTCTATTAATTGCAATAATGGTTTTGCTATTGGTCTGTACGAATTTTTTAAGCTGAAATATGCAAGTCAAAAAATTTCTTTAATATCAATCCAACGCATAAACTTGTAAAAAATTTTATATATATTTGAAGTTTCTGGCAAATCGGTTTATAAGGGTTAGAATACTTCCCTTGTAAGATACGTTTATATACATATGTATGAATACTTTTGTAGATGCATTTTCATTATTTCTGGTAAGTTAAGAAAAATGTTAACCACTTTCTTTTGAAAAATATTGATGGTGTATAGGGTTCCGGATAGTCTGATAGTTTCTATAATATTTGTATCATAAAAGATACACTTACAATTTTCTTCATAAAATTAGAAACTTTTTGAAATACAATTTGTATTTTCTTAAATATAAATGGAAAATTTTGAAATATAAATGGAAACTTTTGAATTACAATTGGAATTTTCTGAAAAGCATTTAGAAAATTTTGAAATATAAATAGAAATTTTTGAAATACAATTGGAATTTTCTGAAAAGCATTTGGAAAATTTTGAAATACAAATGGAAATTTTTGAAATACAATTGGAAAATTTTGAAATATAATTGGAAATTTTTGAAATATAAATGGAATTTTCTGAAAAGCATTTGGAAAATTTTGAAATACAAATGGAAATTTTTGAAATACAAATGGAATTTTCTGAAAAGCATTTAGAAAATTTTGAAATACAAATGGAAATTTCTGAAATACAATTGGAAATTTCTGAATTATAAATGGAAATTTCTGAAATATAAATGGAAAATTCTGAAATATAAATGGAAATTTCTGAAATATAAATGGAAAGTTTTGAAATATAAATGGAAATTTCTGAAATATAAATGGAAATTTTTGAAATATAATTGGAATTTTTTGAATTATAAATGGAAATTTATGAATTATAATTGGAAATTTTTGAATTATATTTAGAAATTTTTGAATTATAATTGGAAATTTTTGAAATATAAATGGAAATTTCTGAAATATAAATGGAAATTTTTGAAATATAATTGGAAATTTTTGAAATATAATTGGAAATTTCTGAAATATAATTGGAAATTTTTGAAATATAATTTGTATTTTCTGAATTAAAATTGGAAATGGTGTAAAATACTACATTTTTTTAAAAATGCCTCCGCCCCTAAAAGTTTTATCTCCCACTGATTTATCATAAATGAGTGATAAATTCTTTTAGATGTCCCCTTAAAAATTTTTATTATAATTTTTTTCGTTGGTTGAAGAAAAATTCCCAACGCATCTTTCCAATTAACTTTTATTTTCTCATTACGTGAAAAATATGATAGGGGGTACATATAAGTCGGCGCAACCAAATATAACGCTCTCAGTTTTTGTTTTTATACCCTCCAACCACAGTATGGGGGTATACTCACTTTGTCATTCCGTGTGTAACGCATCGAAATATCGGTCTAGGACCCCATAAAGTATATATTTTATTGATCAGTGATCGATTCTAAGACATTCTAGCGATGTCCGTCCTTCCGTCCGTCCGTCTGTCCGTCTGTAGAGGACACGATACAGTCCAAAATAAAAGAGCTAGACTTCCAAAGTTTGGCACGAATATGTCTTATATTCCTAGGCAGGTTAAGTTCGGAAATGGGTAAAATCGGACCAAGGGGAAAAAAGTTCCCCCTTGGAGAACTAAACCAACCCAAGAAAAACCGCATTTTTTGCAGAGTTTTTTGTACTTTTGGTAAGCGAATGCAACATTCTTATCTCAGAAGAAGTTCAAAATCGCAAGGGGAAGGTGCCCCCTAACGTCTCCCACTAACCCCCCCCCCAAAAAAAAAAGACGCCCCTGGATTTTTTTTTAATATTTTTTTTTTTACATTTTGGAGGGTATAAAAGATTCGGCACAGCCGAATGTAACACTCTCACTTGTTTTATTTACGTATATAACCGGAACTGGACATTGTCAACTCCTCCTCAAGGGTATAAAATGAGAGTTAATTTAACAACATGAACCTTAATTTTATGACACAACCCGTACGATTTGTTTCATTGTGTGTGTGTTGTCTGTAATTGCAATGGATTGACAGAAACCTAAAGTCAAGTTGATTAACAAGGAAACATTTTTCTTTTTGGGTCGGGGGTCGTAAATTAAAAAATTTTATACGCAAAAGGTGAACTTTTCCATTAAAGTGGTTGGTTGCTTTTGTTAAAATGTTATAGTTTTCTTTAAGTTTTATATTGTTAAAATTTATCAACAAAAAAATATTCTAACATATTGTTGAAAAATTTTGTTCATAAGACAAGGACACCAACAGCTCTATTTATGTATGTTTAACAATAAATTAAAATCTAGTTAACAATAAATTAATATTACTCCATACGTACGTTTTAGACTTACAAGGGAAGTATCTCAACCCATATGAACCGATTTGCATGAAACGTAAAATATATATAAAAGGAGCAATTCTAAGGTTGGGGTGTCTCGGCTTATCGGCCATATCGGGGATTTAAGAGTTCAAAACATGGGTCAAAAAATGGCGAAAAAACAGTTTTTTGGATTTTTCAGCTATTTTTTTCTAAGAAACTATATGATGTTTACATATGAGAAGAAAGGTTTTTTTAATGCCAACGGTGGCTTAACCTTGTAAAAGTTCGGCTTTCTTAAATACTTTTTTCACGAAAATGTGTAAATTTTGGGGGGAATTTATATGAAGACAAACACCTACGATGTCCATATGAATACGAAATAATCTTTATTAAATTTAAGTCGACACGTATTTTTTCCCTAGAGGATATTCCTATTAGTTCGGGAGTTATCGAAATTTTCCCGAAGGTCCACTTTGTTTCATAAGGGGACAACGAAATTTTAAAACTCTGATATGGCCGATAAGCCGAGACACCCCAACCTTAAAATCGTCTCTTTTATATATATTTTTAGTTTCAGGCAAATCGGTTCATAAGGGTTGAGATACTTCCTTTGTTAGTTTTTATTTATTAAATTTTATTGTTTTTGGTGTTTTTTTCTGAAAACACATAAATAAAACGGTTTAAATAAAAATTAATTTTATTTAAATTTATTTTTTGCAAACAATTTCCTAAAAAAGGTTACACCATAAAATTTTATAAACATATATTTTCCCTAAAAAATGTTTACAAGTTCAAAGGTTTTTTTTTCTTGTTAACAAAATTAATATTCATTATGTTTGGAAAATGTTTGAAAATTTCCCATTAATAAAGATTTTAATAACTTATTATAAAATATAAAGTACTGCTTAAAATTATGGCGCAGTTTTAATGTGTACAAACATTTTATTTTACACAAAAAAATTAAGGAAATTGTTTCTTACCCGACTTTTTATTTCTCAAACCAATATTTTTAATTGGATTTTAATTTTTCAACAAAATTTCGTTAAACAATTTTTTTTTAAATGTGTGCTATAAATTTGAGCAGTACTTTAAGTACATACAGTCTATTTTTCATTAGGGAGAATTATTTTTTTGAAACAATAAATTAGGTCACTGTTAAAACGATCATATAACAGTGATTGGGCTTTTACACAGTCAAAGAAAAACGCTGCTGTTTTGATATTGATGAAGGTTTTTTCAATATGATGAAACATGTCTCATAATTGAAGAAACAAGTGCATCACATTTCATCATGTCATCAAAAAATGCTGGTGTGTATTTGTAAAGACTCAAAAATTAAGACTTAACAATTTAAGTTCTTTGCAAAATCACTTTCTTTCTCTCTCAGAGAGATGTCCGGTGTTTCAAACAGATCTACACTAAAAAAAACCTTGTAAAGTTACCAAAAAATCTCGTGATTTTACGAGGCTATTCTCGTAAAATATGTAGTAAAAATTCTCGTAAAATTACGAGGATTTCCTTTGAATGCGCCAAAAATTGGTAAAATAACCAATTTTATTTGTAAAAATATTGTTTTAAAACTGGGAAAATAAAAAAAAATGGTAAAATTACAAGAAAAAAATAGTAAATATGTTTAAAAAAATGGTAAATTTACAAACCAAAATGGTAAATTTACAAAAAAAAAAAATTGTTAATCAACATAAATCCTCGTAATAAAATCATTTTTGTAAAATAACTGTTTTTTTTTGTAAATTAACTAGAATCCTTGTAATAAATTTTTTTAAAATTTTGTCAACTTTTTTTTTAAATATTTTTCAATAAAAATAAAAAAAAAATTTGTCCGGGACTTGCAAAATTTAACAAAAACAAAAAAATAGAAAATTTACAAATTTTTTTTTGTTAAACAACATAAATCCTCGTATAACATCAGTTTTGTAAAATAACAGTTTTTTTTGTAAACCAACTAGAATCCTCGTAATAAAAACTTTGTTGTAAAATTACAGTTTTTTTTGTAAAATAACCTTTCAAAATGGTAGAACACAATTACGAAAATAAATTTGTAAAATTACCAATAAAACTGTAGTTCTTGTTTTCCCGGGTAAAAATGAAATATATATGATCATATATGAAAATATATGGATCATATATGGATTTATATAACCATATATTATCATATATGCCTCCATATATGTTCATATATGATCTGATGTGAGGTCATATCGGGCCAATTTTCGGATCAGATCATATATGAACATATATGGAGGCATATATGATAATATATGGTTATATAAATCCATATATGATCCATATATCTTCATATATGATCATATATATTTCATTTTTACCCGGGTTAGCAAAGTACAATATATTTTGTTAAAGAACAAGGAAAATTTTTAAATACCCAGCAAAACTTAGATTACCAAATAAGGTATAAAATAAGGTATAGGATCTCTTATTTTATACATTGCAGCATTGATGATTTTAACAGGCGATGAGACTCAAAGTAATGCATCCACATGATCACAAAGAATACCAGTAAGGTATAAAATAAGTCATAAATTTATAACGAAGAATACGAGTAAGGTGTTAAATAGATGATATTTTATAGGTTACGAAAAAAGAAATAATATATCATACCAGAAGATAATATATAAGGTGTTACGAGTAGTGAAAAAGTAATTTTGTATTAAATTTACTCACGTGATTGTAAGTGAGTGTAAGTAGATAAAATGTGCTCGTGAGTGTGTGTCGTTAGAAATTTCCTGTAGTGAGCCCATCTCTAGTTTAAACTTATGCATTTTTTTATAAAATAATTATTTTTTATGTTATTGTAATGCATTATGCATCCAATTATTAATAATGCATTATTTCAAACTTTCAAATAATACATAATGTAACCAAATATAAGTCATCCATGATTTAATGTTTAGAAATAATAAATATGAAATACATTTTTTCCAATAATCATGCATTACGTAGCAAATTATTAGTAATGCATTATTTTTCACTTTAAAATAATACGTTGTGGAACAAATGTTTGGTAAGACATCCTAAAAGAATGCTACAAATAAGATATATACATTACCTGGTAATGTGTTATATAATCACTCCCCATTACCAAAGTTTTGCTGGGTATTGGTAGAACGGGATTACAAGGCATTTTACCAGGCGTTTTACCAGTTTTTTTTTTGAGTGTAGGTATAAAATATGTAATTTTTGAAAAATAGAAAATAGTAAGCGCATTGTAAGGAAAGAAAATAAAATTGAATTTAATAAAATCAAATAATAATAAAAACAAAATTGAATAATTTTTTTCCTAGTTTTAAATATAAAATCTTGTTATTGCTAACACCGCGTCATCATATTGATGAAACGTTACATTGGACAAAAATTTATGTAATATTTCAATATATTAATGTAAGTTTTCATCAATAAAACATTATATAACAATTTAACAATACATTTTTAATAACTTCAACCTAAACGAGAACTGGTAACAATGCACTCAAAAAAAAAGTGAACTAAAATCTGGGAAAATTAACTCAATTTTGAGAAAAAGAGGGAATGATTTGGCTCCAAAGATTTTTTTTCTTGGTTTTAGTTCATAATTTTCACAAAAATAAGGAAAATAAAGTTATTTAATTTTAAGCCAATTTTAACTAGAAAATGGGAAAAATTATACTAATAAAATTATACGGTAATAAGGGGTCTGATAGGGTCTTGAAAATCTTAAAAACCGGATAACTCAAAAACTATTAATCGGAGGGCTTTCGGGTATTTTGCGGAAGTGTTCTACGAGTCAAGAGCTACAAAAATGCCGATGGACCTTTTCTCGTGTTGGCAGTATTTACCGAGATATGTGCATATATAAAATCTCGGGAACTTCAAATTTTAGATCTAAAATTAGGGTCTTGAGACCCCGACAGATATGCAGAGCTAGGCTATTTCATATTTTTTTCTTTGTAGTCTTTCTTTTGAAAATTTCATCCGTTTCGCTCTATCTCGCTTAGTTTTCGAGATATCACCATTGGACAGAAAATAACAAAATTTTAAATGAATATCAGGCAGGTTTTCGTAAAAATTACTCCACTGCTGATAATATTTATAATCTCACATTAGAGTGTCCCTTATTTTGGAAATGTTGGAAATCTTGAGACGGTACCCGCTCATTTTTTTCCTTTTGACTTAAAAATAACTCAGGAAAAATTTTACGCCCCTAGGACCACGCCTTCCCTACGCGACGGGCCCTTAAAGAGCGGGGCCTAAAAAATCATTTTTCCATACAAACCAAAAAATTTTTTTTTTGATTTTTAATTTTTTTGTTATTATTTATTATATTACTTGGTTTGCTTATTCACAACAAAAAATTTGATTTTGGTGGGATAAGTCTTTCAGCGCTAAAAAATTTTTCGCAAAAAAAAATTTTGAGCCGCCGGGGTCCTACAGTAAAAAATTTTTAAAAAATATTTTTTTTTAGTTTTGACCAGCAACGGTTTTAGCTGCTATGTTGCTTTAAATGATATATATTCATAAAAAAATATTTTTTGTATCTGTGACATCTTAATCGTGTTCTAAAAAAGGGTAAAAAATGCATTGATGATTTTTTTCGATACACGATAAAAATGTCACAAATATGAATAATATTTTTTTTGGAATATATATCATTAAAAACAACATAAAAACTAAAACCATTGCTTTTCAAAACTAAAAAAAAATATTTTTTAAAAATTTTTTACCGTAGGATTCCTACGGCTCAAAATTTTTTTTTTCGAAAAAGATAAAGATGTCACAGATATGAATAATTTTTTTTTTGGAATATATATCATTTAAAGCAACATAGCAACTAAAACCGTTGCTGGTCAAAACTAAAAAAAAATATTTTTTAAAAATTTTTTACTGTAGGACCCCGGCCGCCCAAATTTTTTTTTTGCGAAAAATTTTTTAGCGCTGAAAGACTTATCCCTCCAAAATCAAATTTTTTGTCGTGAATAAGCAAACCAAGTAATATAATAATTAATAACAAAAAAATTAAAAATAAAAAAAAAATTTTTTTGGTTTGTATGGAAAAATGATTTTTTAGGCCCCGCTCTTTAAGGCCCCGTCGCGTAGGGAAGGCGTGGTCCTAGGGGCGTAAAATTTTTCCTGAGTTATTTTTAAGTCAAAAGGAAAAAAATGAGCGGGTACCGTCTCAAGATTTCCAACATTTCCAAAATAAGGGACACTCTATCTCACATCAATAGTTCATCTTAACTTTGGAGAAAACAAAAAAACCTATGCATTTTTTATAGATTTTAAAGCAGCTTTTGATAACGTTTCTCGTCATGCCTTAATTTATAAATTACACTCAATAGGAATTTCAACAAAGCTAGTAAGGTTTATTGAAAATGTATATAAAAACACCAAATCCTCGGTATGGACTGGTAGTGAGTTATCAGATAGCTTTTCAACAGAATCGGGAGTGAAGCAGGGCTGCCTGCTTTCAACACTTTTATTTCCAATGTATTTAAATGATCTGCACGAACATTTGGGAGGGGGAATTGAGTTGGATGAACTTTTTTTGTATGTTGACGACATAGTTATCTTGTCAAACAATGCTCAATCACGGTTGGGAAATGTGGCACAATAGTGCCATTTTTGGCACTATTCAATGTTCAGTGGCACCATAAAAAACTGTTTTGGCCCTTTTTCATTCTCACCTAATATTGGTAAATTTTTTTTTAAATAAATTAAAAAAATTTGTTTTAGGAAAATTGAATGAGTTTCCAAAAGTCAAAAAGTACCACATTTCCCCCACAGAATCCTACTTTTTATTTTTCTTTAACCCTTTAACGACCACTTGCGAGTATACTTGATTGAGGGTTTTAGCGATAAATTTTTTTTTTCCGGTAAAAGATAAGTTCCAAAATAGGAATTGTGAAAAGTGTTAGTAAGAAGTGTTCAAAAAGTCTCTCATTAGATCCCCTTACCCACTCTAAGTCCGCAAAGATTGTAAACTAAAATTGATACCTAGGGACAAAAGGATCATTACTTGTCAAGAGAAATTTAGCTCAAGAAGCGGGTTAAGAGATCCGATATTTTAAAGAATAACAATTTTTGAATAGATCTTAATAACAACAGCGAAATAAAAAGAAAAACAAAATCGCTTTGGCCAAAAATGTATGGTAAAATTTGTTTGGCCCTTTCAATCCATTTTGGCCCTTTTTAGACTTCAACTTGGCACTAATCAAAAATTCTCAAATACCAACACTGTGCTCAATGTCTACAGCAGATGATAAACAATTTGATAGAATATTGTAAAACATGGAATATGGCAATAAATCTTACAAAGTCAAAAATAATGGTTTTTCGAAAAGGTGGAAAGTTGGCCCGACATGAAAAATGGTTTCTTAATAACAACGAAATCGAGGTGGTTCCTGAATATACTTATTTACACAGAAAAAAATAAAAATGAATTTCAATTACGAAATTCGTTGATTCAATTAAAAAATTAATTGATTTCGGACGTATCACGAAAATGCGCATATTAATTACTCATTTTGTTTGAAAATAGTTTTAAAACTTAATTAAATTGTTAATTGAATCAATTAAAGTTTTAATTGAAAATAAAATGAAAAACCAATTAAAATTGTAATTAAATAAACTTAAAAAAAAATTAATATAAAATTGAAAATCAATAATATAGATTTATTGATTCACATAAAATTTTTAATTGAAAAAAGACCAAAACTCAATTTAATTTTAAAAGTTGAACTTCAAAAAATGCCCTAAAATAAATAAACATAGAATGTTTTTGTTTTATATTATTAAGAAATTTATTTTCTTTATTAGATATTAACACTTGGTATAGTTTTGCATAGAAACATTACAGTAGTATTTTAAAATATTAATAACTATTTAAAATTACATTACAGTAGTATTTTAAAATATTAATAACTATTTAAAATTACATTTTTATTTTTAAATCTTGTTATTGCATGCATTTTTGTCGCCTTAGTAAAGTTGAATCAAAAAAAATTGTATTATATTTCAATGTGCAAAACACAAGGCAAATGCCTCTTTATTATTTTTTTTTGTTTCAACTGTACATATTTTATTAGCAAAACACTTTATCCGCAACGACAGCTCGCCTTAAAGAAAACAATAAAACTAAATTTGTTTGTTGCTTTTATGTATTCATTGGCTGCTACCACCAAAAAATACAAAACAATAGTTCAAAAGTTTTTTTTGTTGTTTTTTGCATTTTATTTTTTCCTTGGCTACTAACACTAATGCATACAAAACCGGTTTCGTTTGTTTATTTTATTTTTATTTTCAGTAAAGTTAAGAATTCAATTAAAACATTAATTGAATCAATTAAAATGTTTAATTGAAGTTAAATTTAATATCAAATCCATTTTTAATTAAAAAAAAAATCACGATATTATTTTCTGTGTAGGCGTACTATTAACCCCTAAGATGACTTTTAAAAAACATATAGAAAACAGATATCTGTCAGCCAAAAATAGTATTAATATGACATGGAGTCACTTCCTAGGCAGACCAAATATATCGTTAAAGTCAAAGTGGAAACTTTTCCTAGCTGTACAGTCTTACGCTGCGCAGGTATGGGGTTTCTCATCATTTCAAGAAGTAGATAAGCTTCAGATATATTTTATAAAAAAGGTACTTCGTCTTCCAACAAATACACCAACGTATGCTTTAATGCTTGAGACAGGAGTTGAAAACGGTCATATTTTTACACTCGATTTACATTTGCGGTATGTAGCGAAAACTCTATTTGAATATGCTGGTGATAGACTGCCAAACGTTTTTACAAGGAAGCTTTTAGAGAAAAAACTTTTATGGGTAGAGCACTTAAATGCCCTCGGTTTCGAGTATGATATTGAATGGCCAAATCAAAACCTTTCCAAAAGAAAGTGGCATGAGAACAGCACGAAACTCTTAAAATGTCTGAAAATTAAATATTGTTGGTGCTTTAATACAAAAAAATCAAACTGCCAGAATTTATAAAAGGCTAGATCCAATAGCTGGTCAATACTACATGACAGAAAGAAATAGTCAGGAAGTTATCAGATGGATTTTTAAGATGCGGTGCGCTTTACAAAACTTGAACGCAAATAGATGGCAAAACAATGCATCAAAGCTGTGTGGAATATGCAGTATTGTTGAGGATGAAAACGTAATACATTTTTTGGGTCGATGCCCCGCATTTAGAGAATACAGAATTTTTTATTTCGGTAAAGTTTTGCTTAGTGAGGAAGAGGTTGCAAATATGCTAGATGGTAACTTGATTGGTTGGAAACCGTTAGTAGAGTTTGTTAAACATTGTATAACGTATAGAAATTTTTTAATTCAATAATATAATTTTTAATTTTTTTATTATTATATACAATTGTTATGTACACAAGTGCCGGCTAACGACCTACGTCAATGTCGGCTATACATTTTTTCTTATATTACTTTATTTTTTACTATTTTCTATGTATTATTATAAACGTAAATATCAATTTATGAAAATAAAGAAATACTACAAAAAAAAAAACTACTACTACTATCGCCATTTTGAATTTTTAACTAAATTCTAAGAAGTTATTTACTAAATTCTCAGAAGTCATTAACTAAATTCTAAGAAGTACACTTCCTCAATTCAAAGAAGAGAAATACGATGATGTTTTTTTTAGTAAATTTTAACTAAACTTGAACTAAATTGTTTTTTAAGAAATATGTCTTAAAAATAAAGATACGATTCTTAGATTTGTGGAAAATTTCTTTGGCAGTAAGATTTTTTTTCCTAATATTGATAAAATCCATTTAAAGAAAACTATGAACTAATTATAAGTAAATGAACTAAATTTTTTTCCTCATAGTTAAGAAAATTTCTCATTTTTAAGTTAAATTTAACTAAATTTTAGGAAAATTCATGATAAATTTTCAAAGACATTTTTTCCTTAATTTTAGTTATGTCTTTTTTTGTGTCCTTTTATCACTCATATTTTAGAATTTCAAACCAACAAATTAAAGTTATTTGGTTTACATTATTTTAATTCCATTGCGAATTCTACGAATTTAACAATTATCCAATTTTCCCATATTTTATACAAAAACTAAACATCGTTAAAAAAATGTAATGCCGTTTAACAAGGGTTTGGTGTAATAACACATTACATTTTATATTATAATGTATTCTTACATAATCATTCAATTTTATGTTCAATATAAGTGTATTTTTCATATAGTTTAAACTAAAAGTCTCTGGAATTAAAAAAAAATCAAGCAAAAATTCTCTATAAATCGCAAAAAATCGCCAGCAAACATGGTTTAATCTCTTACTAGAGGCATTCCAACACCTGCCACATGTATAGGTCGTGTGAGGGAGCGTGAGGAAACTACAGTTTTATTCCAACGAACTTTCCGTTTTTTTTTAATTTTTGTTTTTAATAAATTACAACAATAAGTTTTCGATTAAATTGAAAAATGAGCACGGATTAAAAAACTAGATTAAAAATGCTGTATTTAAAAATAATGGACTTATAACTCCAACAACAAAAAAAAATAAGTGTTTGAAGTTAGGATGGTGCTCAAAAATATATTTTATTTCTCAAAAGTCTATTACAAGATGTGACTTTAAACTCCTGTATCAAATGAAACAGCACTTTTTTCGTCATATTGTGATCATTTCTATAGTATATGGATTGTTTGCTGTCACATTCATTTAAATTATAACAATCCGCCAACTTTTATTTTTCGATTTTTGTCCACCTAGATTGGCCAAATGTCGCACTGTGCGTCGTCTCGTTGTAGCGAAAAACCAAGGGCTCTGGTGGGAATCGAACCCACGACCCCCAGTTTCAAAGGCTAGCACGCTACCAACTAGCCTACAGGGGCCATCAATATGAATAAGCATTTTCTTTGAGTGTGGTATTTTTTAAAATAAAATTAATTGCTTTTATTTGAATACATATGAGAAACTTGAAGGGGTTTCAAGTAAATTGTGTTTAATAATGAGAAATACGAGATTAAAGTTGTTATAATTTAATTGATTTTCAACCGATTTGAGTTTTTAGTGAATTATTCTTAAGCAATTTTTTTTTCTCTAAAAATTCAAAATCGCCTTATCTCAAAAGCAACGCAAGATAGAGCGAAATGGATGAACTTTCAAACGTTTTTGAGTTATTTCATTTTCAAATTTCCCAAAACCAATTCTCAGATCTGGAAAACTAAGCCAAATAAAGCAAATCTGACCAAAATTATGAATCACAATCGATGGTAACTCTTTCAGAAAGTATTTTTCACTAGTCTCTTTTCATGCTATTTAAAAATTAAAAAAATATAAAAACCACCCTACTAGAAATATGTTTAAACACAATATCCATTATAGATACATAAGGTCAACCTATAATCATAAACTCTAAAAAATTTTATTAATTTGCAAACAAAAAAAAATCATTCCTTTTTTGCCAAACCCACACCCAAAATGTTTGTAAAAAATTTAATCCCTTGACATTATCTTGAAAACCATACATACTCTTTCCAGCCTTAATGGTCTCTATTTACAATACACTCCAAATATATAAACCTCATTTTAAAGGAAAATCTTAAAATTAATACGTGTCCATATACAGAGTTCACAAATATTACAATAAATAACCAACATAAATGGTCCGACGGTCGGTCATTGTGTAAACGAGTTTTGTGTATAGATGAAATCTGTTTCCTTTTTTTGTAACTGTTTTGAAAGAAACAACAACAAAAAAAAAAAAGGAAAATCCTTTTCAAATGTATTTCGTTTTTATATGGATATGAGTGAATGTTGTGAATATTTAAACAATTTTACATTTAATTTTCCGTTTGTTGGTGGTGAACATTGTATGTATGTACCAACCACACTCCATCCACATAAAGGAAGGGGGTTTTTCATTAAGTATTCGTTACACATGCCAAAAAGAGATAATTACCTTAAATATTGCAAATTATATGTGAGTAGTAATGGAATCCCATTGGTATGTTTTATCTGCAATACTGGGATATAAAATTTTAAATTAAAAACAAAAACCGGGATCCAGAGACTAGTGGTACAAACACGGACTGATTTAGCATATATTTGGTAGGCAGCATGGACACATTCAGCCCATATTTGGTTGGATAAGTAAAATAGTACTAACAAATTATATTTGGGAAAGGTAAATTTGCATCTTTAGCCTGTTGACAGACATAACAAAAATATAATGGTTAGAAATATTTCAATTTATATTACCCATGAGGGAGGTGTATATTCCTTTTGGGTCACCATCGATTTTGGCCAGATATACTTAACGAAAATGCGCCTAAAACCCATTAGCTGATTCCCAACCTTTGATTCTCGCTCCACATGGGTCAATTTCAAATTTTCTTAATTATATTAACTAAAAAAAAATGTTAAGTTAAAATATCACAAATACTTAGTTTATTGTTGAAAACTTTTACCAAAAATTTTGTTTAAATACTGATTTTAACAAAAAGTTTGAGTTATTAAAAAAATTAAACAATTTTTTTGAGTGTAGGCCCCCTAATTTTTTAACATGATAATGTTTTTAAGCTGGTGTATAATTTAAAAAAATTGCAGGACGCCACCTCAGTTTGACTATATAAGCTAACGACTACCAAAATATAAAATAAGAATTACTCTTTTAATTTTTTTTTAAAACCAAACATTTTAGTAACTTGGGTTTATAACTTGGATAATAATTCACCTCGTGGTGAATTAAAAAGAATTCGCCAGCTGGTTAATAAAACGTCATATTCACCAGCTGGTGAATAATAATTTTTCATGATTTTTTTTTCATTAATATTTATTTTTTTTTGATCAATAAAACTGGGTGATTATTAGAGTTGTCAGTCGATTGAGAATAATTCGATTAATCGATCAAACAAAACCCAACTCTTGTTCGAATAATTCAAAAATGTCGATTTTCGAATAACGAATAAATCGATTAATTAATGTCGATTAATCGAACAATTTTTTTTAATTAAAAAATTAAATAAATGCTTAGAATTTGATTTATTCTCATAAATTTTGAAAGATTTTATACAAAATGTAGGAAAGTTAAAATATATTGTAGCCATAGCAATGGATAGCACATCCATTATAGAATTAGGGGGAGTTATCAAGTTTTTAATAAATAATTTAGAAAAAATTAATAATTCTTTTGCATCAGACTTACTAAAACGTTTTAAAATAAGAATCATTGAGAGACGTATAAAAGTGTTAAATACGTTAATAATTTTTCTAAATTCTGGAAATTTTCCGAGCAATGAAAGTTTCTTAAAATATTCTCCAAAAGCGAAACAAAGGAATATGCAAATAAATTATACACTGAGGGAAAAAATCGTAGTCAAATCAAAAATTTTCATAGTCATTTTTAAAAGCCTCAAATTTTTGAAAAAAATTTTAATTATGAAGTTGAACTTTATCAAATTTAATATGTTTCGGTCTAAATTTTAAAATTTTACGTTTTTGAATTAAGTAATTAAAAACTCATTTTCATTTCATGGTGCTTCCATGTTAAAAATCATCATTTTGATTATAAACATTTTTAATATGAGTTTTAAACCATTTTGGCAATGACGCTTCAAAAATAATTATTAAAAAAAAAAGTGTCGTGGTGCAAAATTATTAAAATCAATTTCCAATCTAAAAAAAACTACTTAAAAAAAATAAATAAGTCATTTAAAATAAATCGCCAACAAATTTTGTGTGAAAAGTAAAGTGTTCAGATAGTGTTTAAAAACCGTGAACAAAAAAAATAATTTTAAAGAATATTTTGAACAAGTGAAAATTTATATGGAGTATCTGAGTCCAGGAGGGGATCAACAACTTTAAATGACCTCCTAGAATATGTCCATCACATTATTTGATTTCTTTTTCTATACCGTCTCTGCTCTAACGAAAACTCCTGTGTGTATTTAACATTTGTTCTAAGAGACTTAAAGAAAAGCTAAATTGTGAACTTTTGAATGATTTTTATAAGTCATCTTAATGGAAATAGGACAATGCAATACCATTTATTATTTATAAAATATGTTTTACTTTAAACTTTTATGAACCGCGGATGAACAAAATTTAGCAAATTTGTGGGCATCTTCAAAATTATTTTGAAAAAAACATTGGTTTTCTTCGGAGCAGCGCCGATATATAGTTTGTTCCTACACTGAAAAAAAATTTTACCATTTTTAAAGCATGTTGAACTTAATTTAAAAAAGAAGGGTATGCGAGGGCTCCAAAGATATTAATTCTTCTTCCAAGTATATTTTTTCCTAAAACATACTAATGCATTTACTTAAATATATCTTAAAAATAAGTAAAATTGTACTTATTATAAGTTTAATTGTTTTTATCCAGAGGAAAAATATTTTTTTAAAATAAGGAAAAATTTCCTTAAACTTACGGATTCTGTGGACCCTATGGAGTCCCAATGTGAGGCCCTACGGGCCCCCAATATATGGGGTCCGCCCATGAGTATGAGAGTACACTATTATAGGGTCACTATTGATTTTGATCCAAAATTTTGATCAGAATCGCTCTATCTGGCTTAGTTTTCGAGATCTGGGAATGGGGTCTTGAGAAATTTGATCATGAAATAACTCGAAAACTATAACTCGGAGAGCTTTCGGGTCTTCAGCGGTCAAATTCTACAAGTTAAGGACTACAAAAATGCCTTTAGAATTTTTTTCGTATCTGCAGTATTTGCAGAGTTATAGGCATTTGAAAATTCCGCGAAAATCGAAATTTGGATTTAAAGTTAGGGTCTCATGGGGTCTTTAGATGGGGCCCCCAGATGGGGTCTCCAAAATACCTCAAGTATTTTTTTCTTAAGTAAAGTCAATTCTTTCTTAAACTGATGAAGATGTGTATTCAAATAAAGTCAATGAAATCAATAAAATAAAGGTTACTTTTTTCTTAACTTAAAACAAAAATTGATTAAATTAAAGAAAATGCGTTTTGGAATTAAAGATTAGTACTTATTTGATTCAATGTCTTGAAAATGTCTATACTATTTTTAAGTAAGTTACGTACTTATTTATTTTTTTTGCACACACTTTAGTTTTTTTTCTTTTAAGTAAAACAAAATTTTTTAATAAACCCTTTTTTCTTAAATGCAATCAATTCGCCATTAATGTAAAGAATTTTTAACTTAATTTAAAAAAACAAATTAAGGAAAACTTTTGTGCTTTTTTAAGTATTTGCATGTACTATCTTCAAGTTTATTTTCTTTGTTTTAAGTAAAACCACCTTATATTAAGTTAAGTTGAAGTAAATTATAAAAAAAATTGTGTACTTAAATTAATAACAGTATTTATTTAATTTCAGTATAGTTATTTTTTTCAGTGTATATATACTGCAAAAGTAAATGTTTAATTATTCTGTTGTAAAATAAATAAATATACATATAAAAAAGTTTAATTGTTTTATTTCAAAGGAAAAATTTAGGAGATAAGTATAAAGAAAATGATATATTTATAATGCACATTTTTAAATTAAACATGACTATCATTTTAATTTGATTGTGAGCACCTTTAATTTAAACATAAAACATTTTCAAATCACAGTTCTTTCATTTCATTTTTAAAATGTTGTTTGTTACTCAAGTCATATTAAAAGTGTCTACGAATATTTTCAAATTGAGAAAAAACAAACTTTGTTGACAACAATCAGCGAAAGAGTGTTTTCAAAATCTAATTTAATAAAAACAAAAACCAAAAATCGTGTGAAAGCAAAAAAAATTAAGTCAACTTTTATTTTTAAAAGATTATTTCTTAAGAACAACTTAAATTGTCTTATTTGACAAAAATTAAAATCATTTATGATATATTTTGTCTGAATATCTATATAAATAAAAATCAATTGTCGTTCGTTGGTAACCACATCAGTTGAGAACGGCTGGACCGATTTGGACAATTTTTTTTTTGGAATGTTCGTCATAGTCCAACTTAGGTTTTTATGTAAAGAAAAGTTGACCACTCCCACTTTTACTCCCACTTTTTTTGATTAATCCAAAATCGGAAAACGGCTGCACCGATTTGGTTAATTTTTTATTTAAATACTCGTATTAATCCAATTTAAGTTTTTACTAAAAGAAAAATCGACCACGCCCACTTTTACGCCCACTTTTTCAATTTATCTCAAATCTGAGAATGGCTGAACCGATTTGAATATTTTTTTTTTTAAATTTGTATTCATCATATTCCAACTTCGGTTTTTATGAAAAAAAGAAATTGACCACGCCCACTGTGGCTAATTTTTGTTAAAAATATTTGTCATAATTCAACTAAGGTTTCTACGGATAGTAAAATTTTCCGCGCCCACTTTTCTCTATGTATCGAAAGAACTACAGTCAAACTCGGTTATAACGAATTCTCGGTTATAACGAACTAATTCTGAAGTCCCGACGTTTTGGCATCACTTTTCACACAAAATACTTCTTTTATAACGAACTCGGTTATAACGAATCCTCGGTTAAAGCGAACTGTCTATTATGGTCCCACGAATACAATTACATGTTTATTTACCTTTTTATAACGAACTCCCATAAATATTTTTTAATGTGCTGCAATCATGGTTATCAAACTCACAAAAGGTTGGAAATTTTTGGTTTATATTACAATTTTGATTTGGATAATATTTTTTTAAATGTTCGTCGTATTTTTTTTTAAATGTTCGTCTTAGGTTTTTTCGGAAAAACAAATTAATCACGCCCATTTATGCTTCCTTTTTCGATATATCTAAAATCGGAGGACAGTTGGATCGATTTGACTAAAGTTTTTTTTTTTTTAATGTTCGTCATAGTCAAACTTAGGTTAAAACGGAAATAAAAATTTTTCACGCTCACTTTTATTTCGATATATCTAAAATAGACGAACGGCAGGGCCGATTTGGCTATTAGTAGTATTGGTTGACGTTCATGATAGTACAACTAAGGTTTTTACGGTAAGAAAAACTGTACACTCCCATTTTTTTCAATACATCTAAAATTGGAGAACGACTGGCCTCCTTTAATGAACATTAAAGTCGAACTAAGGATTTTACGGAAATAATTATAAGTCCTCCCTCACTTCAAAGACCACTTTTTTCAATATCCTTAAAATTTGCAACACTTGAGAACGCCTGGACCGATTTGGGTAATTTTTTTGTTTTAAATGTTCGTAATAGCCCATATAATTGTTCGGAAAAAAATTGTCTTTTTCCATGTTTCTAAAATTCATTTCTACTCTAATACAATACATTAATATATACTTGGTACAAATTACCACACAATTTTGTCGCCCTTTTTTGTCTAAATACTATGTCGACTACTAATGACCGGACCGATTATTTTATGTTAATTATTATAGTTCTATTTACATAGGTTTTTAAGGAAATATAAATGAGAAAAGTGTTCCGGAAAAAAATTAAAATTCGGGAAAACTATAAGGGGTTTGTTTGAACTCAAGACAATGGCTCACGATAAAAACGAAGGATATGCGTAATTTATTTTTGTGTTGTTCGTAAATATAATTTGAAGATGATTATCTGCCTAATCGGGTCTTTAAAACCCACAAATTTTTGTAAGCCAAAACATTCATTACACTTTTTGCTGGGGTATATGGGGCAAAACGCGTCAACGGTCCACACCAAAAAACAAATATTGTCCGATTCAAGTATAATTTTGGCAAAATATTAGGTTAATGATAGGTAGTATAAATTACAAATATAAAATTTTTTGATGAAATATTGGCAGAGTTACAGGGTTGGGAAGTTTTGATGTTTTTGAAAAGAATATATATTGGTGAACTTTAATTAACACTTTGATAAAACAAAAATTATAATTTAAAAAACTAATTTTAAAGTATTTTTGATGGCCTTTAAAATGGCATTTGTGGTTTTTTTGAAAAAAATAAATTTGACCTTAAAATTCAAGGTCAAACTATTAAATTGTAATTATCTTATAAGGGTCGCACTTTTAAATTTTTTTCACTAAGCCCATTAGAAAGCTTGACATTTTTTTTAATTTCGGTTTTTTTAAAAAAAATGGTATGTATGATACTTTATGAGAAATCAATTTTTTAGGAGTATATAACACTCAAATTGTACTGAAATCGCTTTAATCTGCATATAATAACAACAACAAAAATCAATGCTTAGATAAAAAATAATTTTATGCGTTGCACTCATAAAAAATAAAGAAATCAGTACAGTTTGGGTGTTATGTACTCGTAAAAAAATTGATTTCTCATAAAGTATCATACATACCATTTTTTTAAAAAAACCGAAATTACAAAAAATGTCAACCGTTCCTGTGGGCTTAGTGAAAAAAATCTAAAAGTGCGACCCTTATAAGACAATTACAATTTAATATTTTGACCTTGAATTTTAAGGTCAAATTTATTTTTTTAAAAAAAAACACAAATGCCATTTTAAAGGCCGTCAAAAATGCTGTAAAAGTAGTTTTTTAAATTATAATTTTTGTTTCATCAAGATGTTAATTAAAACTCACCAAAATATGTTCTTTTCAAAAACATCAAAACTTTCCAACCCTGTAACTCTGCCAATATTTCATCAAAAAATTTTATATTTGTAATTTAGAATACCTATCGTTAACCTACTATTTTACCAAAATTATACTTAAATTGGACAACATTTGTTTTTTGGTGTGGACCTTTGACGCGTTTTGCCCCATATATTTGAAGTGAGACGAAATATAACAGTGAAATTATATGTGTTGTATTTGGGCCAGCAATGCGGACCGGGCCAGCTAGTTTCAAATAATAATTTGTATTTGAATTATTTCTTAACAAGTATTAAAATTGACATCCATTAATTAAAAGTGATCTCAGTTATTAAATTTTTAAGTTTTTTTAACTTTTAAGTATTTTATTTTTAAGTTTTGTATGCATTTTTTCGTTAATAAAAATTTTAACTTTCTTATTTTAAGTTTTTTTTATATGAATTCTTTATTTTTTTGTTAATAAAAATATTTTTTAAAATAATTTTTTATTCGTTATTCTCTTCGATTAATCGAATAAATTTTGATCTTTAATCGTTTAATCGAACGAGGAAAAACAATTATTTGAATTATTCGAACAAAGTTGAAAGTCGAATAATTGACAACTCTAGTGATTATAGGGAGACTTTTTCTTTGCTTTAGGGTGAAGTACCCTTATCTGAACCGCATAGTTTGGCGGAAATTTCCTGTCTGGTTGACCATATGACAAATGTTTGTAATAGGTGCCTGGATGCGTCTTACCCTTCTGCAAGACCAGAGGGAAAAAAGCCACCTTGGCGGTCAAATGAGTTGCAGAAGAGCAGAGATTCCTGCAGAAAGCTCTTTAATTAGGCTAAATCTTCAAGAGCGGACGAGGACCGGTCTGCATACAGGCTGCAACTTAAGAGTTATAAGAAGATGATCAGAATTGCCAAATGTGATTCTTGGACGAACTTCTGTGGAGACATAGAAGACGTTTCTGAGGCAACCAGGCTGCGCAAGGTTCTGGCTTCTTCTCCTTGCACCCAGGGATACCTGAAAGATCCTAATAGGGTGTGGTCTTCCTCCAGTGGAGAGTCGCTGGATCTCCTTCTAAACACGCATTTTTCGGGCAATTCGATGACGCCGTTTCAAGCTTTGGAACATTCTGACGCCCAAGCATCTGAAATTGATTTTAATAATGTCATCCCAGACTCGATAATTTTGGCATTGTCTGGTCTGGGAGTGGAGCGTGGGATCGTTTTAAAAACTTACTTGCCAATAGACGTATAACGACTGAATTTGGAGCGTCCGTCATATCTCGATTTGTCACTAGGGGCACACCACAGGGAGGTGTTCATTCGCTGCTTCTTTGGAACCTGGCACTGAATTCAACGCTGCTATCTCTAGAATCACGTGGTTGTCATGTTGTCGCATATGCTGACGATGTCGCGATAGCGGTAAAGTGGAAGTATCTGCCAGTGAGGGGCATTCTTCAGGGTTCTCTGAAAGATCTGTTTAACCCATTGCACCCAGGTGCATAATGAAATTGGCTATTTGCACGTAGACAACGCGAATGTCAACGAAACTCGCAACTGAGAGCATTAAAAATACAAATATTTTATTTAGTGTTATTTAGTGTTATTTAGTGTTAGCATTTAAAAAAGCGGGTAGATGAAGCTATGTTTTAGAAAAACATAGAAAAACAAACAAAAACATAAAAATGTTCCCTCTTTCTGCCGACCACTGGTCTAAATGGACAAGAGACTGTGGTCTAGGAGTTTATCCAAGTAAAACAGAGCTTGTTTTGTTTACAAGGTAAAATAAGATTCCTGCTTTTGATCCTATTTCTCTGGACGGCACTGAAATCACCTTCTTAGATGGAGCCAAGTATCTTGGAGTATTTCTAGATAGGAAGTTGAATTTCAGGCGTAATATTGAGGAACGGGTGAGAAAAGCAACGATTGCTTTATATTCCTGTAAAACGGCCATTGGAAAACGATGGGGTTTTAGCCCTCAAGTCGTTCATTGGATCTATACAGCAGTGGTGCGTCCAGTTCTGCTGTTTGGAATTATTGTCTGGTGGCCTGCTTTAGAAACAAAAGCGAACTGTGTCTTTATCACGAAGGTACAGAGAATGGCGTCGATGTGCATCACTGGTGGCTCTTCGTACTACACCTACGGCTGCATTAGAAATCCTCCTTCACCTGATACCATTGAACATATTGGGTAGGCAGTATGCGGCTACTTCGGCAATTCAGCTAAATAGCACGCTGCAATGGAGGAGCAGCGATTGTGGCCATAGCGCGATCTTGAAGAATTTAACAACACCACAAAATGTGGACTGTGCTCCCTATATGAGCCTTTTTGAGCGCCACTTTACAACTATGATTCCATCCAGGGAGTCTTAGATAGAGGACATTCCGGGAAGTGGAGCCACCATAAATTTTTACACAGATGGATCGAGGCCGAACAAACAAGTGGGATTTGGAGTCTATTCGGAAGAGCTTGGATTGAGCCTGGCTCGAAGATTGCCAGATCGTTGCAGTGTTTACCAGGCAGAGATGCTGGCAATAAAGAGTGGCTGACTGGTTGAGCTGCAATGTCTTGTCTACAACCGCAGTCAACATCTACTTTTACTTGATTTTTTCTGTAAGTACAGATCGAGCACGGGCTCTAATTATATTTGTTATAAGGGTTCAAGTTGAAAAAATGCAGAAGAAAAATTGAATTTCTAAAAATTATAGACATTTCTGGTATTTCCTATACCGGTTTCAAACACCCCAGTTAGTGTCATCTTCAGTAGGATTTTAAATGTCGGTTTGTCTTGTTAATGAAAACTGTTTTTTATATATGTGAATATTTATAGTTTCTACAGAATAAATTTTGACAGTTTCCAACACTACAATTCTATTTCTAGCAATCTCAACCTCATTTTTACAGTCAAGCCGCCGTCAAGTCCCTGGATTCAATGTTTCTGAAAACAATATCTGCCCTTAACTGCCGCACGTCTTTAAATGAGATGGCCAAGCAGTTTAACATACGACTCATATGGGTCCCAGGGCACAGAGACATTCCAGGGAATTGCAAAGCCGATGAGCTTGCAAGACTAGGAACTACCTTACAGGTTCCAACAGAATTGGAATGTGTTGGTATGCCTCTAGAAACTTGCAAGCAAAACCTACGGCTTTGTTCTGCGACGGAGACTAATCAAAGATGGGCAAATGGATGGACGTGTGAGACAACACGACTGATTTGGCCTTCTCTTAATCAGGGGCGCACAAGTGAGCTGATATCGCTTCCAAGAGGAGAGATTTCGACGGTGGTTTCTATAATTACCGGACACTGTCTTATAGAGAAGCACGCAGAGCGGTTAAATGTGCCGTCGAATTACTCTTGCCGGAGTTGTATGGATGAAGAGGAGTTGGAAATTATCGAACACTTTATTTGCCATTGCCCGGCACTTTCTGGTCAGAGACTTGCTTCACTAGGATCTAGGGAGCTGTATTATATTTCTGATTTGTCGGATGTCAAAATTCAATATCTAAGTAGTTTCATAAGAAGTTAAAATTAATTAACGACAGGGACTAGTAGGGAAACCTACTTTTTAGCATCAAAACATTGCAATTATTAAATGTGAACAAGCAGTTCTGTTGCATTTTTCCCGAGGAATAATTTTTGCCTTGAGTCATTTTTTATAAATAAAGTAGTAGTGCGTTGTCACAGATTCATAATCAAGAAAAACATTTAAATTGTTCGCAACTTGAGGTTCAAGTCGGTTAGGACAAAGCGTGACTTGATTTAAGGCAATGGTTCCCAACCTTTTTTGCGCCGTGCCCCACTTTTAAGTTAAAAAACCTAAAATTATGTTTTTTTAGTTAATTTAACAAAAAAAACTTTAAAATGCCCTGAGGCATTCAAATTGTCCCCTAGTGGGGCGAGAATCAAAGGTTTGGAACCATTGATTTAAGGTTTTTAAAACTTAAAAATTTTATTTATATAAATTCCGTATACATGAAATGAAATGTTTTGAAAATTTAAAAAACTGAAAGCTCATGCATTAAATGTATTTATTTTTTATAAAAAAGGCAAAATATAAAGTATCATACTTTTGTTATATTTTCCACCGAAGTAGTATTATGTACCAAAGTAGTAAGTATAACGCTTCGAAATATCGGTCTAGGATCCCATAAAGTGTATACATTATTGTTAGGTTACCGATTATAAATATTAAAGCGTTCTTCTGTCCGTCCGTCAGACAGTTAGGTCACACTGAGCACGTGCCTATGCAGAAAAGTTTTTTTTAAATTTGCAATTTTTAAATTAAAATATATTAATCTCAGTGTATAATGTTGTTTTTTTATCTTTAGTTTAACATATCAAAGATTTAAAAATCAAATAATTTATTGACAATTTTACTATCCACCCCATAACGCCATTTATTTTGTAGTAGGAAGTATTACAAGTTTAATCCTCAAATAATTCACTAAACAACTGACCAAGTGAAATGTTTCTAAAAAGTTTTTGTGGTCACATAAAGTTTCTTGACAACAAAAACCTTTTTCTAATTCACAAATGATGTATGTACAAATATGTTTTCGTTTTCATTTTTGCTCCTTTTTGTTGTTTTCACAAAAAAAACACAGTAAGATTTTACGACTATTTGAGTATGCGGGTGATTTGTTTTGTAATCCCCTTGAGCTTTTGTTTATTGTCCTTTAACAATATTTTGTGTACAAAAATGTCGTAAATATTAACAAAAAAACAAACTTAAACAAAAGGTTTTATGAAGTTTATGAGGGATTATAATACTTTTTTTTTCAAAAGAAATCATTAAAATTAACACAAGCATAAAATGTACATGTCCTTGTGATGTACAAGTAGTTTTAATTTGTTTATTACATGGATAATAATATAAATAAAAAAAACTATAATTTTATGGTTTAATTCTAGAAACAACAATAAAAATTAATTTTAATTTAAGAGAGTGATAAATTCATGTAAATGTTAACAAATTATAATAGAAATTGCGGGTCGAATTTTATTCAAAAAAGCAGGTTAAAATTTGTAACAATCAGAACATTATATTTTTGAGTAAGTTTATTCTAGCTCAAGGCCATTATTTCCTTTACTAACTAAAACATTGAATAATTTTCAAGGAAATTACTTTTCTCTTTTAAAATTTATTTATATTGGTAATTTGTGCAATGCTAAGTCGAAATGTGTTTCGGAATTTGTCAGATTCCATTGGCAAGACTATTTAGTAAATATAAAAACTCTATAACACAAGTAGCAAAGGGAATTTAATGACAAATCGCTAATGTTTAAATAAAATTATTAAAACATATTCAACGCTCATTGAAAATTAGAAGAAGAAAATTGTAAAAGCTCTTTTAAAGATTTTAAAGGTCGAATAAAACAATAAAAACAAAGTAATCATAATTTGAACAAAATGGTTAGCACGCCAAGGTGAATTCCCTTTATATAGTATTACACTCGCAATAGCCCATATATTTTAACTTTGCAACAACAACAACTATCATATAATATTATCAAATAGGAAAGCATATGTAAACCCGTCTTTATTTTACATTTTGTTGGTTATTTGACGACCGTAATCTTACTAACAAGGGAAGTATCTTAACCCTTATGAACCTATTTGCCTGAAACTTAAAATATATATAAAAGAGACGATTTTAAGGTTGGGGTGTCTTGGCTTATCGGCTATATTAGTGTTTAAAAATTTCGTTGCCTCCTTCTAAAATAATGTTGACCTTCGGGAAAATTTCAATAACTCCCGAACTAACAGGAATATCGTCGTGTCGAATTAAATTTCATAAAGACTATTTCGTATTCATATGGATATAATAGGTCTATGTCTTCATACACAGAAAAAAAAAATTTGTCAATACAATTAATTTCATTGTTAATACAATTAAACATTTAATTGAAACTGAGCCTACATTGGATTTTGTCAATACAACATTGACTTTTGTAACTTTTAAAAAAATATCAACGCATTTTTGTCAATTAAATTCATTGTTGTATCAACAATGAAATTAATTGAAAAGTTTGTAATAAATTATATTAACGGAAATAAGCATGCTTTAATGTCATTTTATAAAAAAAAATCTAAAAATAGAACAAAAAAAATCTAAAAAATTAAAAAAAAAAAAAAAAAACATTAGCCGGCAGCTGGAATCGAACCCGGAACGAACATGATAGGAGTCTAGCACACTACCACCGTGCTATTCCTTGTATATATTTGTAGTTGACTATACGCGTATATTAAAGGAAATAAACCGGTTTTAATGTCATTTTATTTAAAAAAAATATAAAAAACAAAAAAAAAAAAAAAAACATCTAGCGGCAGCTGGAATCGAACCGGCAACGAACATGGTACGAATCTAGCACACTACCGCCGTGCTATTTTTCATATATTTTTTACTTGTCTTAACGCGTATAATAGATGTTGCAGACTAGCAAAACAAAAATAATTTAAAATAAAAATAAATAAAAAAATGTTTCCGCCAGCTGGCAGCGAACCCGCAATGTTCATGATTTGAGTCTAGCACACTACCACCGAGCTATCGTCACATAAATTTGAGCTTCATTAAATAAATTTATAAGGTGTCTGTGTTATCAATGAGCATTTTGTGCGTTTTTTAACAATGATTTTAATTGATGCATTTAATTGGAAATTAAATTGGATTTTTGTCACATTAACTATATACATTGTTGATACAATTAAAAACGTTGTTGAACTGGAAGTTAGTTGCTAACAATTTGTTTTGTTACTTGTGATTTCACGATATTTTTTTCTGTGTATAAATACCCCTAACATTTACACATTTTATAGGAATTAAAAATCCTTTATTCTCATATGTAAACATCATATAGTTTCTTAGAATGAAATAGCTGAAGAATCCAAAAACCTATTTTTTCGCCATTTTTTGAACCATGTTTTGAATCCCTAAATCCTCGCTATGGCCGATAAGCTGAGACACTCCAACCTTAGAATTATGTCTTTTATATATATTTTAAATTTCATGCAAATCGGTTCATAAGGGTTGAGATACTTCCCTTGTAAGAAATTGTACAATTTGTTTCTTTTAATTTTCAATGAGAGTAGAGTTTAATATGTATAATTATTTTTGTTTGACCATTATCGACGTTGTCCCATAGACAAAAATCAAAAATAAGGTCATAGTTTTAGAAACTGATGTTTGGCGTTTTCGCATTGATAAAAAAAAAATGATTTGGTGAAGTACACTCAAAATAATCACTCTGTTAAATTACAGAGATACTCTGCTGAGCCAGCAGAAAATACCATAGATTTCCAACCAGCAAGATTTTTTGTTATTTTACGAAGTAAACTCTGTAAAATGATTTCGATAAAAAAAAACTGTAAATTTATAGAATTATCTGTAAAATATTGATAAAACCGAAAAGAATTTTACCAAAAAAACTCTGTAAATTTACAAAGTTTTAGTTAAATGCCTTTTATGAGTTCAAAATTTTACAAAAAAAATCTGTAAATTTACAAAGTTTTAGTAAAATCCATTTTAAACTTCTCTGCATCAAAAACATTACTTAAAATTAAAAAAATTAAAAGTATTATTTTGTTAAATTTTCCCGCTTAAATGCTTCCTAATTGTAAATTTACTTTTTTATTTTTGTCAATACATATTACGAGTTTTTAAAAAGTAACTCCAAATTTTACGTCGTCCTCGTAAAATTTACCAGTTTTTATTGTAATTTAAGACACTTTTTAAAGAGGGGTTTATCGGTCATATTTGGAAGTCTTTTGAAGTGATTTTTATTTTTACAGAGCAATAAGTAAAATTACAAATGAAATTTAGTATTATGGTTGCGAGAAAAAAACAAAATATTTTTTCTAAAATACGTATTTTAACAAAAAAAACTGTTTATTATCTGTAAAATAGAGATTACAAAGAAAAAAGTAAAATTACAGATAAAATTTTGTTTTTCGGTCACAAGAAAATACAAAGTATTTTCTTAAATTCTGTATTTCGACAGATATCTTTGTCAAATATCTGTCGAATTGAGATTACAGTCATTTTACAGAGTATTTAACAGAGTAATTATTTTGAGTGTACACTCAAAATAATAACTCTGTTAAATTACAGAAAAACTCTGCTAATTTAACAGAGTACACAATACTTTTCCAGCTAGCAACATTTCTTGGTAATTTTACTAAAAAACTCTGTAAAATGATTTTGACAGAAAAAAACTGTTAATCTACAGAGTTTATAGTAAAATATTGGTTAAATATGAAAGCTTTTTTACAGAGAAAACTCTGTAATTTTACTATAAAACTCTGTAAAATGATTTGGACAAAAAAAAACTGTTAATTTACAGAGTTTCTAGTAAAATATTTGTTAAGTAAACCACCATTTAGCAAAGAAAACTGTAAATTTACATATATTTGTAAAATGCATTTGATGCAAAAAAAATACAGAAAAAACTCTGTAAATTTACAGAGTTTAGTTAAATGCATGTTATTTTGTAAAATTTTTATAAGATTTCTGAAAAGAAAAATTTTGATAACTTTTTTTTGCTACTTTTTCAACTTCTTCTCAAAAAAAAAAATATACATATAAAATTTTGATGTTTGGTAACAAAAATAAAAACTACTCAAAACAGAAAACTTTTTTGGTTATAAAAAATACGAAGTATTTTCCTTAGATCTGTATTTTGGCAGAAAACTCTGTTAATTATCTGTAAAATTAAGATTACGAAGTAAAAAGTAATATAACAGAGGAAACTTTGTTTTTTTGTCACAACAAAATACAAAGTATTTTCTTTAAATCTGTATTTTGACAGAAAACTCTGTCAAATATCTGTTGAATTGAGATTACAGTCATTTTACAGAGTATTTTACAGAGTTATTATTTTGAGAATATTATATAAGTTATCACCAATTCAATATTTGTCGAATATATATAACTATATATATAACTAGCGGACCCGGTCCCCGTTGCTGGCCTTAAGAAAACATCTGTTTTATATTGCATTTCGATTTAAATATACAGCGCCCGACAAAACTAAAGCAAGGTACCGGGTCCAGCTAGTAGCCTTTAGTTCCACCACCGATTAGCACTATCTATAGAGAAATCATAACAAAATCGATTCAGCGTTTATGCGAATCGTGGTTAAATATAGCATTAAGTCCCAAGTTGCATTCTTGGTTAGTCCTATCTGTGCTGCTATTTTTATTAAAGTCGATTTAACCGTTTTTGTGTGATTGCGGAGGAAGAGTGGTATTTTATACCCCTTTGCCGAATCGGGTTCTTATATCACCTATAGTTCCCGCTCGGTTAGTACTATCAGTAGTGATAGATTTGATTAAGCCGTTTTAAAGTAATTGCAAAACAGGTAGGTATCACGTTTAGTATAGCACAAAGAGGCGTTGCAATTTACGCCTCTTTGTCCAAGTGGGGTTTATTTAGTTAAAAGGGGTGTGGCATTTTTCGGCTTTTTCCCGATTGCGTTCCTATTGTTTCCGCTCAGTTAGTACAATCAGTAGTAAAAATCTCAACGAAATCGGTTTAGCCGTTTTTGCGTGATTGCGAAACAGGCATACACAAAGTTTACACTCAAAATAATAACTCTGTTAAATTACAGAAAAACTCTGCTAATTTAACAGAGTACACCATACTTTTCCAGCTAACAACATTTCTTGGTAATTTTACTAAAAAACTCTGTAAAATGATTTTGACAGAAAAAAACTGATAATTTACAGAGTTTATAGTAAAATATTGGTTAAATATGAAAGCTTTTTTACAGAGAAAACTCTGTAATTTTACTATAAAACTCTGTTAAATGATTTGGACAAAAAAAAAAAAACTGTTAATTTACAGAGTTTCTAGTAAAATATTGGTTAAATAATACAAAGAATACTATGTAAATTTACATATATTTGTAAAATACATTTGATGCAAAAAAAAAATTACAGAAAAAGCTCTGTAAATTTACAGCGTTTAGTTAAATGCATGTTATTTTGTAAAATTTTTATAAGATTCCTGAAAAAAAAATTTTGATAACTTTTTTTTGCTACTTTTTCAAATTTTTCTCAAAAAAAAAATATACAGATAAAATTTTGATGTTTGGTAACAAAAACTACTCAAAACAAAAAACTTTTTTGGTTAGATCTGTATTTTAGCAGAAAACTCTGTTAATTATCTGTAAAATTAAGATTACAAAGTAAAAAGTAATATAACAGAGGAAACTTTGTTTTTTTGTCACAACAAAATACAAAGTATTTTCTTTAAATTTGTATTTTGACAGAAAATTCTGTCAAATATCTGTTGAATTGAGATTACAGTCATTTTACAGAGTATTTTGCAGAGTTATTATTATGAGTGTAGTATACTACAAAGGGGAGTGGAAGTTTTTATCCTGTTTTCCAATTATGATCTTATATGGCTTACATATGCAATTGGTAAGCACTTTCTGTAGTGAATATGTGATGAGAATCGGTGCATCTGTTTTTGCGTGATTGCGAAACACACAGACAACGTTTAATATATTGCAAAGAGGCGGAGCATTTTACGTCCCCTTTTTCCAATCGTAGTTTTATTTGGCCTATAGTTCCGCTCTCCGTTAGCACTATCCGTGCTGAAAATTTAATTAAAATCGGATCAGCCTTTTTGCGTTATTGTGGAGCATGCAGAAATATCTTTCACTTCAACACAAAGGGGCGTGTCATTTGACGCCCTTTGTCCGATAATGCTCTAATTTTACCTATAGTCAGAGATGCCAACTATTTGAGAGCAAAACGCGCACAAAAATTTTATAAACGGGTAAAAACGCGTAAATTTGCTTAAAAAAGGATAAAAAAGCACTGGACTGTTTTTTTTTTTTTAAATAGATGAAAAAAGGAAAAAAAAAATAATAAAAAAAAATTTACTCAAAAATTTTTGTTGATAAGTTTGTTGGTTAAACCTTTGAGCAACCGATATAAATCGTTGTGCAATTTTACATGGTCTGCATTTTCCGCTTAAAAAGCAAATTTAGTCTTTGAACTTCACCTAAATCAGAATTCAAATATTAAACCAAAATACAAAAAAAAAACCTACAAAGAATGTCGTTTTTATAGAGGTTGGTTTAGTTCTTCAAGGGAAAACATTTTCCCCTCAGTCCGATTTTGCCCTTTTTTTCTGAATTTAATATAACTAATGGTCATTGACCAAAATCGTGCCATATTTCAGGCGTCTAGCTATTGGTTTGAACTGCAAACTGCTTTCTACAAACAGACAAACCGACATTCAAAAATGTCTTAGAATCGATCATAAATCAATAAAATACATATATACTTTGTGGCGTTTCCGACTAATATTTGGATGGATTGCAGTCGGAATAACAAAGTACACCGCCATACTGTGCTTAGAGGCTATAAAAATTCATTTTAAAAAGCACTAAAAGCTCCAAGCGAAAATATAAAAAGCACCAAGTTGGTGCGTTTTTCTAATTTGGCACTAGGTCAAAAATTTTTGCGTTTTGACACATCAAAAAGCACTAGATCTAACGCGAAAAGCACTAAGTTGGCATCCCTGCCTGTAGTCATTGGTTAGAACTATCTCCGGCTATTTTGAATATTCCCTGAAAATTTCATCAAGATCGGTCCAGCCGTTTTCGAGTACATACGGAACTTACATACATACACACATCCATTTTTATATATTGTAGAGTAGTAGAGTGTCATCAGAAAAGTTATATCAAATCGCGTTCTCAAGTTTTTTTGTGGACCAAGTCCACAAAAAAGACAATTTTTTAATATTGGTAAAGTGTACATTAGACTGGGTCGGCCATAAAGGAGAAAAAAAAACTTCCCATTGGGCGCGCTTAATTTTAAAGCTTATATCGAAAAAGTTCCATAGCCAAAATATTTGATTTTTAGGTCGCGATTTGGTACCGCCGAAATCGTTATTTGTTCATAGCTTTGTCATTTGATGTCCGATCGTTATAAACAAAACATTTTTAGAAAGTCCACAGCGAGTACTAAATTTGACCCATACCTGGTTTTAACCTCAGAGGTCATCTTCTTGTTATGATTGTAAGTTTCTCAACTTTTTACCCACTTAAATGATTTTTATTTCTCCTTTAAATTATAGCACTAAGAAAATCAGTATCCAGTTAAATGACCAGTCTTATGGTCCTAGGCAGGCTAAGTTCGAAAATGGGCAAAATCGGACCAGGGGAAAAAGTTCCCCCTTGAAGAACTAAACCAACCTCTGAAAAATAAAATATTTTACATGATTTTTTGTCTTTTTGTTTAACAAATGTATCATTTTTATTTTACAAGAAGTTCAAAGTCCTGCATTTGGACCCTAAGAATTACAAAATGTTGTTTTTTCGGTCCGTCCCCTTTTAATGGGTGTAGAAAAAAATTTTTTTAATTATTATAAACTTGCACTTCTTTAGTGCAAAAAGCATAAGAATGAATTTTTAAACACATTATTGAGAGCAAATTTGCCCACCCCCCAATCACGAATTATACCTTCAATTGGTTCCGCACCCTTCGAATTCGCCCGATTAGGCACCCAATGATTTTTTTCTGTTTTCTGACCTCAAAAAAATGCTTGTTGAAAAGAGATTTTGTTCAAATGAAGAGGTGATAACTCAACCAGAGACCTTATTTAAGGACCAAGATAAACCATACTATAAAAAAGGTATCGAAATGTTAAAAACGCGTTGGAGTGATTTTATCGCTCTTAAAGAAGACTATGAGTCCCCGCACAACAATGCCGGTGACGTTTTTTTCATACAAATTTGGCAAGAAAAAACGCTCGACCGAAAACCGTTTGAATAAAATCAATTTTATTTTTGTGTCGGTTTCTCTCTCTTTTTTAATTTTTCATATGAAAATGTTGCCACACTTTAATAAATATTTCGATTATTTTCGATAAAGTAAACAAAAAAATGTGATCTCCAAAAAAAAATTTATATAAAATTCTAAAAAAAAACATAAAAAAACGAATCAATATGAAAAAATCATGTTGATATTAAAAAAAATAATAAGAATAAATAAAATTGTGTAGAAAAAGTGAAAAAATAATATAAATATAAACGTTTGACTGAATTTTCCGCTGCCGCCTTTGTTTTGCGCCTATACTCTCCCATGACCGAAACCGTCAACCGCTCCGACATTGTTGTGCGGGGACTCTATTGCTGTGTTTTTCAATAAGTGGATTTATTTTTTGATTAATCTTATTTTGTTTAAAAAAATTATTTTAACCAAAACAAATCTGTTATATTTTTGTTTTTTAAAATCTACATTAATTAGCAATTATAATTTGAAAAAAAAACAATAATATTTTTTGGAAAATTATAAAGGATACACTGAAAGAATTTTGTTCATTACGGCTATGAAAACGTACATTGATTCTATGAAAAAATCATTAGAAGTGAGCCAATGATGCCCTTCATTGAATCTATGAAACAAATTCATAGAAACCAGATACCTATGAAAAAGTTCATAGGCTATGGAAAAAAAATTTTATTGTGCAATTCTATTTTTTTTATTTTTTTTATTTTATTACTAGCTGGCCCGGTCCGCGTTGCTGGCCCAAATGTAAGATAAGTATTATATTTCGTCTCGCTTTAAATATATAGCCCTGCAAAAAAAGTAATGAATTTCTTGGCTTAGAAAAATTTGTGGGCGTGGTTTTAAAGACCCGATTAGGCAGATAATCATCTTCAAATTGTATTTTGGGAACTAAAAAAAAAAATACCATATCTTCGACTTTGCGAACTGTTTAAATTTAAAACTTCTTTAGTATCATTACGAAAAACACAAAAATAAATTACGCATATTCTTCGTTCTTATCGTGAGCTATTTTCTTAAGTTTAAACAAACCTTTATAGTTTTCCCGGATTTTCCGTGACACTTTTCTCAGGACAATAAATATTTCCGTAAAGTCCTTACTTGGACTATAATGATCATAAAAGAAAAAATTTAGCAAATCTGGCCAATCGTTCGCCGATTTTAGATGTATTGAGAAAAGTGGGAGTGGACAATTTTTCCTTTCGTTAAAACCTTAGTTGTACTATCACAAACGTCAAAAAATACCAAATACGCCAAATCGGCCCTGTCGTTTTTTTCTATTTTAGATATATCGAAATAAAAGTGGGCGTGAAAAATTTTTATTTCCGTTGGACTATGACTATAAAAAATAATGTTTATTCAAATCAATCAAAGGAGGCGTAAAAGTATGAGTGATTATTTTTTTTTTCGAAAAAACCTAAAACGAACATTTAAAAAAAATATTATTCAAATCGTTCAGTTCTCAAGTGATGCGATAAGAACGAACTATTTACATTTGATTTTAATTTATATTTAATTATTCTATATTTTATTGTTCCATATTTTATTATTCTATATTTTATTTTTCTATAGCATAAAAACCTTATTTGAATTTAACCAACTCGGTCCATCCGTTTAAAAGTGGGCGTAGAAATGGAAAATTGTTTCATTTACGGAAATCTTAGTTGGACTATGACGAACATTAAAAACAAAATTAGACAAATTGATCCAGCCATTCCATGATTGAAAATATACATATCGGGAAAAGTGAGCGTAAAAATAGGCGTGGACAATTGTTCTTTACTTAAAAATCTTTTGCGGACTATAACCAAATCGGGCTAGCCGTTATAGTTTTTTCGATACATAAAAAAAGTAATGGTGGGAAATTTTACTATGCGTAAAAACCTTAGTTGAATTATGACGAACATTTTAAACAAAAATTAGCCAAAGTGGGCGTGTTCAATTTCTGATTTCGCAAAAACCAAAGATGGAATGTGATGATCAGGGAAACCAAAAATATGCTCTAAAAAACACGTTTTATGCGCTTAAAAAATGCCCTTAAAAACGGAAAATATGCTCTAAAAACAATAAAAATATGCTCTTAAAAAAAATAAGGTCCCCTTTTTTGCGGTGTTTTTTTAGAATTTGTTAGAGAATAGACATTTAAAATACCGTTATGTGCGGTAGTTAGATGGTTAAATATGTTCTACAAATATTTTCTACCAAGTTGCTGAATTTAAAGAAAACATAGTTTCATATACCGATATGAAGCAAGAACAGACTAAAGAGGAATCAATCGTCACATTCCGTAACTGTTGAAATAAAAACATCCTTGTTGGATGAAAAAATTTAAAAATAAATGTCGTCAGAAAAAAATTGGAAAAGAATGCTCTAAAAATGGAAAAAAAAATGCTCTAAAAATGTAGAAAAATGCTCTAAAAAGTGAAAAAATGCTCTAAAAATTGAAAATATGCTCTAAAAATATGCTCTTATGCTAAAATATGTTCTTAAACCTAAAATATGCACAAATATGCTCTTACGCCTTAAATATGCAAAAATATGCTCTAACAAATCGATGCCAGATTTCTTAAAAACTTCTGAAACGGATAAATACCTTACCCTTTTATCAATAAAATGCACAGGAAAAAACATGATACTGCATATTTTTGGTTTCCCTGGTGATGATAATTCATTTAAAAAAAATTTAGTCAAATCGGTCCAGCAATTCTCAGATTTTATATAAATTGAAAAAGTGGGCGTAAAAGTAGGTGTGGTCGATTTTTCTTTCAGTAAAAACTTAAAATACTTTATTATGAACCTTAAATTAAAAAATTACCCTGATCGGTGCAGCCGTTTTCCGATTTTATATAAATCAAAAAAAGTGGGCGTAAAAGTGGGCGTGGTCAAATTTTCTTTACGTAAAAACCTAAGTTGGACTATGACGAACATTTCAAAAAAAAAATCATCCAAATCGGTCCATCCGTTCTCAACTGATGCTGTTACCAACGAACGACAATTGATTTTTATTTATATAGATTTAATTTTTATTTACTTTATTATTTGATTTTTATTTATTTACAATATTCTATTTTAAAAATTTATTTATTTTTAACTGATCCCCACCCAGATTCGAACACAATACCAGTTGTTCGTGAAGCTTAGTCTCTAACCACTGAGCTAAAGTAAATAAACAAGTTATAACACTTAAAATCCATTTTGTTAAATATCCTGCTTTAAAATATTATGCTCTGCCACAATGCTCTGCCAAAATCTGTGTGTATGTTTGTAGAAAACAAAATGTTTGTGTATTTGCAAAAAAAAAAAATAACGAACATTACAAAACTAAGTGTTAGTCGGCGAGGTTTTCCTCCTTTGGTGGCGCTGCTAGCTAAGGCGTCGATTATAAATTTCCCAGCCGGTAAGTCTTGGGTTCGAACCCCGCCCGGGGCAGCAATATTTTTTTTTTTTTTTTACGTTTTTTATATTTTTTATATTTTTTTAATATATTTATGCAAATTATTTAATTATTGTAACATTATTTTAATTTTTAAAAAATTGTTAATGACATTTTTTTTCTATGATTTTTTTCTATGAATCTTACAAAATCTATGAATAAATTCTATGAAATATTTCAAAATACTAATGAATATTCATTCAGCCAACGAATTGTTTCATAGATTCTATGAATTTGGGTTTATGAAATATGTTCATAGATATTATGAACAATAATTCTTTCAGTGTATAAATAATTCAAAATTAACCCAAAATGGACTTTTTACAGTCGGAGAAAAATGCTTTCTTATATTTATAACATGGTTTCATAAATATTTTTGTCATAAAATTTCATTATATTTATGAAACCTTAATAATGAAGTTTTATGAAAAAATTCTATGAAATGCACTTCATAAAATTTCATGAGTTCATAAAAAAAAAATCATAAACGTGTCATATGATCTTTTGTAATATGATTAAGAAATTGGGGCAAAACAATTATAGCTGCTAAAGACGATTATTAAAATTTTTATTTCTTATTTTAGTTCTTCCACTTGCTTTGGCATATTAAATTTTTTTTAACTAAATATGTTAAATCCGAAAATAAATCCACTTATTGAAAAAACAGCATATGTTAATAAATAAAGTCAATCTTTGCCAAAGAAAAATTTTTTCATTGGTTATCCTACACTCAAAATAATAACTCTGTTAAATTACAGAAAAACTCTGCTAATTTAACAGAGTACACCATACTTTTCCAGCTAACAACATTTCTTGGTAATTTTACTAAAAAACTCTGTAAAATGATTTTGACAGAAAAAAACTGTTAATTAACAGAGTTTAAAGTAAAATATTGGTTAAATATGAAAGCTTTTTTACAGAGAAACTCTGTAACTTTACTATAAAACTCTGTAAAATGATTTGGACAAAAAAAAAAACTGTTAATTTACAGAGTTTCTAGTAAAATATTGGTTAAGTAAACCACCATTTAGCAAAGAAAACTATGTAAATTTACATATATTTGTAAAATGCATTTGATGCAAAAAAAAAATACAGAAAAAACTCTGTTAATTTACAGAGTTTAGTTAAATGCATGTTATTTTGTAAAATTTTTATAAGATTTGTAAAAAAAAAAATTTTTGAACCTATTTCTGCCACTTTTTTAACTTTTTCTCAAAAAAAAATACGAAGTATTTTGCTTAGATCTGTATTTCAGCAGAAAACTCTGTTAATTATCTGTAAAATTAGGATTACGAAGTAAAAAGTAATATAACAGAGGAAACTTTGTTTTTTTGTCACAACAAAATTCAAACTATTTTCTTTAAATCTGTATTTTGACAGATGTATTATGAAATATAAATTGTTCTATTTGTTAAAAACTATTTTAATTTTTACTATGTGAAAAAATATTTAATTTTTACTTTAGCAAAACTATATAAATTCGTTTGACTGAAAAGAAATGCAATAAAAATAATACGATTTTTATTTCTTCGCATACAATGCGATTAAAGAAAAAAAACATAAATTTTCAAACATCATTTTCTTTGTTTCTTTTTTCAAATTTATTTTGAATGCAAGTGATAGTAAATTCAGAATTAAAGATTTATGTCCCATTGATTTACAACTTTTTGAAAGAATCACTCTGTAGTTATTATTATGGAACATCAGTTGTAAGCAGTTACAGTATTGCATAAAATTTTACAACAATAGATGCTGAATGAATACAAAAAATCACAAATAGAAATTGTAACGTTTTTTATGTGTCAAAGTAATAAATCGTTTATGAAAAGTGATAAAAAGTAGAAAAAATTCATCAAAAGAAATATACATCATTCGTTCGTTTGCTCATTCAATCATGTATGTATTGTGATTCTTATTTAAGACAGTTGTGAAAAGAAAAAAAAAAATTATTTAAAATTTTGCTTTAGGAAATCTAAGATTTTATTTTAACGATTTTCAGTAAATTTGTGTGATGAATACGAGTAGGCTCATAAAAATTTATACTTTTCGTTATGTACGATATGGGCACTTATGTTAATGGAATGAATTGAAGGCAATAAAACTACCATTACTAGTAGAAATTAGAGATGGGCGTGTGAGTGACTTTTGGCTCACACTAACGACAGGATTTTTCGAATCACTTACACTCACTCACGATAATATTTTTTTATACGCACACTTACTCACTCACTCACACTCACTCACAATAACGTGAGTAAATTTAGACAACTCACAAAAGCTGCACTAGCACTCACGTTGCAACACACTCACGAAGCTCTTATTGGGCCATTCCAGAAAATTTAGCTCAAATTTTAGTCATTTTTGGAAATGTTGTCTCAGATTAATTTGAGCCTTGACACATAGATAGCCCTCATAAATATGATATATGCACCACATATCGTTTTTTTACATTTGGTGTATTTAACGAATTATGGCGGGTCAAAGAAAAGCAAAAGTAAGAAAAATACATCACGTTTAAAGAGCTGTAACTTCTTAACCAATGACCCGATTTTCACAAATGTAGGCTCATGTGGAAGCTGGGGTTCTTCTTTTACACTTAAAATAATACGTTAGTAGATTTACCAATTTTTTTTTTTGTTAATGCTGGTTAGCTAACTTTAGCAAATTTTTAGTTGAGATTAGCATGTTAGCTAAAATATTTTGTAAACTTAATTTACACTAAAAAACAAAAATATTGTAAAACTAGCAAAAAAAATGGTTAAAATTACACTCAAAATAATAACTCTGTTAAATTACAGAAAAACTCTGCTAATTTAACAGAGTACACCATACTTTTCCAGCTAACAACATTTCTTTGTAATTTTACTAAAAAACTCTGTAAAATGATTTTGACAGAAAAAAACTGTTAATTTACAGAGTTTGTAGTAAAATATTAGTTTTTTACAGAGAAAACTCTGTAATTTTACTATTAAACTCTGTAAAATGCTTTGGACAAAAAAAAACTGTTAATTTACAGAGTTTCTAGTAAAATATTGGTTAAATAAACCACCATTTAGCAAAGAAAACTATGTAAATTTACATATATTTGTAAAATACATTTGATGCAAAAAAAAAATACAGAAAAAACTCTGTAAATTTACAGAGTTTAGTTAAATGCATGTTACTTTGTAAAATTTTTATAAAATTTCTGAAAAATTTTTTTTGATAACTTTTTTTGCTACTATGTAAACATTTTCTCAAAAAATAAAAATATACAGATAAAATTTTGATGTTTGGTAACAAAAACTACTCAAAACAGAAAATTTTTTTGGTTATAAAAAAATACGAAGTATTTTGCTTAGGTCTGTATTTTAGCAGAAAACTCTGTTAATTATCTATAAAATTAAGATTACGAAGTAAAAAGTAATATAACAGATGACTCTTTGTGTTTTTGTCACAACAAAATACAAAGTATTTTCTTTAAATCTGTATTTTGACAGAAAACTCTGTCAAATATCTGTTGAATTGAGATTACAGTCATTTTACAGAGTATTTTACAGAGTTATTATTTTGAGTGTAGCAAAAAAAACTGTAGTTTTGGACGTTGCAAAAATTTTGGTAATATTAGCAAAACCATTTTGCTAATCAAAAAATTAGGAAAAAAATGGTAAAATTACAAGAATACCATTTTATTTTTGTAAAAAATCAACCTTGTAAAATTATCAAAGAATATGGTAAAATTACAAAAAAAAAAATGGTAAAATTGAAATAGATAAAAAAATTTTAATTTTGTAAAAAAAACTGTTTTATTTAGTAATTTTTTTTCTCTGATTAGTAGTTGATTTAAAATTTGGTGAATATACTAAAAAATTGTTAGCCTGATTTTGAGCACCACGTTCTTTAAATGTAGTAATAGCAGCATCAACAATTACTTCAGTTGTTGGATGGTTTCTTCGGCTTGATGGCATCTTCCTTTGCCTTCTTCTCAGCAGCTGTAGTTGCAGTAACTGGACTTCCAACAACATCAAAATCCAAAATATTTTTTTTTTTTACTTAAACACTTTAAACAAAAAATTTAAAGATCAATACTTCACTTTTTTTTATTTTTTTGCTTCATTTTTTAGCTTAAGTAGAACAAACGAGAATTGCGTAGTAGTCTAAACAAGAAATTTCTTACATTTTCACGTAAAATTTGTAAAAAATTAACAATTTTTTTTTCGAATTTTTAATTTTTTTTCACATGTATTTAAAAAAAAATAAAAAAAAACTTTTGGATATTGAAGAATAGATATTTAAGTATGTGTTAAAATTTAAAAAAAATAATTTTTCTAAATTATCAACTTTTTATTAACAATTTAGATGACAAATTTTAAAAAAAATTTCATATAAAATTAGCAAAAAATATGGTAAAATTAGCAAAAAAATATGGTAAAAAATACTAAAAATTGTGTAGCCTATTTTTAAGCGCCACGTTCAAACTAATAGCATCATCAACCATTATTTCAGTTAATGGATGGCTACTTTGCTATGGTGTTGGCAGCATCATCTTTTACCTTCTTCTTGGCAGCTGTACTTTTAAAATCAGCACTTTAAACAATTTTTTTTTCTTAAAACCAAAAAAAAAAAAAATAAAAGTAAAATAAAAAAAAAAAAAAACTAGCAAGAAAATTTAGTAAAAGTACCAAAAAAATTTTGTATTTTACCAATAGTAAATTACCAAAAAAAATCTGTAAAAATTAAATTTTTACATTTTTTTTGCTAAAGTTTGGTTGAAGTAAATTACAACACCTTTTACTAATATTTTCACTAAGTTATTTTTTTGAGTGTAGCTCAATAGCAATTTTAAACAAAATTTGAACTATTTTTTTTGATAGATTTAAAATTGAGTTGACCAAATTTTTACAAGCTTTTTTGCTAATATTAGCAAAATAAATGATAAATTTTTTTTTTTTTTCAGAAAACTTAAAATGGCGCTATCTCGGAAACTAAGCCAGATAGAGCAAAATGGAGGCCATTTTTGGTTCTCGTGCTCTCCATAGTATCGCCGGCCCTCTTCACATGTGTGGACCCTAATGGGCCCTAACTTTGGATCCAAAAAAGTTAGCATTCCCGAAAATTTTAAAATGCTCATATCTCGGTAAATATTGCCGACGCAACAAAAAGTCCAAAACCATTTTTGTAGCTCTCAACACGTAGAACAAGACTGCAAAATAGTCAAAAGCTCTCCGAGTAATATTTTTGAATTATCGAGTTTTTTAATTCTCAAAACCCCAGTGGTCCCCAATAATCACGTATCTCAAAAACTAAGCAAGGTAGAGCGAAACGGACACAAATTTTGGATCAAAACCTATGACGATTTTTAGGGAACCCAACTAGGTCTAGGCCCATCGGGGTCTGGACCTATCGGGTCTGAACCCAATGGGGTCCTCAGATGTGTATGAACTAAGTTCAAAAAGAAAAAAAAATTAGTTAACTAATTATTATCAAAACATTTTTGCTAACTTTAGCAAAAAAAATTGTGGGTTCAAAATCAGCAAATTTTCTTGTAGGTTAACAAGCTTTTTTTGTTAACATTAAATTTTTTTTTTTTTTTTGAGTGTAGAAAATATTTTTAAAATAACACATTTTTTTTACAGAAATGATGCAAAAATGCTAAAACATTTTTTCTTTTCGAATATTTAAAAAAAAAACATCTTCGATTTTTTTTTAAAAAATTCTGGTGAAAAATAACAATGTTTTGTATAACATATTCAAAATTCAGAGTGGGATCACCATGGGATCAAAAACTATTCTGTTTTAAGTACAAGGTTCTCATATTTTTCCCTTAGAAAATTTTAATTTCTAATGTTTTGAATGTTTTTCAAAATTTTAATAGTATAATTTTTTTTGAAAATTTAAATTTTTATATTGAAGAAACATAAAATTTTAATTTTCTAAGGTAAAATTTAAGACCTTCGTACTAAAACCAGAATATTTTTTGATCCCATTGGGATCCCACTCTGAATTTTGGATATGTTGTACAAAACAGTATTGTTTATCACCAAACTTTTTTTTAAAAAAACCGAAGATGTGTTTTTTAAATATTCGCAAAAAAAAAATGTTTTTGAATTTTTGCAACACTTCTGAAAAAAAAATCGTATGCTTTTGAAAATATTTCCTAAAAGAAGAAGAATTAAGCTTTCATATGAGCCTTTACTTGTGATAATCGGATTACTAGTTAAAAAGTTAGAGCACGTTAAACGTCATGTATTTTTCTGACTTTTGCTAAAAAAGTCGAACTTTGACCCGCGATAATTTGAAAACTACAGCAAATTTTGAAAATCCAAAAATGCAACATCTATATATATAAAGTAGTTACGTGACTGACTGATGACTGACTGACATACTAATCACGCATCATCCCACAGCCCAAACCACTGAAGCAAGAGTCTTGCAATTTGGATTGTAGTTTTACCTCCTGGAATACATATCCGCTAAGGCTGGGTTATTGGAAATGTTGATTTTAAGGGGTAAAAACGAAGGTTTGAAAAAGGGGAAATAGCGACTACTTTGGTACTTTTTATTTTTTCTGAAAAAAAATCAAATTAATTTGAAATAACGAAAAAACATACTTTTGAATTAACGAAAAAAAAGTTCTTTCTGGAAATCCGGATTCCTAAGGGTAAAAAGGGGTAAAAAATGGTACTTTTTAAATTTTTTGAAATTAAGGTCCTACAAAAATATTAAAATTTGCAATGGTGGTTCCAACAACTGAAAAAATTCTGAAAACGTACTTTTTCGAATTTTTCGATTCTAAGGGGGGTAAAAAAGCGAGTACTTTGGTACTTTTTATTTTTTCTAAAAAAAGTCCTATTAATTCGAAAATTGGAATGTAGGATCCTCTAACGGAAAAACATTCCCCAAAAAAGTACTTTCTGGAAATTCGGATTCCTAAGGGTAAAAAGGGGTAAAAAATTGTACTTTGGTACTTTTTATATTTTTTGAAATTAAAGTCTTACAAAAAAATTAAAATTTGTAATGTTGTTTCCAACAACGGAAAAAATTCTGAAAAAGTACTTTTTCGAAATACCGATTCTAATGGGGTAAAAAGCGAGCACTTTGGTACACTAAAAAAAAAATATTGTAAAACTAGCAAAAAAAATGGTTAAAATTAGCAAAAAAAACTGTAGTTTTGGACGTTGCAAAAATTTTGGTAATATTAGCAAAACCATTTTGCTAATCAAAAAATTAGGAAAAAAATGGTAAAATTACAGGAATACCATTTTAGTTTTGTAAAAAATCAACCTTGTAAAATTATCAAAAAATATGGTAGAATTACCAAAAAAAAATGGTAAAATTGAAATAGATAAAACAAATTTGTAATTTGGTAAAAAAAACTGTTTTATTTAGTAATTTTTTTTCTCTGATTAGTAGTTGATTTAAAATTTGGTGAATATACTAAAAAAAATTTTGCCTATTTTTGAGCACCACGTTCTTTAAATGTAGTAATAGCAGCATCTACTATTACTTCAGTTGTTGGATGGTTTCTTCGGCTTGATGGCATCTTCTTTTGCTTTCTTCTCAGCAGCTGTAGTTGCAGTAACTGGACTTCCAACAACATCAAAATCCAAAATGATTTTTTTTTCACTTAAACACTTTAAACAAAAAATTTAAAGAACAACACTTCACTTTTTTTATTTTTTTTGCGTCATTTTTTTAGCTTAAGTAGAACAAATGAGAATTGCGTAGTAGTCTACACAAGAAATTTCTTACATTTTCACGTAAAATTTGTAAAAAATTAACAATTTTTTTTCGAATTTTTAATTTTTTTCACATGTATTTAAAAAAAAAATAAAAAAAAAAACTTTTGGATATTGAAGATTAGATATCTAAGTATGTGTTAAAATTTTAAAAAAATAATTTTTCAAAATTATCAACTTTTTATTAACAATTTAGGTGGCAAATTTTAAAAAAAAATTTCATATAAAATTAGCAAAAAATATGGTAAAATTAGCAAAAAAATATGGTAAAAAATATTAAAAATTGTGTAGCCTATTTTTGAGCGCATATTCAGTTGATGGATGGCTGCTTTGCTATGGTGTTGGCAGCATCATCTTTTGCCTTCTTCTTGGCAGATGGACTTTTAACAGCAGCAGAATCTGCAATGATTTTTTTCACACTAGAACACTTTAAACAATTTTTTTTTTTAAAACTAAGAAAAAAAAAAAAAAGTATTACCATTTCTTTAAGGAAAATACTAATATTTTTGATAAAATTATAGTAAAATAAAAAAAAAAACTAGCAAGAAAATATAGTAAAAATACCAAAAAATTGTTGTATTTTACCAATAGTAAATTGCCAAAAAAAAACTGTAAAAGTTAAATTTTTACAATTTTTTTTGCTAAAGTTTGGTTGAAGTAAATTACAACACCTTTTACTAATATTTTGACTAAGTTATTTTTTTGAGTGTACTTTTTATTTTTTCTGAAAAAAAAAAATCCTATTAATTTGAAAATTAATTTATCCTCTAACGGAAAAACATTCCCCCAAAAAAGTACTTTCTGGAAATTCAGACTCCTAAGGGTAAAAAGTGGTAAAAATGGTAGTTTGGTACTTTTTATATTTTTTTAAATTAAGGTCCTACAAAAATATTAAAATTTGCAATGGTGGTTCCAACAACGGAAATAATTCTGAAAACATACTTTTTCGAAATTCCGATTCTAAGGGGGGTAAAAAAGCGAGTACTTTGGTACTTTTTATTTTTTCTAAAAAAAATAAAAACATTCCCAAAAAAAGTACTTTCTGGAAATCCTAAGGGTTAAAAGTGGTAAAAAATTGTACTTTGGTACTTTCTAAATTTTTTGAAATTAAGGTACTACAAAAAAATATTACAATGTTAGTTCCAACAACGGGAAAAATTCTGAAAAAGTACTTTTTCGAAATTCCGATTCTAAGGGGGGTAAAAAAGTGTATTTTGCTACTTATTATAATTCCTGAAATAATGGTCCTGGAAACTTTAAATTTGGAATGCAGGGTCATTTAGCGACAAAAAGATTTCTAAAGAAGGCAAAGAATTTTCTGTTTTTTTAGCTCATGTAAGCGCATATTCGGAACGGAATGAAAGCCACTTAGGACTAATCGGAATGGAAAAGGGAATCAAATGGAATAAAACAGGGAACGAAATGGGGACTTGAAATTTGGAATATAGATGCGCCTCCCGAAATATTGATTCGTTTAAGGCTGAGTTTTTGGAAATGTTGATTCTAGGGAATAGGAATAGGATTCTATGTAATCAGCGACCCCGAAATACTCTAGAAGCACATTTTCAGCCGGATCCAACAACGATAAAGACTTTTGGTCGGAGTTGGATCATGCTGGCCCTGTGTGCACTGGACCGATTTTGTTATTCAATACCAACCAAGTTTTTTGTTGGTGTTATCTATTTGGAAAAATAGGTCTTCCCTGTCTAGACAAGATGACATTCAAAAATATTGCAAACAAAATTTTTTTTCGCAAATTATGGGACTATTAAGTAATAAAAAATTACCAAATCATTACTTCATTAGCGATTCTACGAGTTAAAACACTTCAAAAAATTATACAATAGTGAAAAACCTCCTGCTAGTATCTCATATAAACGTGGATATCTATGAGCTAAATTCTCAGTGGAGTCCAAAGGCATGTTTCCGAACAGTGCACAGTGGCCGAAACATCCAATCTAGCGGTGCTTAATTCGGAAATGTAAAATAATAAAGCCCAATGCATATTTGTGATTATAAAACATATAAAGAATTTAATTTTTAACCATATTTATTTATTTCAGTGTTTTTATGTATTTTGGGAAATTTATGTGAATATCGGGAGGGTGGTCGGTATGAGGACTAGAAGTTAAAATGTTCCGATTCCGTTAAAATTTAGAGTAATTATTTATGGCTACAAAAAACATTTACCAGTCGAATTTCAAGAAGATATTTGTTAAAATACCATTGTTAGGGCTTTTTAGTAAAACTGGAAGGGGAAATTAACATGGGTCCTATGGGATAACATGGAACGATTTTGTCAAAAATTTTATAGGTTTTGTTCTTTCGATAAAAAATCTTAAATTTTAAATTTTAGCCAAATCGATTGAAAATTGTGGTCTGTATCGCGTTTATACTGTTTATTTGGACAGGCAGATGGACCCTAAAAAACAGAACAACTTGCGCGAACTAGCACGCCATACTGAAACATCACAGCAAAAATAACCCAAAATAATAAACAAAACAGGAATTGGACCGAATACGATCGAATTTCAAAAGTTGCAGTCCATGAAACTATAGTTTATATCACAAATGTCAACTTCTATAATGCATTAATAATAAACTAGATACACACAGGCCACAAACATTTATTTTTTAGTTAAAACATACCTTTTACTTTCAATTAAAACTTTTTGGCTCAAAATGTATAAACAATTGACTTAAAAGTGTCAAGAAAAACTCACTGAGTAATTAGGCCCCAAATTCCTTTAATACACTTGCTGCAGAAAATGTATATTTGACAGCTTACAGCTGTGCGAATATTGAAAGCTAAACAAAAGTAAAAACGTAAATTTTTTCTGTAAAGTATAGGTAAACGATGCAGTGCAAAAACATTTATCGATCTTAATTTTTTAATTTTGACTTTAGCGCCGCTAGATCAGTGATTTCGGCCACAGTGCAGTGGGGCGAAAATTTTTGGAATTACACTATTTATAAAAAAAAAATTAAAATCTAAAAAAAAATTTAGCAAAATTTTAAGTTTAGCGAATTTCTCTTTTTGTTTAACTTTTTCATTAAGGTTTAGGGGTCGCTACCAGGCCCTAAACTTTGAATCTAAAAAAAAAAAAATTCACACAATCAAAAAAATTTTTTTTTTTATTTTTATTATAATTTAGCTTGAATAGCTTATTCATGACAAAAATTTAAATTTTGGCCAGACAAGTATTTCAGTTTCAAAACTGACCATAAAAAAAATTTGGCTGGTTGGGGTCTTACTCTAAAATTTTTTTTCAAAACATTTTTTTTCAATTTTTATAACCTTACATAATAGGGGTTTAGTTGCTCTTGATGATGTATTCCGTTTAAAAAATTTTATTTTTGCTGAAACAACGTTCACTTGCGGCAAAAACAAAAAACTGATTTTTTTTTTTTTTTAAAAAGCAATGAACAAAAATTTTTTTTTGTACTTTTTATTATAATTTTACTTGATTAGCTTATTAAATACAAATAATCTTCTTCTTCTTCTGTCATCCTTCTCTCCCGTTGGAGCATAGGGCCTCAACAACTTCTCTGTATCTATCTCTATAATTAGCTTCACGGCATATGTCATTCCAACTGCAATTTGCAGTACCCAACTCTTCATCAATAGTTCTTCTCCAGGTTTTTGATGGTGCACCAGGGCGCCGACTACCTTGAGGGTTCCAAGTTAGTGCTTGTCGAGCTATGTTTTCTGTAGGCCTTCGAAGTATATGGCCAATCCACCGCCACTTTCTTCGTTTTATTTCATTTGGAACTGGTTTTTGATTTGTGTGTAACCACAAGTCTGCGTTACTTATACGATTTGGCCACCATATACCCAGGATATTTCTGAGACATTTGTTTGCGAATGTCTGTAAACGTTTATCAATGCTTCTTGTACTTTTCCAGGTCTCGCATGCGTAGTACAGAACCGATTTTACATTTGAGTTAAAAATTCTTAGTTTTGTATTTTTTGATATTTGACTAGATCGCCAAATGTTATTTAACATACCAAACAAATACAAATAATAATAAACAATAAAAAAATGTCTAAAATTTTTTTCATCGTTTTTTTTTTAAATATTACTTTGTTTCCTTAACGATATTTTTGAACAAATAAAATTTTTTATAGAGAATGTATTGCCAAGAGCAATTTGAGACATAGTATGTAAGGAGTCTTTGAAAAATTTAAATTTTAGGTTTTTTAAATTTTTTTAAAAACCTATTTTGATTCAAAAGATATCGATTTAAAAAAAACAATAGTTTTGGGTTTTTCTTTAAAAATGGTCCAAACTAATTTTTTTTTAATTTTTGTTTTTTATTTAAAATTTCTTAAAGTGTTCTGATATGCGATTTTAAAATAATTGCGCTCTTTGATTTTTTTCAATCTATTCATAAAATTGTTTATTATTTTTTTAAACTATCCTAGACCTATTTTCGAAGCGTAACAAAGTGAGTATACCCCCATAACGTGGTTTAGAGTAGGATTTTTACAATTTTTCATGGAAGGGTCGATATATTTTTGCAAAAAAATTATTTTTTTAAATTTTGACGGATGATGGTAGGTATACGGGTTATTTAACATAAAATAAAGTCCGTTATCCTATTTGTTAAACAGTTTAATTTAAATTGCTTATTTTAATCTTACACACATCAAGTGTGTGGCAATCGAAGAAGTGCTGATGATGGAAGGCTGGCATCTTCCGAAAGCTGTCAACAACTCCACTTATAGTCCGGGAGATGGCGACGTGATTTTCTCGATCATTTTGATACGGCTGATTTTTATATATATAATAGGATATGGTGTGTACACACAAAATCCGGCCGTCAACTGGCGCACCTCTGGGGAAATAACCGTCAGCTGCCCCTCCGAAGATGCAAAAAAGCGAAAAATTTTAAATCATTTTGATAAAGCTGAAACTTTTATGGTGTATAAATAATGCCCCGACCTTAGGGGCCCCGAAATGCCAATAAATTATTTATACGAAAATGGAGATTTTTATACCCTCCAACCACAGTATGAGGGTATACTTACTTTGTCATTCCGTGTGTAACGCATCAAAATATCGGTCTAGGACCCCATAAAGTATATATTTTATTGATCAGTGATCGATTCTAAGACATTCTAGCGATGGCCGTCCGTCCGTCTGTCCGTCTGTAGAAGACACGATACAGTCCAAAATAAAAGAGGTAGACTTCCGCAGTTTGGCACGAATATGTCTTATATTCCTAGGCAGGTTGAGTTCAGAATTAGGCAAAAATCGGAAAAAGGGGAAAAAAGTTCCCCCTTGGAGAACTAAACCAACCTAAGAAAAATCGAATTTTTTTCAGGTTTTTTTGTACTTTTGCTAAGCAAATGCAACATTCTTATCTCAGATGAAGTTCAAAATCGCAAGGGGAAGGTGCTCTCTAACGTCTCCCACTAACCCCCCCCCCCCCCCCCCCCCCAAAAAAAAAACAATTGTGAGTGTTAAATTCGCCTGTACCGAATCAATAATACCATCCAACAGATAAAAACACAAAAAAAAAAAAATCAGGGGCGTTTTTTTTGGGGGGGGGGGTCAGAAGGGGTTTTTGGAAAACACATAAACACATAAAAATTGCTTTATTATGCTTTTTGAGCTTAAGTAATACAATTTTATCATAATTTAAAAACATTTTTAAAATCCACGCCCACAAAAGGGGGGCGGGCAAAAAAATATTTTTTTTATTTCTCAAGTCCAAGTGCAGTACCTTGAAGTTTTTCTGGCATCAAATTGTTTCATTTGCTTAACAAAAATACAAAAAAACCTGAGAAAATATGGCGTTTTTTAGAGATTGGTTAAGTTCTGCAGAGTGGAACTTTTTTCCCCTGGTCCGATTTTGCCCATTTACGAACTTAAACTGCCTAGAACCAAATGACATATTCCTGCCAAACTTAACGAGTCGGTCTCTTATATTTTGGACTGCATCGTGTCTTATACAGACGGACGGACGGACATTCTAGAAAAGTCTTAGAATCGATCATAGATCAATAATATATATACTTTATGGGGTTCCCGATCGATATTTCGATGCGTTTCAAACGGAATGACAAAGTTAGTGTACCCCCATACTGTGATGGAGGGTATAAAAAAGACGCCCCTGGATTTTTTTTACATTTTGGAGGGTAAAAAAAAATTTCGGCACAGCCGAATGTAACACTCTCACTTGTCTTTTTTTTAATTCGTTTTTAAAAAAAAATTTTACATTTTCTTTCAGAAAATTTCTTAAAAATTAAAAAAAGATTTTTCGTATACATCTCAGACTTTTACTATAGGAGAAATTTGTCCTACATACATCAAAAGTCTCTAATTCACAGAAAGTTTTCGTATAGAAAAATTCTCAGATTTTGAGGCATCTTTCGTATGGAAACGGTCTGATATTCTGAGGCATTTTTCGTATAGAAAAAGTCTAAGATTCATTTTTCGTATAGATAACATTTTTCGTATGGAAAGTGTCTTAGATTCCGAGACATTTTTCGTATGGAAAAAGTATCAGATTCTGAGACGTTTTTCGCAGAGAAAAATCTTAAATTCTAAAACATGTTTCGTAAACAAAAAGTGTTAGATTCTGACACATGTTTCTATAGAAAAGTCTCAGATGCTGAGAAATTTTTCATATAGAAAAATCATAGATTCTGAGAAATTTTTCGTATAGAAAATGTCTCAGATTCGGAGACAATTTTCGTATTGAGGATGTCTCAGATCTGACACGTTTTTCGTATAAAAAAATCTCAAATACGGAGACATTTTTTGTACAAAAATATTTTCAGATTATAAATCATGTTTCGTAAAGAAATTGTCACAGATTCTGAGACATTTTTCGTATAGAAAACAGGTAATATGTTTTTTTTTTTTTGTTATGCAACTTTTTCTTTTCAGCGAGGCCCCAAATTTTTGTGTGCCCAGTTCCCCGTCATACCTTAAAGCGGCTCTGCCTAAAGTGTCAAATGGTTTTAAGAAAATGAAAACAGTAATTCTTGTTTTCTTATTTTCTAGTCGGTACTGAGATGGCGTCCCGCATCATTTTTAAAATTTAAAATTTTAAAACATTATCTTGTTAAAACTATAAACCAAATTTAACCTAATTTATATATTTAGGCGCCCCAGTAGGCTAGTTGGTAGCGTGCTAGCCTATGAGTCTGGGGGTCGTGGGTGCGATTCCCACCAGAGGCCTTGGTCTGTTTCGCTACAACGAGACGAAGGTCATTGCTACCAGTTCTCGGTTAGGTAAAATTAGTATATGATTTGTAATTATATGGTAATTCTTAATAAAATAAAAAAAAATAAAAAAAAATAAAAAAAACCTAATTTATTCTCTTCAACAGAATAGGCGCCCCAGTAGGCAAGTTGGTAGCGTGCTAGCCTATGAGTCTGGGGTCATGCGTTCGATTCCCACCAGAGGCCTTGGTTTGTTTCGCTACAATGAGACAATGGTCATTGTCGCGCATCTCGGTTAGGGTAATTTAATATATGATTTGTACACTCAAAATAATAACTCTGTTAAATTGCAGAAAAACTCTGTTAATTTAACAGAGTACACCATACTTTTCCAGCTAACAACATTTCTTGGTAATTTTACTAAAAAACTCTGTAAAATGATTTTTACAGAAAAAAACTGTTAATTTACAGAGTTTATAGTAAAATATTGGTTAAATATGAAAGCTTGTTTACAGAGAAAACTCTGTAATTTTACTATAAAACTCTGTAAAATGATTTGGACAAAAAAAAAACTGTTAATTTAGAGAGTTTCTAGTAAAATATTGGTTAAATAGACCACAATTTAGCAAAGAAAACTACTATACCATCATTTAGCAAAGAAAACTTTATATTTGTAAAATAGATTTGATGCAAAAAGAAAATATTACAGAAAAAACTCTGTAAACTTACAGAGTTTAGTTAAATGCATGTTATTTTGTAAAATTTTTATAAGATTTCTGAAAAAAAATTTTGATAACTTTTTTTGCTACTTTTTCAACTTTTTCTTAAAAAAAAAAATATTCAGATGAAATTTTGATGTTTGATAAAATTTTGATGTTTGGTAACAAAAACAAAAACTACTCAAAACAGAAAACTTTTTTGGTTATAAAAAAAATACGAAGTATTTTGCTTAGATCTGTATTTTAGCAGAAAACTCTGTTAATTATCTGTAAAGTTAAGAATACAAAGTAAAAAGTAATATAACAGAGGAAACTTTAGCCCTGTTTTCGCATAACCGTATATACGCTTACCCATACAAATTTTAAATTATCCACGCTTATTTTTAACTTGATAATTATCGGCGTTAAAAAGAAGCGTCGATAAAAAGTGATGCCAAGTTCATATTTTTATTGAAATGTCAAAGACATAAACCTTTTTCTTTGTTAATAGCAAATACACAAACCTTTTTCACAGAAGTGATGCCAAGTAAATTTTGTTAAACGTGGATGCGTTTTCGGTTAATCGGTTAATGTTAACATGTATACGGTTATGCGAAAACAGGGCTTTTGTTTTTTTGTCACAACAAAATACAAAGTATTTTCTTTAAATCTGTATTTTGACAGAAAACTCTGTTAAATATCTTTTGAATTGAGATTACAGTCATTTTACAGAGTATTTTACAGAGTTATTTTTTTGAGTGTAATTATATGTTAAAAATTCAATAAAAAAATCTTGAAGAGAATTATATGGTGATTCATTTCTTAGCACATTTTAACCCTGCATCTGTTCTTTTAAGGGGGCACTTAAGTCCTTTTTTTAAAAAGTGACTCAAAAAGTGTGTTTGAAATTGTATGGCCAACTCTAATCTACATTACTTTTGTGCTACGTATTCATAGTATGAATTCATTAGATTTATTTGCTTTTATTATTGTAAACATAACAATACCAGCACGAAGTAGTATGTAGTTACATTCTATTGTAATATTAGTAATGTGTAATAAACATATAGAATTGTAAAAAAAAAGTTATAAAATTTATATTAAATTTTACGATATTTTGTTTATTATGTTTGTGACTAAAACAGCTGAGACCGCATTATGTTTTTTTAAGTATCATACCGAATGTAGTTTGTTCTCTATTTCGTAATAGGATATATAAAGTAAATTTAGAATGACTTTATGATACATCCGGTTTAAAAAATATATAGGTATTGAAATTCATGAGAAATTTTAAAATCAAAAATTGTTGAAATATAATGCAATATAATTCTGACTCTTTAATGCAATGTAGATAAGGAAAGTTTTCTATACTAAAAAATGTCATATGTATTCGAAATTTGGGAATTGTATTCGAAATTAAGAATACTTCTAAATTCAGCACAGTCACTTTGCAGTTTCCTACTAATGATAACACTAACTGGAGTGTTTAAAATCGGCTTGGGAATACCAGAAATAAATATAATTTTTAGAAATTTAATTTTTCTTCTGCATTTTTTCAACTTGAACCCTTATCTATATAAATAAAAATCAATTGTCGTTCGTTGGTAACAGCATCAGTTGAGAACGGCTGGACCGATTTGGACAATTCTTTTTTTGAAATGTTCGTCATAGCCCAACTTAGGTTTTTACGTAAAGAAAAATTGACCACGCCCACTTTTACGCCCACTTTTTTCGATTTATCTAAAATCGGAAAACGGCTGCACCTATTTGAGTAATTTCGAATTTAAATGTTCATAGTAATCCAATTTAAGTTTTTACTGAAAGAAAAATCGACCACGCCCACTTTTACGCCCACTTTTTTAATTTATCTAAAATCTGAGAATGGCTGTACCAAATTGACTATTTTCTTAAATGAATTTTCATCACATTCCAACTTTGGTTTTTACGAAAAAAGAAATTGACCATGCCCACTTTGGCTAATTTTCGTTGAAAATGTTCGTCATAATTTAACAAAGGTTTTACTGATAGTAAAATTTCCCACGCCCACTTTTTTCTATGTATCGAAAGAACTATAAGGTATAGACCGATTTGGTTATGGTCCGCAAAAGATTTATAAGGAAAGAAAAATTGTCCACGGCTACTTTTACGCTCACTTTTCCCGATAAATATATTTTAAATCATGAAATGGCTGGATCAATTTGTCTAATTTTGTTTTTAATGTTCGTCATAGTAAAGAACAATTTTCCATTTTTACTCCCACTTTTGAATGGATGACCGAGTTGGTTAAATTCAAATAAGATTTTTACGATAAGAAAATTTTTCCACCCACTCTTTTTTTCGATACATATAAAATTTTATCCATAGAAAATTAAAATATAGAATAATAAAATATAAGTGTAGTTCGTTGGTAATCGCATCACTTGAGAACTGACCGATTTGGGTAAATTTTTTTTTATATGTTCGTCTTATTTTTTTTTTTTAAATGTTCGTCTTAGGTTTTTTCTGAAAACAAATTAATAACGCCCCCTTTACGCCTCCTATTTTCGATATATCTAAAATCGGAGAACGGCTGGATCGATTTGACTATTTTTTTTTTAAATATTCGTCAAAGCTCAACTTAGGTTTAAACGGAAATAAACATTTTTCACGCCCACTTTTATTTCGGAATCGAAGAACGGTTGGCCCGATTTGGCTATTAGTAGTATATATTGACGTTCGTGATAGTACAACTATGTTTTTACGGACAGAAAAATTGTCCACTCCCACTTTTTTCAATACATCTAAAATCGGAGAACGACTGGCCTGATTTGGTAAATTTTTTCTTTAATGATCATCATAGTACAAGTAAGGCTTTTGCGGAAATAATTATTGTCCTTCCCCACTTCAAAGCCCACACTTTTCAATATCCTTTAAATTTGCAACACTTGAGAGCGCCTGGACAGATTTATATATATATCATCCTTGAAATTCCTATAAGGAACATAGGGCCTCAGATTTGGCATTTTTTTATTATTTAAATGTTTGCAATAGTGCATATAATTGTTCGGAAAGAAAAATTGTCCTCTCTCACTTTTTTCAAAATATATATATCTCAAATTAATTTTTACTCTAATTCGATCTATTAAAAAAAATATTTCTTAATAGATTCCGGTTAAACTTGGTAGAAATGATTTTAAATCCTTGGATTTTTTATGTTAAATATAATTCTACACTCAAAAAATTATGTTAGTAAAATTAACTGAAAATGTCAGTTAAAATCAAGGACATAACTATTATAAGTTTTATGGTGAATTACTTATGTCATAACTATTATAGGTCAATTTTTATTTTATTTCTTATGGATAACTATTAATTCCCAATTAATATTTTTTTTATTGAAAAATAATAGTTATGGACCTAAGTAATTTTTATAAATCGGGCCATGGTCACTTTATTATTTGCAAAAAAGTAAGTTCTTTAACGAATTATTTAGTTTCAGAAAATATCCTTCCAAAAAAGGATATCACTTCATTTGCACCTACAAAGGATACAAAATAACTATTATAAAATAATAGTTATTTTGTTGATAATTATTATTTTCAATTTTTATAAATAACTATTAAAAATGCGCAATTTTTTGGAAATCAAAAATGTCCATAATAGTTATTTTGGGTCCTTGGTTAAAATAACTACTTTGTTATTATTAATATTATAAATCTGAGTGTTGGTTTGTCTGTCTGTCTGTCTTTCTGTCTGTCTGTCTGTCTGTCTGTTCCGCAATCAGGGGAGAACGGTTGAATCGATTTTCATGAAATTTTCACCACATATAGTACTAACCGCGGCGGGAACTATAGGCCATAAGAGAAAGCAATCGGACAAAGGGGCGTAAAATGCCACGCCCCATTTTATTTTATGGAACTTTATTCTGCCTTTTCCTTAATAACGCATAAACGGCTGAACCGATTTCAATGAAATTTTCACCACAGATAGTACAAACCAATACGGAAACTGTAGGCGATACAAGAGAGCGATCGGAAAAAGGGGCGTAAAATGCCACGCCCCTTTTGAATTTATTGAAAGTTACATCTGCCTTTTCCTCAATAACGTTTAAATGGCTGAACCGATTTTCATGAAATTTTCACCACATATAGTACTGACCGAGGCGGAAACTATAGGCCATAAGAGGAAGCGATCGGACGAAGGGTTGTAAAATGCCACGCCCCTTTTTATTATATTGAACGGTATTCTGCCTTTTCCTCAAAAACGCTTACTTGGCTGAAGCGACTTTCATGAAATTTTCACCACAGGTAGTGCTAACCAAGGCAGGCACTATAGTCCATCAAAAAGAGCGATCGGACCAAGGGGGCGTAAAATACCACGCCCTTTTTATTTTAAGGCCAGCCGAACCATACTATACCGCAATCACGTACAAACGACCTAAACGGATATTGTTTGTCTGTCTGTCTGTTCCGCAATCAGGGGAAAACGGCTGAACCGATTTTGATGAAATTTTTACCACATATAGTACTAACCGAGGGGGAACTATAGGTTATAAGATGGGCCGATCGGACAAAGCGGCGTCAAATGCCACGCCCCTTTTTATTTTATGGAACGTTGCTATGCCTTTTCCGTAATAATGCATAAACGGCTGAACCGATTTTAATTAAATTTTTACCACAGGTAGAACTGCCCGAGGTGAAAATATGAGTCCAAATTGTGGGCGATCAAACAAAATGGGCGTAAAATGCCATGCCCCTTTTTATTTTATGGAACGTTGTTCTGCCTTTTCCGTATTAACGCATAAATGGCTGAACCGATTTTAATGCAATTTTTACCACAGGTAGTACTGACCGAGGCGGAAACTATTTACCCACAATAGTGGGCGATCAAAAAACGCCACGCCCCTTTGTATTAAGTTGAATGATTTTTTCTGTCTTTTCGCAATCAGGTTTAAACGGCTTAACCGATATTCATTAAATTTTCACCACAGATAGTATTAACCTTTGTATTGCATTTAAATTTACTTCTGCCCGTTTTGTAATCACGCATGAACGGCTAAACCGATTTTAATTATTTTTTTTACCACAGATAGCGCTTTTGGACAAAGGGGCGGAAAATGACACGCCATTTGTATTTAAATGAACGTTATTTCTGCCTTTTCCGCAATCACGCTTACATAGTCTTTATCAACGGGCACCCGACAAAGGGGGTATAAACTGACACGTATTTTTTTAGCAAAAACTTATTAAAATATTTTGTTAAAAAAATTTTAATTTTTTACAGCCCAACAAAGTTTTTCGTTTACCATAAAATGATTTTTCAGTAATGTCCTAATATTAAATAATATTTTGAGTAATAAATTATTTTTTTTTTACTTCGTTCGAAACTTCCCCGTTTTAAAGTCAACAAAGGAACCCAAAAAAAGTACCCCACAAGTCGAATATTTTGTTGTTACAAAATACTGTTCCAAACCCCGACGCTAAGCGATAACCGAGGCGGGAACTTTAGTCTGCATCAACGGTCGATCGGACAAGGGGGTGTAAACTGACACGCCTTTTGCAATGTACTGAACGTTTTTTTCTACCTCTTCCGTTATAACGCTTATATTTTGTTTGCTGATGCGCAAAACATAACCAAACTTATGACTGTCAAATTTTCGCAACAAATTAATTGATATTTCGAAACATTTTTTTACCGCTGAAAAACTTACAACTTATATCTTCAGTAAAAAATAAAAAGTTTTTTCACTTTATTCGGAGCTTTCCGGCTTTCAAGTCAAAAAGAAACCCAACAAAAAATGCCCAAAAGTCCAATAATTTGTCGTGCTAATATTTATGCTAAATGGTTACTGTTTTAAACCCCGACGCTAAGCGAAATCGGAAAAAAATCGCTCAACCCATAAACCCTGTCAAAAGTCATAAAGCAGTATGCTAATAAAAAACTCATTCATTATATAATATTTTTTCAACCCGGGCAACGCCGGGTGCAAAACAGCTAGTAACAAATATAATTAGAGCCCGAACTCGATCTGTACTTACAGAAAAAAACAAATAAAATTACTGACAAAATATGTCGCCATTAGGCACGACTCCGAAACAAAAAATGCTAATTCCTTCATTTGTGTCTGCAATTCCAGATCATGTTGGCAACCCTTGCGAAATAATGTAAGAGACAACAAGTAAAAAAGTTAAATTCGGCCTTGCCGAATGTAGTGATACCCTCCACAATTTCAAAAAGATTATTGCAAAAAACTTTATTTAAAAGGAAATTACTTTTGAAAAAAAAAATCCGCGATTTAGGTTATGTTAAATGTACTGAAATTTTTGAGGTGTGCTTACATTTTCGTTCATAACTTTTGAACCGCTGAACCGATATCGCTCAAATGCAATACCAAACTTCTCGGGAGAACAATAAGTATGTTAAGTTTCAGTCATCTCTGTGCAATATTTTGTCCGCGATAGCATTTTCCACAGACAGACAGACAGACGGACAGACGGACATCGCTAGAATGTCTTAAAATCGATCGGGCATCATGATACAAGCAAATTACAAAATTGCAATGAAATTTAAAATTCAAATGCGATTTTCTCGAAAAAAACGAAGAACGTGTTTCTGAATTTTTTTGTGTGGATGGACAAACATCTAAACTTTGAAAAAAAAAAAAATAAAAAAAGTGGCCGGATTTTTGATAAATTGACTTTTTTAAAAAATGGAAAATTTCAGAACGGGTTCTAAAAATTTTCCAAAAAAAAAATTGTAATCGATAGCCCATACAAAACTATATAAGAATGTAAATTTTTGAGATTGTGGTGCATTACGTTTTAATGTGATAAATATTTAATCAAGTCAACTCGCCTCAAATTTGACCATTTTTCCAATATTTGACCACGCCTCCTAAGCCCAGTTTTTGAAAAACCAAAAACGCAATTTTCTAAGTTCCATATAGGGATATCCATACAACCTATTCAGAAGTTTACGGTTTTTTTCGCTGGACATTTGGTGTGGGATGCCTCATATATAAAAAACAATTTCCATTAACAAGACAAACCGACATTTAAAATCCTACTGATGATAACACTAACTGGAGTGTTTGAAACCGGTATGAGAATACCAGAAATGTCTATAATTTTTAAAAATCAAATTTTCCTTCTGCATTTTTTCAAGGGTTCAGCCCTTATTTCAAATTCTATAACTTTCCCTTGGGTGCGCTTAATTATCACACTTTCCTTAACCAACTATATGAAATCTGGAAAAAAATTCATTCATAATATCATGGTTTTTTCTTTTCACAGTTCTGGATAAAATAAATACATATGAACGCTATCATTTATGATTTCATCATTATCAAATTTTCCTACATTTCATAATTTCTAAGAATATGATTTGTCTACGTGATCACATAAATATTTTTTTATCAAAATGAATTTCACAAGAAATAAAATAAAAGAAAAAAACGTTTTCTTATTTTCATAATTATCTATAAATCAACTTTTTATTTAATTATTCTTATTAATTTGTTTATTAAAATAATTGAGTTTTTAGTACCAAATTCATAATTAGATATCAGACCTCCTCGTGTGTTTATTTTACTTAAAAAAAAATCTATTTGCTTTTAATGGGGGTTTTCCTATGAAAACCAAATATCTTCACAACACGTACACAAACATTTTCTTTTGAAATTTGAATGTTCCATATTTCTCTTCCTATTTGATAGTTTAAGTATGATAATCACAAATGTATAAACTCGTGTTATAGAAAGTGGCTGTAAAGACTGGCAGTGCAGAAGTTGTTAGGAAGTTATTTTAATAAAGGTGGCTAAACTACAAAAAGTCCCCAATAACAATAACTAGGGATGAGATTTCCATGCACTAAAAAATGGAAAATATGCGCTAAAAAATTCAAAATATGCACTAAAAATCCTAAAAATATGCACTAAAAAGTAAAATGTTTGCAATAAAAATCTTATTTTCATAGGAAAAACTTCTTAAAAATCTAAAAATTAAGCCGTGTTTAAATGGTAACATTTGAAACTTTAAATAAGAAAGATTTTTGGTAGAAATTAAGACAATCTGTTAAAAAAAATTAAAAGAAAAAATATTTTTTTTACGTTGAAAATAAATTTTTAAAATTTATAATAGTTTTTGTAGCAAAAAAAATTCAATTTGTGTTTTTGCTAATTTATGCCAAAATATGCAAAAACATGCACTCAAAAGTTGGAAATATGCACAAGATATGCATTTTAAACCAAAATATGCAAAAATTTGCATTTTCACCAAAATATGCAAAAACAAATCGATGCCATTTTAACGCAAATTTCTTGATTCGGAAAGATAATTGGTCGATATCGTTTTTAGACTATCGACAAAAAACATGCATTTGCATGGAAAACTCATTCCAAATAATAACCCTTGCTTTTCATCTTCCGCTTTAAAGCCGTCTCTATACTGGGCATAGGCTATCGATAAGTAGTCTTCAACTCTATCTTTTCCTAGCTATGTTGCCAATTCACTGATGTTGTTAATCTTCCTTTCTCGGTTTTCGTAGATTTCACTTATTGTGAAACGTTTCTTCTACTGCCCTGTGTGCAAGTGCTTGTCTGCATATTGTATGACCTATCCACCCGAATTTACGTTTATGTATGTCAATGTTTACGTCTTTCTTTTTTGTACGCATCCACAGTTGTTTATTTGCGTAAACAGCGTTTAACGAACACCCGTAGTCTATTTTTAATTTCTTCCGTTACAAGCCCCGTTTCGCAGCCTTAAAGCAGATCTTCGAAGGATTTCATTCCTTAATTCGATTTGGCATTCCGAATGAAAATTTTGTGATTGCATTCCCCAATCACACTTTAGCGAATTGATTGAATTTACTTTGGACTCATTCGTTTTAAAAATATCGAATGCATTCGAATTATTTTTCATTCGATTTTCAAAAATCGACTGCAATCGATTTTTTTTTTTGATTCCACCTTTTAAAATCGAATGCATTCAATTGCAAATGCAATCGATTTTCCTTTCATTCAATATGAAAAATCGAATGGCTTGTTCATTCATTGAATAAAAAACTTAAAATGGCGATATCTCTTAAACTAAGGAAGATAGAGAAAAAAAGAGCCAATGTTTGGTCCTTAGAATTCTATAAATATCGCTGACGCTCTTCATATGTGTCGACCCCAATGGGCCCTAATTTTGAATCTTAAAAATTGGCATTCCCGATAATTTTTAAATCCGCATATCTCGCTTAATTCTGCCGACACGACAAAAAAATCAAAAAGCCCTTTTGTAGCTCTTGGCACGTATAACACGACCACCAAATACCCGAAAGCTCTCCGAGTTACAGTTTTTTAGTTACGCAGTTTTTAAAATTCTCAAGACCTTATAAGTCACCATAGTTTCTGTATCTTGAAAACTAAAAGTTCGGCATAGATTTTGATCCAAAATGTGGAGCCGTTTTGAGATACTTTGCTTTGTTTTCGAGATACTGAAATTATAGGGACTTAAAGGTTCTTGAGAATTTAAAAATCTGGATAACAAAAGGTGTATTTTCCACAATCTAATGATAAAAAACTTAAAAAAAAAAATTATTGCATTCGCAATGGAATGATCAAAAATCGAATGCATTCATTTACCCATAAATCAAAACCCCACAAAGGCGGCATATAACCTCAATGATTCGGGCAACTTTTTATCAGTCCTTTCGTGTGCACGATGTAGCATTGCTACACCACTGAAGAAGAAGAAGCACCACCATCTTCACTTACTACACTAACAATAAGAAGGCATTGATATTCGTTCACCCTTTCTATTAATACACCATTTAAGTTCAAGGGTTCGTCTGAAGCAGGCTTGATGCGCATTTCTTAAGTTTTTTTTTTGTTTATTTTCAGTTCCATTTTCTGGAATTCGTTGGAAAAATGGTCCAGTATATCCTGCATATCATGCTGCCTATGCGCAAACTCACACTTATCATCCGCATAGTCTAGTGACTCCAGCGAACTCCACAAAATAACTCTTGGTTTTCTTGATGCACGTTTGGAAACTGCATCTATCACAATTATAAATGAAAGCGGAGGAAAAAAACACTAGGGCAGCGCGAGAAATGCTTTTTCGCGAATTTCTCTTAGGCGCTTTGCGGGTTTGGTAAAATTAGATGGCAAAACAATGTTAAAATTTCAGGAAAATCTTTGGGGTCACCCTCAACTCTGAAATTTCAACTTTTTTAAGCCAAACAGCATTTTAGTTTTGGATTTTATGAGGACTAGTTAATCACATCTATTTAGATTTTGAATATTCTATTTATAGAATACAGCTTACCTCCAAAAAACCATTAATGAATATGGGGTCAAAATGGCCCAGTAAGTTTAAATTTCTTAATATAGTTTTTTATTTTTTTTCGAGATCTATAAAACTTGTTATAATTATTGTGTGAGTTCCGAAAAATAGTTATTTGATTTTTTAATTAACCCATAAATGCACATGGGTTCAAAAGCACATAAAAAATTCTTAATATTTTTTTTTGATTTCTGTAAAAGTTGGTTTAACCATTGTGCGTGGTAATATTATTTTATTTTTTTTTAATTAACCCATAAATAAAAAACGGGTTAAAATGACCCAGTATGTAAAAAAATCTTTGCATAAAATATTTTTATTTTTTTCGATTTTTATTTATAAAAAGAGTTATTTTTCAAAAGAGTTTTTTTTCTGACGATGCACAGTAGTTATATCCAGTTTTATAAAAAAATAGTTAATAAAAGCAATATTTTATGCAAAGATTTTTTTTACAGCTGGGTCTGTTTAACCCGTTGTTGATTTACGCGTTAATTAAAAAAAAAAATATCTGACCTCGCACAATAGTTATACCAAGTTATATATAAATCGAAAAAAAAAATATCTGTATTAAGAATTTTTAATGTACTGGGCCATTTTGACCCCATGCGCATTTATGGATTAATTAAAAAAATCAAATAATTATTTTTATGACCTCACACAATAATTATAACAAGTTTTATAGAAATCGAAAAAAAAAATAAAAAACTATATTAAGAAATTTTAACTTGTTAGGCCATTTTGACCCCGTATTCATTTATGGGTTAATTTAAAAAAATTCAAAATCGTATTTTTCTGAACTCTTAGAATAATTATACCAAGTTTTATAAAAAATCGCAATAAACATTTCATATTTAGGTGCCTTTTTCTAAAAAAAACTCTAAATATTTCAAAATTTGACATTTGACCCGAATAAAAACCGGGTTAATATTGTTCCATTTTCCTAAACCGTTTGAGGTTAAAGTTAAACATTGTTTTTAATATTTTATGGCCCTTACTTTGTGAAATTTAAAAATATTTACCAAATTTTTCCATATTGAGTAAATTGTGGGCAAAAAAGGCATTTTCCCCGAAATCCGCTGAGTTTAAATCGCTGCCCGCGCCAAACTATCAGAGGGATATCCCCCCAAAATTTTTTTTTTATAGGTTAACATATATTTTATCAGATTCTGTGATTTTTTTAGCATTTTTCATAATTTTGTTTTAGAAAATTTTTAAAAAATCAAAATATCAGTTTTGAGAACCACGCCACATATTTTTGGCCTTACCATGAAATGGGTGAATGACATCCTAGAAAGACAGTACATACATCATATCTGCTTATTTATGATCGAATAGAATATAAATATCGTTTTCCATTGGTTTTTTTCAATAAATTCAGAAAATTGGGGCTGATTTTCGTGTTTTAGGGGTCATTTTGTAAAAATTGGGTTTTTTTGACCCGAAAGGCTTGCAAGGGTTAATTTTTGAAAACCCAAATTTTTTTTAATATCTTCTTATACTAAAAACAACTCGTGTGACACTTTTTAACAAAATATTTAAGAATCAACCCAAATTCTTCAATGATTTTCATCAAAATATCGCAATTTTTGTATTTTTGACCTTTGACTTCGATGCGCCTCGTGTTAAAGTTGTCCGATTTGGCTGATATTTTTAGCATAGCATTTTTATGCAAATGTAAACAAAATAGGGGTGCACTCCTTGAAATTCGAAGTTTTGCAAAAAAGCAGCCACCCTACTGACACAGCTTGGGCATCTCAATGGGTAAATTCAGGCAGAGACAGTTCCCTATTTGAAAAACGAAATAGTGACGCAGATTTGAAATTGTCTAGAAAGGCATGGTGCAATGTTAATAGATTGTGAACCGGTAATGGTAGAACGCAAGAAACACTCAACAATTGGTGGCTTATCAAGGATTACACCGTCAGACAGCCAAAAATAAACATGAATTGGATGATATACGTCTGAAAGTAGAGATCTAATGGAGTAAAACTGCATTTACAGTTTTGATTTCGTGATCCTGTTGCCTTTTACAAGGACTTCAAAGTTTTAAAGGATACATAAAATATTTTTGAAATATTTGTACTTGTCTCAAGATAAAAGGATGTGAATAAAGTCATTTGAAAACTTTATCAAAATATTTTTTTGAAAATTTTGAATGATATTGAAGGATACGTTTTTGAAAGGACGTAACTTACCTCCTTTTTCCTGATATGTAGAAAAAATAAAATATAAAGAATTAAAAATAAAAACATTTTTAAGAACAATCTTTTTGAATGAGATGTATTTATTGTTGGCAAATAAACTTTTAGTAATTTGTTGTATTTTTTTGTTGTTAGATATTGTTTGTTATTTTGTTGTATGTTTTAATGTTTAATTTTTATTTAATGATCTGTTTTTATGAGAAATTTCGGTAATTAGCTTTGAAAAACACTTGATGCGAACTTTTGTGTTTTTTTTTGTCTTTCAAGGAATTTTAGGTGTGGGAGGCACACGTGCTATAAAACTAACGACAGACAGATAGAAAAAACAATAGAACATATAGAATAAATAAAATTAATGCTGATTAAATTAAGTAAACACACACGCAGTTCTTCAAAACTGAACACAAAGGTGACAAATTTATATTTATATTATTATTTTTTCTTCTAGTTTAAAAATATAACAAAAAACATATTCAGAAATTAACCAAAAAAATAATGACAAACAAATTAATGATTAATTACTTTTAATATTATGAAATTTACATACACGAGTTTTGCATAAACAAAAAAAATTAAAAAATATTGCGCAAAAGGTGTTTTAATGGCATCTTATTAAGTTTAAATGTTATTTGAAACAAACACATGCCGAGTACTTTATTTGATGTATAATTGGATGAGGAACTTTTCAAAAAAATTTGTTTTTTTTCAATTCTTTAAGATACATGGAATAAAAAGTTTGTGCTGCTGTTTGTTTTCTAAAAATAAAAATAATTTTTACAGAAATTATAAATGTTTTTGCTAAGAATATATTGGGCCAGGTTTCGGTTATAATATAAAAAATAAACTTTTGAAAATAAAAATATCGTCGCTGCGCCTAAAAATAGAGTCATGCGTAATTTTTTACTTTTTTTTAAGCATCTTTAAGATCCCATATTGGCTATGCGTTTACCCGCCAAACCGTTTTTCGATGTCTTTATTGGTTCAAAAGTTAGTAAAAGTAGCTGTGTGTACATTAGAGCACCCACAAAATGTATGGGATGTGCAAAATTGTATTTTTTATCGCTCCCCGCTCATTTTCGGTTGAGTTGGGATTAAAAAATAATATCTATCCAGAAATTGAACTTCTAGGTTGCAAACAGGCCAAGCAGTTTGAACTTTTGACCTCAAAAATGGGCTCAAAAACCTTTATAGATTAATTTGGCTGTAACTCTTAAAATAAAAGTTTTTCGCAATTAACTTTCATAACAATTTTTTTGTAGAATCAAAATGCAAAGATTTTTCTCTCATACTGTTTTGACCTAAATATGTCCGATCGCGGTGTTTTAAGCGGTTAAAGTCGAAATTTGGGTCTGAACTTTTTTTAAAAAAATTCTCGTAAATTTTTAAATTGGGGAAAATTTGAGCTCCTTGCACAATTCACTAGGGTATTTAATGTAGTTTCCCAAAAAAATTTTTTTTGCAAAAATATATCGACTGTTCCATGAAAAAATCCCAAAGTTCTACTCTGAATCTCATTTTTTTACAATTCATCCTCAATATAGGCGAATACTCACTTTGTAATTCCGTGAGTTTCACACCAAAACATCTGTCTATGATTTCCCTAAATATATATGGGGTATTCAGTGCCAAATTGGACACTATGAATTTTTTTTTTTTACATTTTTAAATTATTTTTAAATTTTTTTAAAACCCATTAAAACCCCCATCCAAGTTTGTTTTCAATTTTTTTTTTAAATTACCCGTTTCAAAGATATGGAATTTTCAAAAATAAACTATCGTTTTCCGTATTTTTATCATAACAAATTCAAAAATGGTCAACATTTATTTTTTTTTTTTTTAATTTTTGTTTTTTTATTAAATATTTCTTAAAGTGTTCTAATATGCAATTTTTAAATGATTGCTCTCTTTGTTTTGTTGTTTTCAATCTTTTCTTAAAATTTTTTATTTTATTTTTTTTATTTTTCGTGGTAAACTTAATATTTTCTTAAAATTTTAAGCTTAAGTAGATCGTGGGATTTTGGTAATTAATATATTCAGCGGTTTTTGATTTTTTTTTTTTTGTTTTCCAATCTTTATTAAAACACTTTAAAGAAAATACTAAAATTTCAACAAATTATTTCGAATTTGGACCATTTTTAAAGAAGTGAAGACAGAAAAAATCGTGTTTTTTTTTTTAATTCGATATTTTTTGAACGGATTGTCAAAAAAGATGTCAAAATTTACTTGGAATAGGTTTTTAAAGGGTACTAAAAAATTGAAAAAACATAAAATTAAAAAATTTCCAAGCGTCCGATTTGGCATGGAATACCCCATATATACTATGTGAAATCCTAGACTCATCTTTCGATGCGTAAAACATGCAATGACAAAGTGAGTACACCCTCATAACGTAGTTGGAGGTCAAAAAATTGTGGTTCAGGGTATGATTTTGGCAATTTTTCATGGAAGGGTCGATATATTTTTGCAATAAAAAATTTTTTGGAAAACTGCATTCCATACCCAATTAAATTATGCAAAGAGCTCAAATTTTCCCCCATTTAAAAATTTACGAGAATTTTTTTAAAAAAAGTTCTGACCCAAATTTCGACTTTAACCACTTAAAACACCGCGATCGGGCATATTTAGGTCAAAACAGTATGAGAGAAAAATCTTTGCATTTTGATTCTACAAAAAAATTGTTATGAAAGTTAATTGCGAAAAACTTTTATTTTAAGAGTTACAGCCAAATTAATCTATAAAGGTTTTTTAGCCCATTTTTGAGGTCAAAAGTTCAAACTGCTTGGCCTGTTTGCAACCTAGAAGTCCAATTTCTGGATAGATATTATTTTTTACTCCCAACTCAACCGAAAATGAGCGGGGAGCGATAAAAAAAACAATTATGCACATATGGGTGCTCTAGTGTACATCATACTAAAAAAGGGCTGAAAAGGAGTTATGCAGCAATATTTTTAGCACTTTCATTATTCTTTTACTGTATATTGACAAGTTACACATACCTTTTTTTGATAAAAAAGTAATAGAACGTGACAAAATTTACCACTATTTTTTCACATGAGGTTCACAAATAGCTTCCAAGTATATCGAATGACTTGTTAAGATTTTTTGGAAAGTATTTTCAAAGCATTTCCATGCAGTTATCTTAATCACAAATGGCGGGTAATCAACACTTGTGAAATAAATTAAATCATTTGATGTCGGAAAATTAACAGCATCTTTCTGTGATGTCGCTTTTATCGAAGCTCGTGAAATGTTCCAAGAAAAAACAAAAAATCATCATCAGTTTCTGAAATCTGTTGTCCGCAATTTAATGAAGAGCTCTAAAATATTAAAATTTCAAGGACCTTGTTTAACTAATGTCGCTTTAAACCATCAATAAACTTTATTTAGTCTTTGTCCCCTCAAAAAGATTTTAACAATTAGAATGGTTTCATTAACAAAAGCAGTTATGTGTTTAAAATATTTCCATTTTATTTAAATTTATTTCCAAAAAGAACTTACAATGCAGTTATGTGTATGTTTTTGGAAAATTTCCGCAACACCGTCAAAGATTACAAAAAAAAAAAAATATATACCAATTTTAAAGCATGTTGACTTTAATTTAAGAAAGGTCGGGCAAGCGAGGGCGCCAAAGAAATTACATGTTATTCGAAGTGTTTTCCACAAGTGTAAGTATTTAAGGTTGGCAGATACTAGAAGTCATATATTGAGTTGAGTTGAGGGTGGGTTGTACAAGCCTAAAAATAAGTAAATTTTCTAGGCAAGTCCATGGCGCTCAGACTTAAAATAGTCCATTGTACCGTACCCTGAAAAGAAAGATTAAGTAAGGGTGATAAAAGGTTGAGAAGAAAAAGAAAGAAATGTGTTTGTTCAGAATTTCTCAGTTGCTTTCACAAACATGAGAAAATCAGACAAGGGAAGTCAATGGACCGTGTCCATAGACAGAATATCAGAACCCAATATCCGCAGTCTAGCCCTTGAGAACGCTGGACAACAACAGACGTAATGTTTAGTTGTGTCATCATCCTCAAGACAAGCCACGCATAATGGGTCTGATAAGACACCTAATCTCGTCATATGACAAGCACAGGCATTGTGTCCCGTAATTAAGCCAGTAAGTCTGCGACAGTCTATTCTACTGAGGCTGAGTAGATAGTTAGCCACTTTCTTGTCTGGCTTAATCACAAAACGTGTGGTATTCTTGCATGGCAACTCATTTGACCATCTTTCCATGAAAGTTTCTTTCATATGAGAGTTAATCCAACGCATCAGCCATGTCAAGCCAATACCAATTTGAGGTTCCGGATTGTAAGGAATTGTATCACAGCCAAGATTTGCCAAAGAGTCGGCAATCTCGTTTCCCCGTATTCCCCTATGACCCGGAACCCACAGAAGACTGACGCTCTTCCCACATGAGACCTCATTGAGTCTGCGTCTACATTCATGGACAATTTTGGATGAAGTGACTGGAGATTCAAGTGCAATGATCGCAGCCTGGCTGTCTCTGCAAATACTGATTCTCCTATTACTCCATCTGTTCCTAATTATCCAGGTCGATACGTCCAAAATAGCAAATATTTCAGTCTGAAATACTGTAGCCATTTTTCCCATAGCAATATAGCATTTGGTCGCATCGTCCAAATACCAGCCAGACCCAGAGCCATTTAAGTTACAGGATCCATCCGTGTAGAAAGTATCCGTGTAATTTTCCAGTAGGTCTGCTGGGTTTCCCCAGTCTTCCCTACTCGGAAATATTACAGTAAACTTTCTACCAAACTCGATGCAAGAGGTTGTACTGTCCAAAGGCATAGAAAACATCGGACAAAGTTCCGATAGCCTATTGAACAGACGACCATGTCCCACATTGTACTCCCCATGCCATGTTCCGCTTTTGCGGAGCCTGCACAAAGATTTCATGGCTTCTCCTTGAATATGTAAGTCCAAGGGAAGCATATCTAACATAGCGTCCAGAGCTGCACCTGAGGTGGTGCTCATGGCACCAGTAATTCCCAAGGCAGCCGCTCTTTGTAGTCCGTTTAGCTTGGATCGAATAGTCTTCACCATCGTTCTCGGCCACCAGACTACCGCCGCATACGTCACAATAGGTCTTATTACAGCTATGTACATCCAATGTACATTAGCAGGTCTTAGACCCCATGTCTTTCCAAAAGCTCGCCGACACTGCCAGAAAATCCGAAGTGCCCGTGAAACTTTTTGTTCAACATATTTTGTCCACATTAGTTTACTATGTAGGGTAACCCCTAAATACTTAACTTCTGTGGACAGTTGAAGAGTTATGCCCTTCAACCTATACAACTAGGGATGGGACGTAATCTTTGATGTAGTAGTTCCTCAAATCTTTTCCAATCCGCTTTTCGAGGGTTTCGGCCCTGTGGGATTCTTGGTTTATCAATCCCAAGCCTAACCTCGATGTAGCGGTGGTCCGAAAAGGATACCACATCAAGAACACGCCAATCCCTTATCATTGTACTCGCCTTACTGTTAGATAAGGTAAGATCAATGACCAGTTGTCTTCGTTGAGTGACAAACGTTGGAGAATTTCCAACATTTTGAATCACCAGATTTGAAGACAAGATGAAGTCCAACAATTTGTTACCTCTAGAGTTGCAGTTTGTGCTACCCCAGATGATATGCTGAGAATTGGCATCGCATCCAATAATCAACCCAAAGTTGTTGGCCTCCGCGTATCGTATGACTCTAATTAACTCCTCAGAAGGCGGGGGATAAATGGAATCATGGGGAAGTCATATAACTGGACAATTAAAAAATTCAGCTGGATTTTGAAAAATAACTGAACTTTTTTTTTTAACAACTTAAAACAAATCGACCGATTTTCAAATGTGAGGTATTTTTATTTTGCACTTATTTTCGAATATAACATCAATCAAATGGCCACCTCTATTGGCCGCGGAAAAATGTGCACTTTTTTAAGCATTTTCATTACTTTTTCGGTCATCTCGAAATGTTGATGTTTAGCTCGTCAATGGTCTAAGGATTGTTAGCGTAGATTTTTTTTTTTCAAAAAGTTCGTAGTGGTCAAATCTGAAAATCTAGGTGCCCAGGTAAAATTTTCTGGACTTGGATGCCAAAAATAGCGACAACAACTGGCCATGCCCTCATCTGCATGTTTTACCCCTCCAGAAAATGTACACCAATCCACAGACCGTCGAATATATAAAGAAAAACATTCGTGCCGAAATCAACACTAGACTGCCCGAAATGCTCCAAAAGGTAATGAAAAATGTAATGAAAATGCAGAAAAATACGCAAATTTTAAAGTAGCCAAAGGAGGCAGCTATTTTAAATACGTTTTATTCAAAAAGTAGTAAAAACAAGTAGAAAAGCTAAATTCGACTTGGCCGAATCTATGAATACCCTCCACAATGCCCTTTTTAAGTGATAATAAATTTTCTAACGTGAAAAAATTAAATTTTTGATTAGAAATATTTTGTTTTGTGTAAAAAAACTTTTTTTTAAGTAATTTTTGAAAAAAAAAATAATTTACTAAATTCTTTTTTGAGTGTATATTTTTTTTAGTGTAAAAATATTTTTAAGTGACAAAAATACATTGTAAAATAAATCTGAAATTCACGGTTTCCCTAATAACTTTTAAACCTCTGAACCGATTTGGCTGAACCAGTACGAACCAGACCAGGGAAACGACAAATATATGTGACAAGTTTCAGCATCCTCGGAATTATCTTTTGAAAGTTAGCGTGTTTTTTATCACGTAAATTCACGAAAAACCGTTGCCGAAATTCAGTCTTTTGCTCATAACTAGGGTTCGGATTTTTATGCAAATGCATATTTGTTGTCGTCAGTATGAGAGCAACAACAACTACTTATCTTTGCGAATTAAGAATTTTGCAGTAAAATGACATTGATTTGTTGGAGCATATTTTTGCATATTTTGCTTTTAATGCATATTTTTGCATATATTGCTGATATTGCATATTTTTGTCGTATATTTTGAAAACAAGTGTTTTTTTATTTTATGATATTTTTACATTGCTGTATTTTTTATTTATAATGTATGCCTTAAGTACACAGAAGAAAATATGGCGAAACAAATTTGAGTAATCACTTGTTTAAATTTAAAAAAAAAAATTGCGTAAATTTTTTCACTGAGGCAATTAAAAATTTACTTAAAAGTTTTTACAAAAATTTTAGTAAATAATTTAATAAAAATTTAAAAATTTTTTTTTTTTTAATTTTATTTTTTTTCTCTGTTAGTTTTTTTTGAATTTTTATTTAGTTTATAGTTTTTTTTTTATGTAAATGAAAGAAATCATCTTTATACAAATTTTCTATGTCTTTAAGACATAAATATTTTTGGTAAAATATAAAAAAAAATATTTTTTTTGTTAAAAAAAATGAGAAACTTTTTTAATCTTTTTTAAAAAATAAATTGATAAATTTTGAGTAAATTTTTACTTGACACAAATAAAAACTCAATTAAAAATTTACTCAAAATTTTTGGTATAGATTTAATAAATTATCAAGTTTAAACAAACTTGATAATTCTACTCTTGGTACGAGAGAGTTTTTGTCTTCTATTTGAAGCAAAAACAAAAACTGCCTAGCACATTTGCCGAGGGTAAACTTGTAGATCAACATGCTTTTAATTGTATTTGGTTTGGTATACTGGTCAAATTTCGAAATCATTGTTCTTCTTTATTTCTTTCTCACTAGGTTGAAATAAATACGAATATGAATATTTGATGTTTGCACACTAACAGTATTACCTAATTTTCTAAAGAATCCTGATGATGAGGGAACTGGAAATACCCCGAAACGATCGTCAATTCATTCCTGAAAATTGCCAAATTTTTTGAAAGCAAAAAACTTTATCGAGTATTTAATGGGAGAATATCATAATAAAGAAAGAAGTGTTAACATAAGTACTTGTTATGTTAATTCCTAATGGGTTAATTGGCCTCGAACTGGAATAAACATTATTTCATCATTTAATAAATTTTTATAAAAAGTTTACTCAATACTTTTAAATCGTTTACTGATGCAAAATTGAGTAATTTTTTACTCAATAGCAAGGTTGGCAATCGAAACGAATAACGGTATCGATATCGGTATTGGTATCGTTTTTTTATTCATTTCGGTATCGGTATCGATTACGGTATTTGAGTTGAATCGGTTACGGTATTACCGATACCGAAACGTCAATACCGGTACGTACCGGTATTATCGAAAAAAATGCTAAAAATATAAAAAACGTATAAAAACTTAAATTTTTTTTTAGTTTTAATACTAAACACGTATTTCGTATTTATTTTTTAGCATTTTTGCTAAAATGTCCTCTAAAATGTGAACAAATTTAAAATATTTTATGGGGTAGGACGTTGTCGGACCACACCCACAAAAGGGGGCGGGCCGAGAAAACTTTAATTTTCTAATCCCCTTGATCAATTTGCAGGACTGAAGTTATTCTGACATAAAAATGATTCATTTGTTTAAGAAAAGTAAAAAAATATGTAAAAACAAGTAGAAAAGATAAATTCGACTTGTCCAAGTCCACGAATATTCTCCACAATGCATTTTCAGAGCGATAGTTAATTTTCTAACGTGAAAAAATTAACAATTTTGTTTAGAAATATTTTATTTTGAGTAAAAAACTTTTTTTTAGTCATTTTTGAAAAAAAAATTGGCAACATTTTTTTTTGAGTGTAAAATTATTTTCGAGTGTAAGTTTTTTTGTAAGGGTTCAAGTTAAAAAAATGCAGAAGAAAAATTGAATTTCTAAAAATTATAGACATTTCTGGTATTTCCTATACCGGTTTCAAACACCCCAGTTAGTGTCATCTTCAGTAGGATTTTAAATGTCGGTTTGTCTTGTTAATGAAAACTGTTTTTTATATATGTGAATATTTATAGTTTCTACAGAATAAATTTTGACAGTTTCCAACACTACAATTCTATTTCTAGCAATCTCAACCTCACTTCATACTTTCTTTCAACTTTTTTGTCTCTTATAGGCCATTTACATATGCCTCGAAATCCAAAAAAAATGGGATTTCAATGAAAATCCAAGTAAATCCAATTACTTTTTTTGGATTTCAAATGTCAAATCCCATACAAAAAAAAACTTGGATTTTGGGAAAATCGTAAAATCGCAATTTAAAATCCAAAAAATTTTTACTACTTAATTGTACAACTATGGGTTTTCCCAAAATAATCATCCCTAATGCTTTTTTTTACAACGCTGCACACGATTTTTTATCAGCTGTTGTTGTTTTTTATAAAGTAAAAAAAAAAAAAAATGTATTTTTTTAAAACTATTAAAAGATTAATAAAAACAATGTTTAACAATGTTTCATTTAAAATTTACCATTGCAAATGGTAAACGCACAATTTAGTTGACCAATTTGGTCTTCCTAACAAAGAAAAACACTCAATGGTGGCGGCCCCAAACTTGGCAAAAATGTTAATTTTCTTGCATTTAAAGAAGCAGCTCTTCATAAAAACACATTTTTTGATATTGTGGTCCCAACATATACTAGTGGGATTGAAAATATTGGCTCCGGCAAAGAAAAATCATTGTTTTTAGAAATATTTATAAAATTGGGTAATTTTCCAACTAACAACCCTGTACACAAATCAAAATAAAATACAGAGTTAGTACAAACAAAATCCCGCTAAATGTCAAAAAAGCATATGTAAAGTGCGTATGATACTTGCTTGTTTCAAGTTACTTGTTGCTGCATTTATTAGGGTTTTTCTATAAAAATTTCGATAACTTCAACCAAAAATTTTGAATTTATCGAAATTCCCATAGAAAAACCCTAATAAATGCAGCAACAAGTAACTTGAAAAAAGCAAGTATCATAAAGGCATAAACGGTATAGATTTTAATTGGATTTGAAATCCAAATTTATGTGGATTTCGGGCTATATGTAAATAGCATATTACATTATTTTGCAAGGGTTACCAACATGATCTGGAATTGCAGACACAAATGAAGGAATTTGCTTTTTCTGTTTCGGAGACGTGCCTAATGGCGACATATTTTGTCAGTAATTTTATTTGATTTTTTCTGTAAGTACAGATCGAGCACGGGCTCTAATTATATTTGTTATAAGGGTTTTTTTTTGTTTTAGTGTAAAAATATTTGTGAGTGACAAAAATACTTTGTAAAATATTTTTCTGACTCATCAATGTTTTTAAAACTGTGTTAACGGTTTTTTTCAACACGTAAATTTAAGGTGAAACCAATCTGAAATTCAAAGTTTTCTTAACAGCTTTTGAAGCACTGGACCGATTTTGATATTCAATACCAACCAGACCAGGGGAATGACAAATATATATGCCAAGCTTCAGTAGCATCAGAATTGCCTTTCGAAAGTTAGCGTTTTTTAAACACGCAAGTTCGCGAAAACCCCTTGAAGAAATTCACTTTATCGATTTTTACTTTTAATTTTTGTTTGAGCTGAAAGGGGTCCAATAAGTTTCTATTGTGTGTCAAGATGACTCTGTACAATTTTCGGGAAATCAAAAATTTCCTTACCCTCCCGCATCGCGGTTAAAGTAAAATCACCAAAAAATTACATATTTCATCTTATTTCTAGGCAACCAAGTTTTTTTGTTGGTGTATTTGGAAAAATAGGTCCTCCCTGTCTAGACAAGATCACATTCAAAAATATCGCAAAAATTTTTTTTTCACGAATTATGGGACTTTTAAGTAACAAAAAATCAGGAAATCGTACCTTCATTAGAGATTTATACGAGTTAAGCCACTTCAAAAAATTATACCATGGTGGCACACCATAGTAGAACTTCGGGGCATCCAAATCTCGGATTAAAAAAAAATCCCCCAAAAACTATACTATACGAAAGGGGTTCAGAAAGTTTCTATTGGAAGTCAAAATGACTCCATAAAAATTTCGTGAAAATCAATAATTTTCTTCTGCTCCCGCATCGCGGTTAAAGTATGTTTTTTTTCGAAATTTTTACTTAATCCACGATGTGCTTGCCTAAAGATTTTTTTGATTTTTATTAGACTTCGGGTAGGCATTTAGAGTACGATTTTTCATTTACAAAAACCAAAAAATTTACAAACTTTCTATTAAATTTAAAAAAAAAAAACATGTTTTTTTAGGAAAAACCGTTTCAATACCGGTACGTACCGGTACCGAAGGAAAAGGTTATTGGATACCGGTATCCGATACCAAAACTGAGTTTCGGTATTGGTATTGGTACCGGTATTCAATTTAAAGGGTTTTGAAACGGATAACGGTATTGAAAAGATATCGATTGCCAACATTGCTCAATAGTATTACAAATTTACTCAAACAATTTTTTTTCTACCCGGCTAAAAATAAAGTGTTCAAACGCATGTACTATCATATATGACAATTTATGTTAAGGATGGACCAATATATGATCACATATTATCATATGTTCTTCCATATATGGTCATATATTGAATAAGCGCCAATTTTAATATATGTTAATATATGATCATTAGGGCAAGTACTTTCATGAAAATGCATATTTTTACTCGTCACTTTTATCATACAACAAACTAAATATCTATCCGAATCAAGAAATTTGCAATAAAATGGCATCGATTTGTAGTTGCATATTTTTGCATATTTTGGTATAAATGCATATTTTTGCATATTTTCATACAAATTGCACTTTTTGTTTAATTTTTATCACTTTTTTCAAAGCTCACCTTAGAAAAAATCAATTTCAATCAACTTTTTTGGAGAAAAATTATTTTTTGTTATAGAAATGATATTCTGAGGCATTTCTTGCAAAAATTGGATTCAGGTAAAAAAGTTTTTAGATTCTGAGAATTTTTTCCCACATTAAAATTTAAAATTTTCCTATTTTGAAACATTTACAAATTAACAAAAAAAATGTCTCTGAAATACCTATTCAAGCGAATGCTTTTTTGACAATTTAAAAAATCATTGATTCTGGAACAATAAATCGGTTTCAAGATAATATACTGGGTTCTGGAACTAATTGTTTTAAACGGAAAATTTTTCTGGGAAGGTTTATGTAAATAAGTTTGTCATTCCGTTTTTATAAACTCAAAAAAAAAAATTACCTCAATTTTTTTTTTACTAAAATGACTAAATTTTTTTTTTTGCGCCCCAGGAATATTAAATCATCGATTCTGAAATATTAAGTAGAATCGGCTGCAGGGTAATATGTTGCGTTCTAGAACCGAATATTTGGAACGGAAATTTTTGTTTTATAGACACATCACAAAATGTGTCTATGAAACAAGATGTTTTACCAATTAAAAATGGTTTACAATAAAAAAAACTTTTTAAAAATTGTAGGGGACATCAAATGTTTAAAAAACCCCTATTTTATGTTAACAACATTATTTTTTTTGGTAGAACAATAATTTTTAAATGCATATTTTTTAAATTTTTAGTGCATATTTTGGATTTTTAAATGCATATTATAGGCACATATTTTCGATTTTTAGATGCATGAAAGTACTTGCCCTAATGATCATATATGTTTCCGAATTAATGATGTATGGTCAGATGTTTTCATATATGCTCATATACAATTCATTTTTAGCCGGGTATGTAATACTTTTATAATTTTGTATTTTACTTTATTTTAACTTGAACTTTTTTGTTTTTTGTACCTTATAAGACTGAATTTTTACGATTTTGATGATCTTTTTTGTTTTTCTTGTTATTTTTATCATTATTAAATGTTTTCAAAAAAATTTTAAGTGCATATTTTTTACATTTTGAGCGCATATTTTTCTATTTTTGATGCATGTTTTATGCGCATAAAACGAGATTTTAACTGCATAAAAGTCCGAACCCTACTCATAACTTTTGAACCACTGCACACAGGGCCAGCATGATCCAATTCCGGCCAAAAGTCTTTATCGTTGTTGGATCCGTCTGAAAATGTGCTTCTAGAGGAATTTGAGGTCGCTGATTTCAAAATTTAGCTAAAAACCAAAAAAATCAAAATGGCGGATCCAATATGGCGGACAATTTTTTTTTTAAATTGTCCGAATAGAGGAGCTAAAAGCGCAAAATAACACTTTGCAGGCTCTCCTATCAAAAAAATAATGCGTTTGTTTAAAATATGTTTTTGGAATGCAAACGGTGTAAACCAGCACAAGGCTGAGATATCTAATTTTTTGCACAACAATAACATCGATGTGTTATTGTTATCAGAAACCCACCTCACAAATAGATATAATTTTCAAATCCCAGGTTATACATTCCACAAAACAAATCACCCTGACGGTAAGGCTCACGGTGGTACAGGTATTTTGGTGAAAAGTAGAATTAAGCACCATGCTATGGAAACTTATTCTACAATCTACCTTCAAGCCACTTCAATACATCTTGATTGTGTAGGAGGAGGACTAACTCTGACATCAGTTTACTGTCCTCCGCGATCTTCAGTATCTAAGATACAATTTGAAAATTTTTTCAAGACTCTTGGTAATCGCTTCCTAGCTTGTGGAGACTACAATGCGAAACACACCTATTGGGGTTCACGTCTAATAAACCCTAGGGGAAGACAGCTTTACTGTGCTCTTATTGATCGGAGAAATAGTCTGGACGTTATATCGCCTGGCAAGCCGACCTATTGGCCTTCAGATCCAGGAAAAATTCCCGATCTTATCGATTTTGGGATAATGAAACATATCGAGAGAAGTAAGTTATCTGCTGAAACATCATTTGATCTCAATTCAGACCATTCTCCAGTAATATTAACGTATTACGATGAACCAATTTCGGTTAAGACACCCTGTGGACTCACTTCGTCAAAGACGAATTGGTTAAAATATAAAAAGTACATTAGTAGCCACATCCACATTAATCCATCTTTGGAATGTGAGGGGGATATAGGTGAATGTGTCCAGGACTTTACGTCCATTCTGATATCAGCAGCAGAGCACTCTTCGTCTTCCGTTACCGTTGCTTCCTCTAATCGCAATTTTTATGTTTCTAACTCTGAAATCGAGCAACTACTAGCCATCAAAAGAAGGCTAAGAAGAGAATGGCAAAACAGTAGATCCCCTGCTGCAAAGCAGAGGCTGTCTGAAGCTACTAGAAACCTTAGAAAAGCCCTTCATTTGGAAGAGGATCGCATAAATAGCGTATATGTAGAAAGTTTATCGCATAAAAGTTCAGGGAACTATTCACTTTGGAAAGCTACTAAAATTAAAGCACCGGTAGAGGGCGAACCACCGCTAAGAAAGCAATGTGGCAATTGGGCACGCAGTGAAGAGGAGAAAGCATACTCATTTGCAGAACATTTAAGAACTGTATTTGAGCCAAACTTGGCAGAAAATGATTTTACACTCCCAGATCCGCCTCTGCATTTGGATCACAACTTAGATAATATATGGTTTTACGCCCAAGATGTTGAGACAATTATACGTACGCAGCTCAGCCCAAAGAAAGCGCCTGGGTATGACTTAGTCACACCAAACATGATAAAAAACCTACCATTTATAGCGGTTGAAGTTCTAACGAAAATATTTAATGCGATCTTGCAAATAGGTTACTTTCCGGACATATGGAAAATTTCTCAAATCAAAATGATTCCCAAGCCTGGAAAAGATTTAACTTTAACTTCATCATACAGACCTATAAGTTTACTTCCGTGCCTATCAAAGCTGTTTGAGAAGGTTTTTCTTCAAAAGATTCTTCCAATTATCGAAAGTTCAAACAGTATTCCAGCTCATCAGTTCGGCTTTCGTGAAAAGCATGGAACCATAGAGCAAGTGAACCGCATAACTTGCGAGATTAGGAAAGCCTTTGAAGAAAAAAAATATTGTTCTGCCGTTTTTCTGGATGTCGCTCAGGCTTTCGATAAAGTATGGCACGAGGGTCTTTTATATAAGATAAAATATCACCTACCAACTATTACACACAAACTTTTAGAGTCTTACCTTCTTAATCGCTACTTCAGGGTGAAATATCAAGAAACTACAACTTCTGATTATAAAATGAATGCAGGTGTTCCTCAAGGAAGTGTTCTCGGCCCTGTTCTTTATCTCATATTTACGTCAGACTTGCCGATATCTGAACATATTACAACATCAACATTTGCGGATGACACTGCTTTAATAAGCACTCACTCAGACCCATATGTTGCCTCCTTGAGACTTAACAACCATCTTACAGCTGTGGAGACGTGGTTCAAGAACTGGCGGATTAAAGTAAATGAACTTAAGAGCAAGCACGTTACGTTTACACTTAGAATGGGGTCTTGTTCCCCTGTCTCATTAAATGGTGTAATTATCCCACAGTCTGAGAGTGTTACATACCTTGGTATTCACTTGGACAGACGTCTTACATGGCGAAAACACTTAGAAGCCAAGAGGCTTCATATGAAGCTAAAAGCCTGCCAACTACATTGGCTAATTAATAAGCAATCAAAGCTAAGCCTTGACTCTAAAGTCATCCTGTATAATTGTATTATAAAACCAATATGGACTTATGGTATCCAACTGTGGGGTACAGCCAGTATGTCTAATATTGAGCTTATACAGAGGGCACAATCCAAAATTTTGAGGATCATTACGGGAGCTCCCTGGTACGTCAGAAATATCAACATTCACCAGGACTTAAATATTCCGTTTGTAAGAGAAGAGTTTATGGACATCAGAACGAAATACGTTGAAAAGCTCAGGAACCACCCAAATACATTGGCGAGAGCCCTTACTCGAACCCAAACGCACACCAGACTGCAACGTGCTGACTTACCGCCCATTTAATTTAGAGGTCCGTTCTTCAAAATGGCTCCTAGGGAGTAACTAGTATTTAAGTTAGTTTTGTAAGATTTATACACTTATTGTTAGGCCAAGAATAGGCAGATTCAATAATCCAGATAATAAAGTATTTAACAAAAAAAAAAAAAAAAAAAATTGTCCGATTAAACTCAAATTTTGTTTTATGTGGGTCTTGGAGTTACTGATTAAGAATTGCTACTCCGAATTTTGAAAAACAAAATGGCGGACTAAATATGCTTCTTAAAGTTTAAAGAATGATCCAAATCCAGCCAAAAGTCTTCACCGTTGTTGGATCCGGCTGAAAATGTGCTTCTAGAGTATTTCGGGGTCGCTGATTTTAAAATTTAACTAAAAACAAAAAAATCAAAATGGCGCATCCAATATGGCGGACAAATTTTTTTAATAATTGTCCGATTTAAATCAAATTTTGTTTTAAGGGGGCCTTGGAGTTGCTGAATCTGAATTACTGGCGTGAATTTTGAAAAACAAAATGGCGGACTAAATATGCTTAGTAAAGTTTGTTACAAGTAATTAAAAAACAGTTATATTCCTTTTCTTTATTGAAGCTAGCTGAAAGTGTGGCATAGTAAATTTCCGGGTCTGTTATCTTAAAATCGAACTGATAAAATTCAATGTGGCGGAAACAATATGGCGGCTAGATTTTTTAACTTTGTCTGATCTAACTAAAAAATAATTTTAAGAGTATTAAGAGTGTCTGAAGTTAAATCTACGCACATAATTTTTAAAAATATATTTTTTTTATTTTTAATATAAATATGGAAATGGTGTAAATGACTTACTTAGTTTCAGAAAAGCTTTTGGAAATGGTGACGACAAATTATTCACTTTTTTCTTTATATTGGAAATTCAATAAAAAATCTTTGAATTTAATTGGAAATGGTGTAACTGATATTTTCCATAATTCTACAAAAAAAACTAGAAATGTAGATATTTTTTTTTTCTTCACTTAAGGCACTCTCTGACGATAAACAAACTATTCAAGCCGTAAAACATTATTTTGGGTTAAATTATTTTTTTAAAAACAAATCTCGGACCACTGCATATACAGCTGCAATTTCGCCATTTATCATTTCGAGCAAGTTTGGGCAACTTTTTTCGAAAGACATGGATCCATTCTATATCAAAAAAAGTATAGACCGATTGTATCGAACTGAGGATCGCTGAGGATTTTTTCGGCGCGAGGTAAATAGCAAAAATATTATAACTTTTTTCACAAAAAACGCGAATTGCTGCCAGGCAGATGAGTTATATTTGTCCATGTTATTTTCGTTACAAAGGCTTATATGTAAGGTTGATCCACTCAAACAAAAAGTTAAACATTAGCAATAGATGTTTGAAAAAAAAATTAAAAATGTATCTCAACTTTTAAAAATTTTTAACCAACTTTTTTAACTTTGAAGACCTGTCAAAGGAAAGGGTGTAATTGGATCATAAAGATAAGTTCAGAAAACCTGCTTCAATATATGCCCAACAAACTGGTCAACATTTTTTTTAGAATTTACAAATAAGGACTTTTGGCCGGAAATCGATCTGTCTGGCCCTCTGTGCACTGCACCGATTTCGCTGGATTGCAATACCAATCTGACCAGGTAAATGCCCAACATATATGCCAAACTTCTGGAGCCTCCGTAAAGTCTTTCAAAAGTTAGCGTGCTTTCAACAGACAGACAGAAGGACAGACGGACGGACATCGCTAGATCGTCTTAAAATCGATCGAGGATCATGAATATATATACTTTATGGCAGGCGCGGATCCAGGAATTTCATTTGGGGGGGGAGAATTTTTTTTTTTTTCCAAAAAAATTTTTTTTGCAATCGGAAACAATCAAGCATTTTTGAACCCTGGGAGGGGGAGGGGGGGATGTTGCGTGAATTTTTGCTAATCTTTTTAATAATGAGTAACAAATTAAAAACCAAAAAAATATTTTTTTTCAAATGTATGCAGCAAAATAAGATAATAAGAATAAAGGATCAAGCTTTTTTTACCCAAAAAAAAATTTTACAAGGGAATCCTGACGGACCGATTTATTTCATAAATAAGACCGTTTATAGTCAAATAAAGGGGCATATTCACAATTGTGACTGACTATGACTTAGTGTTTATAAACCGGTTAACCGGTTAACCGAAAAACCGGTTTTTTCTTAAAATTTCGGTTTTTTTGCAAACCGGTTAACCGGAATTGAAGATTTCCGGTGCACCGAAAACCGGTTTTTTTCTGTCGGTTAACCGGTTTTTTAAATACATTCAAAACGGAATATTTTCGCAAATATTAAGGGTTTACACTTATTTTTTAATGATATTTTCAAAACTTCGTTGAAAACACATAAAAATCCGCGAGAAAGAACGTCTAAAATATTTTTTGTCTTCAAGAAATAATTTTCTAAATAGGAATTTTTTTCCGAAACTGATAAAAATTTGAAATACTCACCATTGTCAACGTTTTTTTGAACATTTCATGAAAAACTTAATAAGTGACTGTTTACCAGATACTAAAATCCCTGTAAATGGCGAAAATGTCAATAAAAGAAAATAAAAATAAAATTCGGAACTGCAATTTACTAATAACGAATAAATGTATTTTCTAAATAAAACCAATACAAATTAAATTGAAGTTCTAGTGAATATGGTCAATTAAAGTACATTATTTAAATATCGCTTTTTTATAGCGTAATAGTTGCAAACCTTGCTGAAAGAAACAAATATGTTAACTTAAGCTATATTCGCTTTATAATTTAATAAAAATCAGATATTTTCAAGTATTTTTTGGTTTTTTCAGTTAAAGAAAAAAACCGGTTAACCGGTTTTTTTTCTTTAACTGTACAAACCAACAAAAAATTCAAAAATTTAAAATTTTATTTGCAAATTTTAAGAACTGGTCTTGAGAATTAAAAACATTTGAATTTTGTTATAGGTTTATATACGAAAATATTGATATTATGACTTTTCAGTCAAAAAAATAGGCTTATGCCAGTTTTAGCCAATCACAACTGTGAATAAACCCGTAAACTTTTATATAAAATATCAAATTAAAGAAAAAAAAAATATACTAAAAGTCCAAAATTCCAAAAAATTAAATGAAGTATTACATTTTTATACATGTTTCCTTCACAAAATTTCTCAGATGTTAAAACGTTTTTACTACAGAAAAACTCTTAGATTCTAAAATATTTTTCATATAAAACCATAACCAATTTCTGAAAGATTTTTTTTTCGAAAGATGGTCAGATTCTCGATGAAGTAAAAAAGTTCTTTAATTCTCAGATCGTATTTTCGTAGAAAAACTCTCAGATTCAATATTTTCTTACAGAAAATGTCTCAGATTTTTAAACTTTTTTCTAAAGAAATAATCTGAGAATCTGAGACATTCTTTTTATAAAAACGATTTTCAAATTCTGATATTCTAAAATAATTTTCATATTTAAAAGTTATTCTCAGATTCTAAGAACTTTTCAAAAAGTTCTTAGAATCGAATTCGTATACAAGAATTCTCAGATACTGAAACATATTTCGTGAAAGAAAATTGTCAGATACGAGGACATAAAAAATTATCAGTTTCTTAAACATTTTAAGAAAAAATCTTTATACACTTTTCTAAAAATAAGATCTTAAATATTATAACATTTTTCAATAAAAATTTTTTACGGTTTTAGTGCCATCTAATGTTTTCTAGGAAATTTCTAAGGTTCTGAAATCTTATTTTTAATATTATTATTATTAAACACTATTTCAAAAGACAAATATAAATATTCAGGGACATATTTCCTGTAGAAAAATTCTCAGAATCCTTCAGCAGAAAAATTTTCAGATTCTGAGAGATTTTTCGTACTAAAAAAATCTTAGGTTCTGATATATTTTTTTATAGAAAAGTTCTAAAAAAATTTTGTTATAATAAAACCATAGGCCCTTACCACAAAACAACAAAAAGTCTATTTAAAAAAAAGGTTGATTTCAAATTTAAAATTTCCTTTACATTTTTGAAAGTCGATTTTAAAAACAAAAACAATTTGTATGGAAATAAAATTAAAAGCTCATTTTAAATTTATATTACTTTCTTGTGGTAAGGCTGATAGATTTTGAAAAACTTTTTTTTTATAAAACAATTCGCAGATTCTAGATTTTTCAAATAGAGAAATGCACATATTCTTAAAAAATGTTCGATAAAAATATTTTAATCCTAGGAAATATATTTCCCCATAGAAAAACTTACATTTTAAAACGTTTTTCCTGTAGAAATGTTATCCGAGTCTAAGATTTTTTTTGGAGAAAAATTCCTGTTAGATTCTGAAACCTTTTTTCGAAAGAAAAATTCTCAGTTTCTGAGAGACTTTTTTCTAAAGAAAATTCGTAAGGCATTTTTCCTAAAATATGAGATAATTTTTATATTAAAAAATTCTTACATTCAGAGTCAAACAGTTTCAAGATTTTTTCTAGAGATAAAGTCTGGAGATCTGAGGCATTTTTCTATAAAAAAGAGATAAAATTTTAAGCTTGAAAAATGATAAAAAATAGTTATTCGGCTAGAAAATGTCCACGACTCGATTGTCATATAATTTAAATTTTCTTTAATTCCGAAACAATTTATCCTAAGGATGTAAAAAAATCCTTAAGATAGAAGCAATGTATTCTGCAAATTATCAGGACACCTATACCGCTCCGAAGGTTTTTTTTACATCCTAGACATTTTTTTCTATGTTTGTTCCTTTCTCTTCCTTCTTTCCTTTCCCCTTTTCTTTCTTTTTTCCTTTTTTTCCTTTTCTTTTCTTTTCTTTTCTTTTCTTTTCTTTCCTTTTTTTTTTTTGAAATCATTTTGGGGGGGGGAGAAATCCCATTCTCCCCCCCCCTGGATCCGCGCCTGCTTTATGGGGTCCTAGACCAATATTTCGAGGTGTTACACACGGAATGACAATTATATATACCCTCTATCACTAGAGTAGAGGCAGGGCTGCCAGACTTGGGGATTTATCCCCAAAGTTGGGGATTTCATGCGAGAAAAAGGGACAAGAAATGTCATTTGGGGATTGGGGATTTCACAAATTATTTTGGGGATTTAGTGGGGATATTCAAAAGTGTATCTATTAAATACAACAAGCTAAATTTAATGTTATAAACGGTTTTTAAACAAAGTTTTAGTAAAAAAAAACACTCTTTGGTAAGAAAAGTAAGAAAAATATATTAAATAAAAAAATAATTGTTAAAATTAAAGAAATTCTTTTTTAACTGGACAAATTATATTTTAACTGGAAACTGGACTAGACCCAAAATAACTGGACAATACATGCCATTTCCGGCCGTATAGCAACCACAGTAATTATCAAAATAAAAAAATTCGCAAAAACAAATTTTCGCGAAAAAAATCCGCAAATAAAATTTATAGTGCTATATTACTTTGTGTATATTCAATAGAAAAAGAATAGATGATAGAAATTCAGAAATTGTCTGCATATAAAATATTTGTTGTCTTTTTACTTAAAAATAAAAAAATTAATCGCGAATATCGCTAAAACAAATGGTAACTTTGAAAAAAATACTGATATTTCAATTGGATTTTGTATAAACGAAATGCTTTACCAGATGGGTGTCGTAAATTCAAATTAAAATAAAAAGAATGTACATATTAAATACATTTTTTCGCGAAAAAAAAAAGATTTTTCGCGAACAAAAAATATTTTCTTACAAATGGTTATCGTTCTTCGGAAGCTTAACAAATAAAGTGTCGGGACTTAGAAAAGTTTTGATTTTTTTTCTGAAGTATTTTTAACGAAACGCAAAAAAATTAAAATACCAATCAAAAATTGGTAATTAAAAAAAAAAAAAAATAACAATAAAAAAATTGGGAATCAGCTAATAGGAAAAAATCAATTATGTATATTAATTACTCTTCTCTAATCTTAAATTTTTATTCATTTCCATTTAAAGATTTTAAAAATAAATTCTTCTTAATTTTTCTTAACAATTTTGTGGGAAATTGTGTAAAATTTGATTTGACAAATGACATTTTGGATTGATTCTTGACACGTATTAAAAAAGCTTGACTATCAATCCAAATCTAGCCCGTATGGCAACCCTATTTCCCAGGCAGAAACTGCCATTGTACAAAAAAATAGTTCTTAAGGCATTTTTCATGAATTATTTTAGACTGGTTCCATTTAAAATAGCATAGGCAATCAGCCGATGGTGGTTCAATTTATCCAAAAATTAACATATCCATTCTTCTGATTTTTATTGAATTTCGGTTTTTGTTATTTAGTCGAAATTGTGAATGGTTCGCGTTTTATCGCTGTTCAAAGTTGGTATTTTGCCACAATTTTATGAGAAATACATAATGTTTAAATGATCGTATCTTTGGAACGCATCATCCGATTATCACGAAATAAAGCGCAAAATAATGGCTATGTCCTGTACTTAAAATAGAATTTTGAAAAAGGATAGGATGCTTAGCAAAAAGGATATTGAAATTAAAAAAATGTCCTTAATTTGCAAATATCTCAAAATGCGTATCTTTAATTTTCCTTTATTTTTTTGCACATATAGCCCAAAATGTACTTAACAACATATGCAAATCCCAAATTGGGGTGATAAGCGGTTTAATTGTAAACGCGGTTTCATGAAACGCCTTATTGATTTTTGTTAATAACTCTCGTTTACAAATGAAAAACAATTTGTGCGCACTAACCGCGAATAATTTTTTTATATGTATTTTTGATCGATAAACTCAAAAATTTCATTAAAACAACATTTCGCGAATACATTTTTGTTAAATGAATTTTTTAGCGTTTTTTGGAGGTATTTTAACTATTTTGCTTGTATCTTAAGTTCTGTTTATCTGATCTTCTCGCAATAGAAACCAAACTAAAGATAATCAAATTTCCAACATATCCTACATTCATTATTTTTTCATCAGTTCATAGCTTTACGCGCAAATATTTTTTTTAGCGTTATTTGGAGGTATTTTGACTATTTTTCTGATATCTTGAGTTCCATTTATCTGATCCTTCCAAAATAAGAACCAAATTAAAGACAATCAAATTTCCAACAAATTCCTTATTCATTATTTTTATATCAGTTCATAACTTTACGCGCAATAGGCAACAAGGAAAACCAATTTTTTTATTAACAAAGCTCATTTTAAAAAAAAATTTAAAAAACAGAAATCGTTACAAATTAGCAATTTTTTTTATTTATCTTAAAAGCCTGAATATTTACAACGATTATAAAAGGGTTTCATTCAAATCTATGAGCAAATACCAAAGTTATGAAAAATTTTATGAAACTACCCTAAAGATTTTCCTTGTTTTTTTTTTTAAACAGCTTAATTTTTTACTTTTTTTATATATCAATATAATACCTTTAGTGCTTTTCTCATGTATTTTCATATAATATGTGATAACTTCGGAGTAAACCTATTGATTTTCATCAAATCAACTTTATTATATTTCTAAATGTTCAGGCTTTGCAGATAAATAAAAAAAACTTAATTAATTGCAAAGATTTCTATTTCTTTGACTTTTTTTAACGATTTGTTAATCAAAAAACTTATATTAGTCATATGTTTGCCTATTGCGCGTAAAGTTATGAACTGATATAAACATAATGAATGAAGGATTTGTTGGAAATTTGATTGTCTTTAATTTGGTTCTTATTTCGGAAGGATCAGATAAACGGAACTCAAGATATAAGAAAAATAGTCAAAATACCTTTAAATAACGCAAAAAAAAATATTTACGCGTAAAGCTATGAACTGACGAGAAAATGATGAATGTAGGATTTGTTGGAAATTTGACTAACTTTAGACTGGTTTTTATTGCGAGAAGATCAGATAAACAGAACTTAAGATATACGCAAAATAGCTAAAATAACTCCAAAAAACGCTAAAAAATTCATTTAACAATAATGTATTCGCGAAATGTTGTTTTAATGAAGTTTTTGAGTTTAGCGATCAAAAATACATACAAAAAAATTATTCGCGGTTAGTGCGCAGAAATTGTTTTTCATTTGTAAACGAGAGTTATTAACAAAAATCAATAAGGCGTTTCATGAAACCGCGTTTGCAATTAAACCGCTTATCACCCCAATTTGGAATTTGCATATGTTGTTAAGTACATTTTGGGCTATATGTGCAAAAAATTAAAGGAAAATTAAAGATACGCATTTTGAGATATTTGCAAATTAAGGACATTTTTTTCATTTCAATATCCTTTTTGCAAAGCATCCTATCCTTTTTCAAAATTCTGTTTTAAGTACAGGACATAACCATTATTTTGCGCTTTATTTCGATATAATCGGATGATGCGTTCCAAAGATATGATCATTTAAACATTGTGTATTTATCATACAATTGTTGCAAAATACCAACTTTGAACAGCGATAAAACGCGAACCATTCACAATTTTGATTAAATAACAAAAACCGAAATTCAACAAAAATCAGAAGAACATGTATACCAATTTTTAAGACAATTAAAATAGGTAAGGTCGAAAAAGTGTTTTTTTTGTAGTCAAAAATTTTGGAATTCTTCTTTACACGAAAATGCAAAAAAAAAAAAATGGTAAAGAATTTTTCGGATTTAAAGTTTTTTTTCCTAAAAACATTATTAAAGATTTTTTTTAAAGCAAAATGAAGACATACAAATTTAAGCCCACTCTAATGAACATCATGTATAGAAATCTAATGTAGTTTATATTGCGGCAATACATTTTTTTTGGTTTCATTTTGTTGTAATATTTTTGTTTTGGCAACATTTGCTTCGAAATACTTTGGTTGGTATCTGAAGGTATTTATGAGTTTTATTCCACAAAATATAATTACAAGAATATCTAAAGTATGAACATATATTTATTTATTTAGCTAAACATGTTGTGCTCCTTCCACGCTTACTTAATTAACTCTGAAACAAAAAACCGCACAAGTATTTATGGAGAACAGATGAATGTGCGATATTATAATAAGACCAAAAAAAGTTATAAGTAGATATTGTTGGTAAGTAGTTATTTATGGTGTATGTTATTACATAAATTTTAATAAATTTCTATATTGCCACATCGAACGGAGTTGAAAAAATATTTTTAGTAATATAAAAAAGGGCCCAAAAACTTAGAAGGCCAGGCTTACAAAAGTTCCAAATTTATTCGATTCTCGAATCAGCACATTCAAATGAATATATTTTTTGTGAGATTCCTAAACGTAAAAATTGTATGAAAAAACTTATTTATCCAATGAAAGAAATCATTTACTTATGTATTAAAAAGGACGTGGTAAAATAAAAAAAATGTGAAATTGTATTTTTCTAACTTCCCAGGTAGAAAAATACAACCGTAAAAACGCTTTTAAAGCGCTCTGCATGGTAGTACGAATGCTTTCAGATCATACGGAAAACCATCCTCAGAGCGCTCTCAGATAGTCCTAATGATAACACCGTTAAACGGTTTATATAAAGCGTTTTTAAAGACATTTATAATGGTGATTTGAGAACGCTTCGTTAAAGCATTATTAAAGCGTTAAAAAGCAAAAAAATGTAGCAGTTTTAAAATTTTAGTAAACTTTGTCGTACTGGACGATATAAGTTGTATCTTGGTATAGGAAAGAAATTACTGCAAAAATTAGTTGTAAAATGTTAAAGTTAGCAAGAAAATGTAATATTGCAACAAAATTTTTATAAAATATCTGATGACATAACTTTATAGTTTCAGAGGAAATCTTTCGTTTTAATGGATATTGAAAATTAGATATTTTTGTTATATGGTTGAGCAATAATTCTAAAAAATGTAGTGGAATTTAAGCAGTACTGACACTTTAAATTCTTTATACAGTTTGTCGTATTTTTCCATCCAGAAAAAAAGATACTTCAAAAGCGATTAATGCGAAGACAATTTTAAGAAAATTATTGGAAACAAACATTGAAATTTCACAAAATTTTTCACATCGCAGATGATGTACCTAATATGGAAGCTACAATATCTCAGTTTTCTGACTTCGATTTTGAAACCAGTTTCTTAAAATCAATTGTAAATACTTCATACAAATTCTCAAAATTAAACGCTATTGGTAGTATACCCACTCTACAAGAATAGAATCCAATGCAACAAAATTGGTGTTTTCTTATGGCTGCCTCTAATCCTGATAACGTATGTCCAATTTGAAATGCAAAAACTATCAGCCTTACTACAAGAAAATAAAATAAGTTTAAAATGAGCTTTCAATTTTATTTCCATACAAATTGTTTTTGTTTTTAAAATCGACTTTCAAAAAATGTACTGAAAATTTGAAATTTAAAATAAATTTTTTTTAAAATAGACATTTTGTTTTCTTGTGGTAAGGGCCTATGATTGTAAATCAAATTTTTATCACAAAGGTATCCAATATTTTCAATGATATGAACAACAAATTTATAACCCAATTTCATCAATAGATACATACACGACATAATACGATATAATGTTGAAAATACTTTGTAATGGGAAAATCATGATAGCAAACCCAATTTTTTCAAGCCAAAAACAATTTTGACAGTTCTTGTTTTTTGAATGGCAGTGAAATAAAATTATAGGTTTGGTTGAAAAGTATTCTCAAAACGCTTTTACGAATCGTTCGAAAAGCGTTATGAAGTTATGCTTTAAAATTGATTTATTTTTGATAAGTCTTGATTTTATTTTATAACCATCATGAATTTATACTTGAGGGTGTTTTGAAAACGCTTTTTCTTATTACCGTCATGAATTTCTACTTAAGAGTGCTTTAAAGCCGCTTTATTTTTATAACCGTCATGAATTTCTACTTGGGTTGTTTTTGTGGTTTTTTCAGTCTTTTATTACAAAACTTAAAATGTAAATTAAATTAATAACTTTATATTTACTAAAATCCGCGCTGTTTTATATTTTGTCGTGATTATGCTAATGTATATACAATTTAAGGTAGGAGTAAATTTTTGTATGAGAAAACTAAAAATGAAGGTCTTTCAGAGGGCGCCCACCGATTGTCCTGAAACTTGCATATTGTAATGAGGTGGGGGGGGGGGGGTTAGGTTAGGTTGTAAGTGGCTGCTGACGTGTTACTTCAACACACGTAGACTCTGAGGTCCATTGTGATACCACGGAACCGTAATAGGTTGCCCTACAAGTCCCTGTCGTTAAACCAGTTTGAGCATCTTATGAAACCTCTTTGATGTTGAATTTTGACATCCGACAAATTAGAAAGATCGTACAGCTCCCTAGATCCCAGTGAAGCAAGTCCCTGACCAGAAAGTGCCGGGCAATGGCTAATAAAGTGTTCGAAAGTTTTCAAATCCTCTTCTGCTTCCCTATAAGACAGTGTCCGGTAATTATAGAAACCACCGTCGAAATCTCTCCTCTTGGAAGCGATATCAGCTCACTTGTGCGCCCCTGATTAATAGAAGGCCAAATCAGTCGTTTTGTCTCACACGTCCATCCATTTGCCCATCTTTGATTAGTTTCGGTCGCAGAACAAAGCCGCAGGTTTTGCTTGCAAGTTTCTAGAGGCATACCAACACATTCCAATTCTGTTGGAACCTGTAAGGTAGTTCCTAGTCTTTCAAGCTCATCGGCTTGCAACTCCCTGGAATTTCTCTGTACCCTGGGACCCATATGAGTCGTATGTTAAACTGCTTTGCCATCTCATTTAAAGACGTGCGGTAGTTAAGGGCAGATCTTGTTTTCAGAAACACTGAATCCAGGGACTTGACCACGGCTTGACTGTCAGTATAGATGTTGACTGCTGTTTTAGACAAGACATTGCAGCTCAACCAGTCAGCCACTTCCTTTATTGCCAGCATCTCTGCCTGGTAAACACTGCAATGATCTGGCAATCTTCAAATCAAAAAAATCTTAAAATCGGTTTATCTCCGAAACTACTGGACGGATTTACAAAAATTTAGCATCAATGTGTCGAGCGTGAAATAGATGAAAAATAAGTAGTAAACATTTTTTTTTTTTGATTTTTGTTATTTTTTAATTGCTATTTTATTTAGAATTTCACGCTCGACACATTGACGCTAAAACTACTGTAAATCGGTCCAGTAGTTTTGGAGTTATAGCGATTTTACCATATTTTTTCTTACGCACTGACTATGGTTGTCAAGTTTGTCGAAAAATATTTTTTTACGGGGTAAAAATTTTGGTTACATATTCTGAAAGAGCATAAAAAGTTGGGATTTATAGGTCTCCAACCCAAATCGGGCCTGTGGCAACCCTTAAGAGAATTTGAAATTTTAATTTTTCTCAAATCAAAACAAATCTTAAAATCGTTATATCTCTGAAACTACTGGACGGATTTACAAAAATTTTACCCAATAATGGTATCAGGTGAAGGAGGATTTCTAATGCAGCCGTAGGTGTAGTTCGAAGAGTACCAGTGATGCACATCGACGCGATTCTCTGTACCTTCGTGATAAAGACCCTAGTAAAAATATTATGCTAATTTTACTAAATAGATCTAATTTGATCCGTAAAATGGTTGTATCAAATAATATCTAATTGTATTACTTTAGATCAAAAAATATAAAAGTTTATACAATTTGATCCTAAATTTGGTCAAATCTAATTATATCAAATTGATCTTATAATATCTATTTTTATACAATTTGATGAGCAAAACCAAAATTCGAATCTAATCATATATGGAGCAATATCTAACCATATAAAGTGGATCAACCGTATAAAAATGATAGATATAATTTTATAAAAATTTATACGAAAGCATATGAACTCATATAAGATTGTATCAAATTATATATAATTATATCAGAAAATTTTTACTCGGGGACACAGTTCGCTTTTGTTTCTAAAGCAGGCCACCAGACAATGATTCCATACAGCAAAATTGGACGCACCACTGCTGTATAGATCCAATGAACGACTTGGGGGCTAAAACCCCAGAGTTTTCCTTTACCGAAAGCGATCTCTCGATGGTACCAACGAGCTCATGCATAGCTGTTTCCGTTGATATATAAAAGTGACCTGTTTTTTCAGCTGCCTAATCTTAAATTTTAAAAAGTTGTAACCTTATGGAAAAATATGGTCTTTCGGGAAATCCAAATAAAGGCAAAACAAGTAGGAATTTCGCCAAATGCAAAAAATATAGGTCAGCTTAGTTTTAATAGAGATTATTTTATATGATTTTGGAGGTCTTATGTATACGTCTCCATATAAACCAATGTTGGCAATCGATACCTTTTCAATACCGTTATCCGTTTCAAAACCCTTTAATTTGAATATCGGTACCAATACCGAAACCCAGTTTTGGTATCGGATACCGGTACCCAAAAACCTTTTCCTTCGGTACCGGTACGTACCGGTATTGAAACGGGTTTTCTTAAAAAACTATGTTTAAAAAAAAATAATATTTATAAAAATTTGTAAATTGTGGTTTTGCATTAAAAAGTGCTTTTCTACTCAAATTAATTTTGGGCAAAAAAATTACATATTTTATCTTATTTTTAGGCAACCATGCTCTTTTTTTTTGTGTTATCTATTTGGAAAAATACGTCGTCCCTGTCTAGACAAGATCACATGCAAAAATATTGCAAACATATTTTTTTTCGCGAATTACGGTACTTTTAAGTAATAAAAACCGCGAAATCGTAACTTCATTAGCGATTTCTGTGCTATGGTGGAAAATCTTCTGCTGAAACTCCATATGCCTCCCCCGAAGACTCATAAAAATTAAAAAAAAAATTTGGGCACCCACATCGCGGATGTAGTAAAATTTTCCAAAAAAAAATCCATACTTCAACAGCGATGCGGGAGTATAAGGAAATTATTGATTTTCACTAAATTTTTATAGTGATTTTGACTTCCAATAGAAACTTTCTGGGCGCCTTTAAGCTCAAAAAAAAGAAAAAATCGATACGGTCATTGTACTTGTATAGTATAGTTTTTTTTTGGGATTTTTATTTAATCCTCGATGTGGGTTGGGTGCACAAGGATTTTTTGACAGATGCTGATCAGCATTTTTGAACCAAATTTTTTTTTAAATATTTTTTACAGAACATACTCAATGAGTATTACTCATTCTCTTCCAACTTTTGAGGCGAGTTTGGTTAAACAAAAATTTTTATATTTGAAAATCAGCATCAAACTTTGATTCTTGGTTGCCGACTGAAAATGCTCTTGCAAAATTTTTTCTTAATTTTTCCCACCATCAGCTTTCCTTTGGCCATCGTTAGGCAGGTATTACGAAACGAAATTCGATAGATTAGATTTAATGGGACGCCCTAGTGTTTAGTATTTAAATTAAAAAAAATATATTTTTTTAAGTTTTTATATGTTTTTTATATTTTTTCGATAATACCGGTACGTACCGGTACTGACGTTTTGGTATCGGTATTACCGTAATCGATTCCACTCAAATACCGTAACCGATACCGAAATAAAATAAAAAACGATACCAATACCGATATTGATACCGTTATTCGTTTCGATTGCCAACCTTGATATAAACTATCATAAAGTTTATATATTTTTAGCAATAAAAACTTAACGATGCCGATCTTGGACATTATCGATTGGATAGGCCTTCAACAAACCTTTCGACCAAGGTTGGCAATCGATACCCACCCAGAATAACGGTATTTGGCTATTGTACAGCAACCAATAAAGATATGGACACTTTTAAAAGCTTTTAGGAAAGTAGATGAAATTTCTTGTATTTTTGATTTGTTACTTCGTGTTTGTACCGGTTGCTTTTCGAAATATACGTCAATACCATTATAATACCGTTTGAAACGGTATTTTAAAGGTATTGGCATATACTTATAACGAAAACGAACCGGTGCAAACACAAAGTAACACATCAAAAATACTAGGAATTTCATCTACTTTCATAATCGCTTATAAAAATGTCCATATCTTTATTGGTTGCTGTACAATAGCCAAATACCGTTATTCTGGGTACGTATCGATTGCCAACCATACTTTTGACCTGTGAAAAATTTCGAAATGTGAAAAATCCTTAAAACATAAAAATAATCATGTTTTACCCACCCCCTTGACCCGCTAAATGTCAGATAGAGCAGCTAAAAATCATGTAATTCCTATTTTCCTCCTTTGTCATATGCAAGTTTCAGGACAAGAGGCGGGTGCCCTTTGAAAGACCTCCCTTGAAAGCAGGGTTGTCAGAAATGTATTTCGAAAAAGCGGGACAAATAGAAAAAAAAATACAAAAATTGCGGGATCCTAAAAATTTCGGCGGGACAAAAATTTTCTAACTAATTGAAAATCCGCTTTTGTAATATGTCGATTAATTGATAACTCTAAATTCCAGTATTGATATCCTATGCTGGAAGTTTGAATGTAAAGTGTCGAATTCTCCCACATTTGATTGTGCGAAAGTTTATGTGTGATAAACTTTTTTTTCAAATGGTTAAGGCCCAAAAAATCTTCAATACCTTTGAAAATTACATCATGTGTACCTAAATGAATACATACATATGAACATAAATACACACCTGTGTCGTAATAAGCCAAACACATTATTAACATTATGCCACAACCTGAACTAAATATGTACAAAGTTCAAAATATAGATGAGTACCACCTCACTGCCAAACCAAAGACATAAGTTCTATGCATCCTCGATACGAGTATTCATAGTCATAGACTTTAGTTTATATACGAAAATATTTTAATCCAAGTAAAAAAATACAGTATTAAGGATAATGAGGCAGGTAAAGTAATAGTATAACAATATTCTTAGATTCTATCTAGTTAAATTGTGTTGCAAAATTAATGCTTTTGTTTATTCTGATAAAGTGTGGAATTTTTAAATTTTTTTCAATCTTTTCTTTCAACAAGTGAAATCTTAAGGTCGAAAAAAGTCCATAGCAAAAGTCGACTTCAAGAGTTTTTAACAACAAAAATCGATTTCTCTTAAGAGTTGAAGATGGAGGAAAGATATGTTTTGAAAAGTTGGCGTAGAAAAAATTTTGAGGGTGGATCCAGTGTTACCATATATTTTTTTGAAAAATCTTATTTTTTCTGAAAAAAAAAATCTTTTTTTTTTGTAAAAAAAATCTTTTTTTTTGAAAACACTATTAAAATCATTAAAAAACTCACAAATTGTATTTTAAATTCAATTTTAACATAAAAAACAAGTTACAGTATAGCGTAGAATGAAAAAATATTATTAAATTTATGAAAAAAATATATTTCTGAGGTAATTTGAGCTTATTTAGAAATTAAATTTTTGTTTTTACCTTTCCAAAAATCTTTTTTTCAAAAAAAAAAAACTTTTTAGCACCTCAAAAAACTTGCAAAAAAAGATAAATCTTGATATATGGCAACACTGGGTGGATCGTATAGCAGACTCATCTTGGGGAGTCCATGGAACAGTTAGGGCGGTTGGAATAATTTCTAATTAATGTCATTTGGAATGGGAGCTTCCTTAGGGAGTAAATACAGAGTGATGGTTTGTTCAGGGGAAATATCGGGGCATAAAACTTAATGAGGATCGGTATCTTGCGCACCTCTAGGAGCAACTCCGAGGCAATTACAATTATCAGTTGACGTTTTTCGAAATTGCAATTTATGTTTTTCGAATTACAATTGATTTATTACGGGTCTGCTTAATTTTGATAGAGATTATTATATATGATTTTGGCGGTCGTACGTATGTACATCTCCATTAGACTGGCATTTTTTTGTCAACTTTCGATTTTCCCAAGTGTCCGGGCAAATTTTTATTGACCTAGATCAGAAACTTATGTGGTACAAATTTGAGGTCAATCGGATTAAATCAGGGTTGGCAACCGAAACGCATAACGGTAACAGTATTGGTATTACATATTTTCTATATCGGTAACGGTAAAGGTAACGGTATTTTCGATTATTTAGGTAACGGTTAACCGTTACCAAAACAATGATACCGGCACGTACCGGTATTTACCCAACATGTTAAAAAGTCACAAATTTGTTTAAAAAAAACTGAAAAATGTTATGCATTTTCAACATATAATTATATAGAAGTACTTAATACTATTAATTAACACAGAATTTAATTAAAATATTCACGCAATATTGTAATTCAACAAATAAATTATTTATTTTATACGTGTTTATAAGATTTCTCTGCCCAATCAGCAGTAATATCTGCATTTTGAGCCATTTAAGAAATCTGCTGGTTTTAGCTGACGCGGTTTGGCTTTTTAAAAATTTTTTCATTTTTTTTTTCAAGAAAATGTTTTTACAAACAAGACAATTACTGTAAAATTATTAAAAAAGTCAGCTGATTTTTTCACATTTGATTAATATTTAGTTTTAATCGTTTAAATAAGACAGAAATTAAAAAAAAATCCCAACAAAATTTTTTGTAAAATTACAAAATAATCTGCTAAAATTTGAAGAAAAATATTTTTTAAAATCAGCAAACAGAGTCAGAAAAATGTCTGTTATTTTTTAAAACTTAATGACAGAGAATTAAGTTAAAAGTATTCATTATAGCAGAAAAATCTGGTAAAAGTTTTCTAATTCAAACTGAAAGTTGTTTTACAAATTTTTCGACAGAGTTTTTCTTCAGGCTGTACGACTCCCCAAGCTACCTGCGTGGATGACAACGCCAGCAACACTAGAGCAAATTAGCTTTGTCTCTTCTTTTATATTCCCACTGAAAAATGTTTTCATTACGAGACACTCACTTTTTTCTTCAGAAATTTTTAGGTAGATAGCGAATGATCATTGGTTGGACCGATTTCCACATAGTTTAGTAAATTGCGAATGTGATCATTGGTTGGAAAGATTATTTTTTCATTATTTTTGCCCAAATGACAATCCAATTTATAATGAACAAAAATTTGTTTATTTATTTTACGTACATATGTATGTACATTAAAAATATTTTAATTTGATTTTTATCTGCAAAAAAAACTAAAAAAAAGTAATATTAAGACAACCGAAACAAAACCGATATAATACCGGTAAAAATCCAAATAAAGGTAATGGTTTTTAATCGCTAACGGTATTTAAAATTTTTTATTTCGGTGTTGGTAACGGTGATGGTAGTCAATATTAAAGGGTTTTTAATCGGTAACGGTACTGAAAGGGTGAAGGCAGCCAACACTGGATTAAATTAACCAGTGGCGCCCGGCGGTCAAAGTTTTTGGATTTTTGAAAAATTTTTTAAAATAAAATTTAAAAAATATTTATCTTTCGACACATCGTATTTGTTAATTTCGATGCGCTGAGCACGAATATCAAAAAAATTAAAATCGCTCGATCAGTTTTCGAGATATCGCCATTTCAAATTTGTAAAAAAAGGCGGTTTTTTCCAACGTTCAAGAAATTTTTTAAAAAAAGTTTAAAAATTTCATTCCGCCGACCCTTTAGTAGAGCTTGAGACAATCTTTCATTTAAAACTAATTTAAGCCAAATCCGATCATTTTAAGCCGTGGCACCCATCGATTAAAGTTTTGGCTTTTTAGAAACTTTTTACCAAAAACCCTAAACTTTGATCGAAGGGTGCCATAGGTTAAAATGATCGGATTTGGCTCAAATTAAGCTTAAATGAAAGATTGTATCAAGCTCTATGAAAGGGTTAAAATATAGAAATTTTTAGAGTTTTTTTAAAAAAGTCTTTAACGTAGGATAAAACCACCCATTTTGCAATTTTTTGACAAATTTTAAATGGCGATATCTCGAAAACCGTTTGACCGATTTTATAAATTTTTTGATATTTGTGTTCATCATGCTAAAATTAATAAAAATAATGTATCGCAAGATATATTTTTTTTATTTTTTCATTTTCAAAAATCCAAAATTTTGGTGGAAATTTTCCAAAAGTCCAAAACTTTCATCGAAGGGCGCCACGGGTTAAAATGATCGAATTTGGCTCAAATTAGTTTTAAATGAAAGATTGTTTCAAGCTCTACAAAAGGGTCGACGGAATGAAATTTTGAGACTTTTTTTTAAAAAATTTCTTGAACGTAGGAAAAAACCGCTATTTTTTGCAAATTTCAAATAGCGATATCTCGAAAACTGTTCGACCGATTTTAATTTTTTTTTTTGATATTCGTGCTCAGCACGTCAAAATTAACAAATATGATATGTCGAAAAATATATTTATTTTTTATTTATTTTTTTTTTTTAATTTTTCAAAAATCCAAAACTTTGACGGCCGGGCCCCACGGATTAATTTAATCCGATTGGCCTCAAATTGGTAGCACATGAGGTTTACGACTAGTAGAATAAAAAACTGCCCAGACTTTGAAAATCGGAGAAGAAAAAATTTTGCTATACAGAAAAATGCCAGTCTAATCTCCATATTACCCCAACGATTATTAATTTTTGACAATAAGGAACTTAATGAAGCCGAATTTGAAAACGACGGATATACCATTGGATAGGCCTTCAAAAAACCTTTCGACCTGTATAAAATGTTCATATAATTTCTTTTTAAGAAACGGGAAAAAACCCTTCGACCCGCTAAATGTGAGATTGGACAGCTAAAAAACCGGTAACTCTTATTTTGCTCCCCTCTTTCTTGTATGCAAGTTTTAGGACAATTGGAGGGTGCCCTGTTTAAGACTTTCCTTGTAAGTAATAGCTAAATAAAAAAAATGACGAAATATTTCGCCCAAAAAATGTTAAAATTTCTTCTATAGGGTTGTGTTACCCTAATGTACAAATACAAAATATATTTAATAAAAGTGTATTAATATAATTTTTCTGTTTTAAATTATGCAACGTGATGAGCAACGCCTGTTATTAAAACGTGACTGTTTTTAAAATATTGTATCTGTTCGTTACTACTAATCAACAAACAACTAAATAAAATACACCATCAACATCATCCTATACGGATCCCTTTGACGAAACCAAACCCCAAAAACGCCTTGTTTTTGTTACTTTTTTTATTTTTTTTTTGGTTCTGAGTTAAAATTTTATTGATATTTGCATCTAGTGAATACTTTAGTTTTAATATTGTTTTATACTGAAATTGTAGAGTATGCACTAGTAATTTTTACACCCTCCACTCTAGTCATAGCGGGTATAAAAAAGTGTTTCGATACGTTTGTAACACCTTGAAATATCGGTTCATGGATTTGGCCAAGTCGAATTTAACTTGTTTTTTTTTTGGTTTTTGTTTTTTTATTTAGTAAAAACTATAACAAGTACAAAATGGATGGTCTGTAAAGACCGACAACTCCTAAAAACCAAAGATGAAACACAACTTTCAGACTTAAAAGAGAAAATATGTCAAAAAATCTGTTAAACGACGTTAACTTTGATTTGGCAATTATTAGTATCAATCATTTTAATTGTATAAAAAACAAAAATAAATAAGAACTTTGAAAAAAAAAAAATTTATGAAAAGGTGACAGCAAACTATTTCTGTAAAATTACAAAATAATCTGCTAAAAATATATTCAAAAATATGTTTTTTTAAAATATCGTTTTGATTCCATAAAAAACAAAAAAAAAAATTAACACTTTAAAAAAACAAACTTAGAAAATTTTCTTGAAAAAAGAATGACAGCAAACATTTTCTGTATAATTGAAAAATAATCTGCTAAATATATGTTCAAAAATATTTTGAAATTCAGCAAACAGAATCAGTAGGTTAGGTTAGGGTGGCGGTGTAGGATTTACACCTCGCATAGACCTTTTGGTCCATAGCGATACCACAAAACTTTTTTTTTTTTTCGCTAGCGGCGCAAGTTAAACACGTTCAAAGTCATTGCGAATCTCTTTAATATTCTAAGATCGATTAGCGTTATATCCTCCAAAGTATTAAAGCTTATCTGACCAGTAATCGATCGGCGACTTCTTGCCACCGCTGGACAGTGACAAAGTATGTGTTCTATCGTTTCATCCACTCCTGGTGAGCCGCATCTTTTACAACTGGCGTCCGGGATGAGTCTAATATTCTTAGCATGAATGCCGATGAGACAGTGACCAGTTATTATTCCCGTCAGAGCTCGACATTCCCTTCTCCTAAGTTCCCTTGGTCATAAGTTGGCCATAAAGTTCTGCTGATTTTGCATGTTGTTAGTTGTCCCCACTTCCTGTTCGCTACTGCAACATTTATGGAATCCCGTCTTTTTTTGAAGTGTTGGAGCGGTGGTAAAACTAGCACCGTAGTACCTACACCATCAGCTCCAAGTTTCGCGAGTTCGTCTGCCCTTTCATTTCCCTGTATTCCGTTGTGTCCTGGTAAATTAACCTGGTTGTGTTGACACAACGTCTGCAAGTTCTCGTTAAACAGAATCAGTAAAAACGCAATAAAATTTCTGTTATTATCTGAATGACAGAGATTTTAGTAAAAATATTAATTTTATTAGAAAAATCTGCTGAAAGTTTACTAATCAAATTGAAAGTCGTTTTACAGAGTTTTTATTTTGAGTTTTGCATTTGTAGGGGCATCCCCTGGGATATTTGGTTTATTAAATTGATTAAATATAAACCAGATTAAAGTCATACACGGTGGATCAGATTTTTTATTCAAATATTTTGATATTTAGGACAAACACATAATAACTTTCAACAGAGCTTAGTGTAGGGTAAATAAAAAATACTGAAATAAAAATAATTGGCTATGCATGCATATCATTTTGCTTGTTTGTTAGTTTAAATTGCTCACTGATGTTACTTACTTACACATACGCACCCACACATAGGATATCCAAGCGTTTTGTCCCACAACCTCACCTAACCACCCACTTACCTAAGTTCTATGTTATGTTTTGTGTTGCTTGAGTTTAAAAGAATCAAATCCATTACCGGGCCTATTCAAGAATCAAATCCATTAACGGGCCTCTTCACAGTTATGACTGTCTTAAGCCAATTTTTATAATTGAACAGTAGCCTGTCCCGATTTTTTTTCCAAATTTCAAAATGCTTGATGGGGACAGCTCCCCCTCTTGAAAAAGGTTTACTTATTTATTTTTTCACTAAAGTTACAAAATTTAATAAAAAAAACACATAAAAAAATCGTGTTTTTTAAAAGTTCCTTAAGAGGGAACTTTTTTCCCCTACTAAGATTGTTTCCATTTACGAAATTTAGGGATAAGTTTAACAAAAAGAAAAGTTCAAACATTTCCATCTTTGAGTGCAACGCTGCACCAAATTTACTCCGTGGAAATTCTATTTATAATTTTCCCGAAATGTATTCTACACTAAAAAAGTCTTAACTTGAACTTTGGAAAAATTTTCTTCAAAATTGTTTATAAAGTTTCCCACAATTTAGCTAAATTTAACTAAAAGTTAGGAAATTTTCTTAACTGTTAGGTAAAATTTAGTTCATGTGCTGTTAAATAGTCCATTATTTTTCTAAAATGGAATTCCCTAATACAAGGAAGAAATTCTTACCACAAAAGAAATCTTGCCTAAATATATGAAAAAAATCTTTGTTTTTAAGATATTTTTATATTCTTTAATTTTAAGACGTAATTTTCTACCAGTTACTTCATCTTTTTAGATTTGAAGAAGTTTTTTCCACTATTTTAGTAAAATTTTTATATATTTTTTTATTTAAAAAAAGTTAGCATTTCCGAAAATTTTAAAATGATCATATCTCGGTAAATATTGTCAACACAACAGAAAGTGCAAAAGCCCTTGACATGTAGAACAAGACCGCCAAATACCCAAAAGCTCCCCGAGTAATAGTTTTAAAGTTATCGAGTTTTTTAAATTCTTAAGACCCCAGTGATCCCCTAAATTCATATGTCTGAAAAACTAAACCAAGTAGAGCGAAACGGACACAAATTTTGATAAAAAACTATGACCATTCTTAAGGAACCAAACTTTGTCTAGGCCTATCAGGGTCTGAACCTATCGGGTCCGAACACAATAGGGTTTTCACCCAATCGGGCCCTCAAATATGTATGAACTAACTTGAAATAATTTTTATTTCCATTTTTTAGTTCAAATTGGCGTATTATTAAACAATCTTTTCTTTTTTTATTTTTAAGAAAAATATGAAATTAAAAGAAGGAAAACGTGGCCATGGACTTCAACTTTCCTTGAATTTAATTTTACCATTTTTTAGTTCATTTGTTTTTTTTTTTGTCAGTCTATATAGCGCAACTTTTGCCGTAAAATTTTTTAAAAAACAAAAGCAGATATTTAAAAAAAATGCATAAAGATTGCAGTCTTTAGAAGCCGGTAGCCAATTGGTTTTTGTTCAAATTTTGTTTGGTTATTTTTTCCAGAAAAACCCCTGCATGAAAAGTGATAGTTCCTTGATAGGTCACGTGACATATCACCCAGATTTTAGATAGAGGGAGGGTCCTTAATCTCCATTAATTTGGGGGCTAGCTAATAAAGCTTCTCGATTTTATGATAGCCTTAATTTTAAGATCGTTTCGATATCAGGTCTTAAAATTGTCAAATAAAATTAAAAATTGTTTTAACAGCGAATAGTCCCGTAAATGAACTAACAATTACACGGACTCAAGCTAAATTACGTCCAGTGTCATTTAAATATTTAAAGAGAATTGAAAGCTCATTTCTTAAATTTTGATCTCTCCAGTTCAAAAAAAAAAAAACAAAACAAAAAACAATGGATATAGTAATCGTAGAAAAACCGAACTCTTATTGTTCTCAAAAAGGACTAAGGTAGGCAGGGTGGTTCTTCCCAAATCAGATGGAATCATCCTGGAGCATTCTAATGAGCAGAAATGCCTGGGTTTGATCCTGCACTCAAAGCTTTCTTTAAAAGTGAATACAGAGGAGAGATAAAAAACTCGTTTTGTGCTTTTTACACCCGCAGGAGAACTTTTGGAAGAAGGTAGAGTCTAAAAACGTATAGTATCCACTGGATGTATGGTGCGATAACACTACTCAACATTGAAAATGCGACTGGAACGTGACCTGATACAATTTATTCCAACAGTTCTGCTGGTCAAAAATCCGGTGTCCAAAATTTTCCAACACATCAGGTTTTTAAGAAAATTGAGGTCAAAGTTAAAAGAAATCGCGGTTTTGGGAATTTTTGTAAGCTCATAGCGGATGAACCCGATGTGATGGCGACTTCTTAATAAGTCGAGAATAAGTTTAAACTTTACTTTTAAAGATGCACGAATGATTTGCTCAGTCGCCCTAACCCTTTGAGCACCAATTGTCTTTCAATGATGTCTAATTCCCCAGTATCGTAAAAAACGTTTGTGGGGGAAAATACCTTATTAAAAGACATTTGGTGCTCAAATGTTCATAGCGACTGATGAAATGAGTTATACATCTAAAAGAGCAATGTTTGGGCTTTATTCTTGACTTATTTTTAAGTCGTCAGCACATCGGGTTCATCCGCTATGAGTTGTCAAATATGCCTGAAAACGTGATTTTTTTTAAATTTAAAATTTCTCAAAAACCTGATGTAATAGAAAAGTTTGGAGACCGGTTTTGTCACCAGGAGATAAAATGTAATCATGTGTAATAGGTGGCGTGCCATTCGCATCAAATTATTTGTTCATATCGCTCATATACTTGTATAGTGTCATAACTCAAAATTTGTCGTTTTTGGGTAAACCATACAGAATTATTTGTTATATCCTGCTGTATATTGTGTCAAAAATTCGTATTAATATCTTTTAAACTCACCGTATGAGAAGAGAACACGCCATTATAACATTTTCTATGTACGGGCCTTTTGCAATGTAAACTGAGTTTCAATTGTAAACTTTAAACAGGTTTTCTGTAAAATCAAACATTTTGAGTTATGACACTATACAAGTAAATGAGCGATATGATTAGTAACGGAAAAAATCGTTTTTGGGGAATAAGACATCATTGAAGGACAATTAAAGCCCAAATGGTTAATGCGACTGACCAATAAGTTCTGCATCCTTAGGAGCAATATTTAAGCTTAACGCTCGACTTATTTTTAAGTCGCTATCACATCGGGTTCATCCGCTATGAGTTGTCAAAAATGCAAATTTTTTTAACTTTGACCTTAATTTCCTCAAAAACCTGATGTGATGGAAAAGTTTGAAGGCCAGATTTTTAATCACTAGAACAATTGCCATTAACTGTGCAAGGTCGTGTCCCAGTCGTATTAAGTTTTTTTTTTTAATGTTCAGTAGTGTGCTCAACACTCGTACTTTTAGATCGGCACACCAGTCTGATCTGGAAGTGTTACTAAACATTCAGCCCATAGATATCTTTATCAAGATCACAGCAGCAAAATCGACACTCATTGTCAGATTGAGAGTCACCCAGATGCAGGACGGAACTGGGGCAGAAAGCAAACTTTATCTCACCACAAATGGACTTTAACAGAAAATTAACATTTTCGTGTATAGTCTTGCAGTTCTGAGATCCTTAAAATCTGTCAAATGGCCGTGCGAATGAGAACCTCTAACAGGAACTATTGTAGGAGCCGTGGGGAAGTGGAGAAGGACGAGACAGTGAAGCACTTGTTGTGTGAATGTCCGGGTCTGATAAAGCGCCGCCTTAAGCTTTTGGGGAAAGATTTTTCGATGATCTGATTGGTCATCATCTCTAGCCAAATATCTTAGGGAATCGGGGAGGTTTAAGAAGTACTTGTATCAGACGGGGATTAGGAAAATAACAATTAAGGGAATCAGAAAGGGGCTCTTAAAATTTCTATATACATGTAACCAAATCGTTTAGATTTATGATTTTACAGGCTTAAATATGTAAGGCAACTATATTAAGCAAACGAACTCAATAGTCGAGAACTCTGTCTATGTGTGTGTCGTTCTTATACTTCCAAGTATTATGTATTCGAGTTCTAATTTTGTATTCTATAAAATGAATATAATCTTAGGTTATTTTGCTCTTCGAGCAAATTTTGTTTACTTTGCAACGTGCCTAAGCAAACGTACTTGTACAAGTACATTGTACAAACGATACATGAGGTATAATGCAACAAAACAAAATAAAACAGCCCACTTACAACATTCATGGATAGATATGAACGTAATACATGCATGTATGCATGCATTCATGCATTTGTCTATAACTACAAAAAGTACGCTCAAAAAAAAAATTATAAAATTTCCAAAAAATTTCGTAATTTTTACTTTTTGCTAAATACATACTTTGAAAAACCAGTAAGGAAATTATAGACGATCAATACCGGTTTGTTGAAAAATGGGCCCCAAGTCCAAACATGGACCGGTAAGATCTATCTTATGTTAGATCTTTAATTAGTGTAGAAGTGAAATTGGCTTACAAGGAAGGTCATTCACAGGGCACCTACCGATTGTCCTGAAACTTGCATATGAGAAAAAGGAGAGAAAAATAAGAGTTTCTGTTTTTTTATCCTGCTCAATCTCAAGTTTAGCGGGTCAAAGGGGAGGGGGAAAAACGTTTTTTTTTTTGATTTTTTAGGATTTTTTTCCCATGTGTTCAAAAGAAAAAAGTTTAAAATTTCAGCTAAATTGGTTGATAATTGCGACCTGTATCGTGCACAGAAGTTTACATGGACAGACATCTCTAAATCGACTCAAAAAGTGATCCCACTTGAGGGTGGTTCTAGGAGCAATATTTCGGGTTGTTCCAAACATCAGCACAAACTCATTATACCCTGTACCATAGAGTGATGTAGGGTATAAAGACATAACTAAAATTTAGGAAAAAATTTCTTTGAAAATAGTTCATAAAATTTCCTACAATTTATTAAAATTTAATTAAAAAATGGAAAATTTTTCTGACTATGTGGAAATATTTTTAGTTCATATACTCATAAATAGCAGAAATTTTGCTGCCAGTTCAGCAAAAAAATCTCGAGTTAAAACATGCATGATTCTCTAAGGCTAAGGCTGGATACACCGAAAAAGTGCTCTTAAGATGCTCTGAAATCACGTCTCACACAAGTTTATTTCAAGTTTTGTTCAAATTTACTACAAGTACCAATAATTTCAACGTATTTCACTTCCTAGAATTGAGGAAACAAACATCTTACAATTTAGTTAAAAACTTGAAAACTAAGCGAAACAGATGAAGGTTTTTAAAAAAAAGTACAATGATGAAAAAATGGAATCGCCTAGCTTTACACATCTGTCGGGGTCACCAGCTCCTAATTTTGAATCAAAACATATCTCGAGAAAAGTCCAACAGCATTTTTGTAGCTCTTGACCGAAAGTCATTCGGGAAATAGTTTTTGGGTTGTCTAGTTTAAAGGACTATCCAGATCCTATTAGGCCTCTTACTCTTAAAAATTCAGCAAGGCAAAGCGAAACGGACAAAAGTTTTGAAACAAAATCTATGGCGATACTAGGATGATTCAACGGGATCTCGAGCCAACAGGGTCTGCACCTGTGTAAACTAAAGTACAATAACATTTTTTCAATTTTCTAGTTAAATTTGGCAAAAAAAATAAATTATATTGATTTCCTTATTTTTAAGGAAAATATGAACTAAACCAAGGCGCCCCAAACTGGGGACCCAGAAGGCTAGTTGTTATCGTGCTAGCCTATGAGTCTGGGGGTCGTAAGTTTGACTCCCATCAGAAGCCTTCTTCTGTTTCGCTACAACAAGACAATGGTCATAGTCACCCGTCTCGGTTAGGTTAATTTAGTATATGATTTGTAATTATATGTTAAAAATTCAATAAATAACACAGTGCAACAACCAAATTCGGAATGGGGTGAAACTAAAAGCAAATGAAAGCTGACATGTTCCATAAAAAAACCCTCAATGATTTTTTTAAGTTCTGCGCTAGATTTTTTTTGACACATTTGAAGTTGGTGATCTCTTATTATAATTATAATAATAATTGCTTGAAAACGGTTAAGGGCGTGTGATTTATTTTGTAATTGCCTTTAAATAACAAACATAAGCAACGGTGCATAATGTATTATTTTTAATAATTTGGCTATTCTGCAAGTAGGTACGGGACCAATTGCAACAAAATTCATACTGGCTATAGCCAACGTAATTTCGTGCTTAAGTTTTGACGCTGAACCCCACATGTCCAATAAGGGCACCACCAGTGGCCTCCAAAGTAGGCCATGATTAATAAACAAAAGCTTTAAATGCTTTAAAACATAATCTAGCGCTGAACTGAAAAACGCCTAGAAGGTTTTGTTATGAAAAGTTTCAGTTTTCATTTGCTTTTTGTTGCATTCCATTCCGATTCGGAAAGTTCGATTTTGTATCACTATGTAATAAATGATCTTAATCAAATGAAAAAAAGTCTTTAACGTTAAACATTGCCATTTTTTTTTATATCAAATTTAGTAAATTTTCTTATTATACCCTCCAACCACAGTATGGGGGTATACTCACTTTGTCATTCTGTTTGTAACGCATCGAAATATCGGTCAGGGACCCCATAAAGTATATATATTATTGATCCATGATCGATTCTAAGATATTCTATTAATGTCCGTCTGTCTGTAGATAGCACAATGCAATCCAAAATAAAACAGCTAGACTCCTGAAGTTTGGCACAAATATGTCTCAACTTCATATGCAGGTTAAGTTCGCGAATGGGCAAAATCGGCACAGGGGGAAAAAGTTCCCCCTTGAAGAACTGAATCAATACACTTTTTTTACATGTTTTTTTGTATTTTTGTTAAATAAATGAAACATTTGGTATATATCCCGATGGAAAGGTGCTGTCACTATTCCCCACTGACCCCATCACCCCCCCCCCCCCCCCCAAAAAAAAACGCCCCTGAGAAAATTTTTTTTTAATTTTTTATACATTTTAGAGGGTATAAAAGATTTAACACTCTCACTTGTTTTTTAGTTCACTTTTTTTTGAGTGTGAGCTTAAAAATTTTTGAGAATACATCCACGAAAATAAATCTGTACATCGTCACCTTGTTTGATGATTTTTGTTCATAAGTCAGTAAATTTTGATCGCAGAAAGAAACCAAAAAAATTTTGAGAGAACAAAAAATTATAGTTTTGAGTTTGGATCGCAAAACTTATATTCTTCATCGAAGAGAGCCGAAATTTTGTGGAGAAATGTAGTTTGATAAATTCATCATGATCATTCAATTTCGAAAAAGTGTTGTTACGTTGCTATGCATTTTAAGTGAATGGAACTTTAAGAACTTTTTAAAGATTTTTTTGAGTGTAAAAATGTAATAGTGTGTAGTTTGTCAATTCTGAAACTTTGTTTGCTTAGTTTTTTTTTGTAGTTATTATTGCTGTTGTTGTGCCTTAGGTTCGCTGGCCGTTCATGAACTACAAATGCGGTTGTTGCACCCAAAATGCAGCAGCGGCAGCAGCAACTTTTTGCTTAAGTTATATTATTTTGTAGTATAAAAAGTGAACACACACATTTACAGCTACATACAAATTGTAGGCCTTTAATTTGAGTTTTTTTTTTTTTTTTGTATCTAATAAATGTTTTTTTCTATATGTACACAATGCTAAATAATAGTTGAACACTTGCATACAAATGTTTATTTTTTTAAAAAATTAAACACATTAGTTTGATATGAATAGATACGAGTACACAGAAAAAAATAATTCATACCTGGAATAAATTTATTCATAAATAGTATGAATCGTACATGACTTTTTTTTCCCAAACCATTTTCATTCTGAGAATGATTTTGTACATACATGCAATGAATTTGTACATGACTTTTTCCACAATTTTGTTCATACTATTTATGATTTTTTCCTTTATATAACGAACATTTTCAAAAATCTATTGCTAAATTTTGATGCGAAATATTAAATATTGTTTGTTTTTATAAATGAAATGTTTTTTTATTAATAAAATTCGTGTTTTTTAATAATTTTAAAATGCACACACAAAATATAAAAAATAAGCATAAAATATTTCTTGAAAAACCAACGTTTATGTCTTGTACGGTGTTAATCTTCACACAACCACTTTAAAGGAAGTTATCCCACATAATGATTTCCGATTTTGGATAATTGAGGATGTTTGTTTCAGCGCCTTTCCTTACATTCTTGGTATTTTGTTTATATTGAAATGTTGTTTCATTTTAAAAGGAATATTTCGGGTAACCTTCTGGCGACATCATACAATCAATATCCATTAAAAATACCAAAATCTTGTGCAGATCATTTTGGAGGATTTCAGCATCTTGAAAAATTAAAAAAGAACGGTTTTTTACAAAAAAAATATTGCATTTCAGAAACAAATTATATTTACCTTGGCGTATGCTTGAGATTGCGTCTTTGATTATATTTTCGCGGTATTTTTGTAACATTTTTAGGCAAATTTTAATGTTTTTGATATTATTTGCGTTTTATATTTTTTATAATTAAAATAAAAACAATTGTTTGACAAATTAAACAATTTTTTTGGATTTTTTTTTTAAATTTAAAATATGTAAAAAAATATTTATAAATATCATGAATTTGATTATAAATAGTATGAATTGAATTCCATGAACTCAGTTCATACTATTTATGAACAAAATTTGTTCTGTGTACGTGTGTACATTGTTTTTTATATTTTTAAAAAATTATTAAATTAAAGTGACCAGGTTTTAAGTCTATTTTTTTTTCAAAAAATTAAAAAAAAAACTTGTAATTTTACATGACAAGTTATTGCAAAATAATTGAATTTGAAATCCCTAAATCCCGGCTAATAGAGCGGGAATTCTCGGAATTTTCTTTCTTTGACGTCTGTTAACTAATTTTTAGAAGGACACAAAATGTTTTAGAATAGTTTAGTTTTACGAAAAGAAAAATGTCTCACAATCTAAAACTTCGATAAGAAATATGCTTCAGAACTGAAACATTTTCTGTTCTCAGTTCTGAATACTGATACTTTTTATACACAAAAAAAAACTTTGTCGAATTACTAGGAAAAGTCTCGTCATCCCATTTTACCAATATTTGACAGTTTTCCTTGTTTTTAAACAAATCGAAACTTACATTTTTTATAGTAATTTTACAATTGTAATTTTACAAGTTTTCAAGATAATTTTACAAAAAAAAATCTAGTAAACTCACGAGAATTCCTTGTTATTTAATTGGGGCAAAAATTGTAAATAAACAATTTTATTGGTAAAAAGCTTGTAAAATTACTAGGAATTCTCGTAAAATAGGAGGTAGCAAAAAATCTAGTAAAATTACGAAACCCCTTTGTAAATTTTATCGCGTCAAAAAATTTTTAAAAAAGGTAAAAGTTTTCTTGGGTTTTTGTTTGAGTGTATCGATGAAACGATTTTAAATCTGTGTCAGAAATGACTCTGAAATTAACTGTCCTTTTCTTTCAGAAACCAGAATTTTAAAATTTTTAACTTTTGAGGATTTATTGGGAAAACATTTCTCAGGATCTGACATATTACGATCTAAATGAATTTGCACTTCAAAATATGGGGCAAAACGCGTCAACGGCCGTATAATTTTGGCAAAATAGTAGGTTAATGATAGGTATTCTAAATTACAAATATAAAATTTTTCGATGAAATATTGGCAGAGTTACAGGGTTGGAAAGTTTTGATGTTTTTGAAAAGAACATATTTTGGTGAATTTTAATTAACATAGTGAAACAAAAATTATAATTTAAAAAACGACTTTTAAAGTATTTTTGACGGCCTTTAAAATGGCATTTGTTGTTTAAAAAAAAATAGATTTGACCTTAAAACTCAAGCTAAAAATATTAAATTGTAATTATCTTATAAGGGTCGCACTTTTAGATTTTTTTCATTAAATCTATTAGAAAGCTTGATATATTTTAAAATTTCGGTTTTTAAAAAAAAAATTAGAAATTAATTTTTTAAGGAGTTCATAGCACGAAACGTTTGTTGTGTGTGTTTACAACAAACACTTTATCTAAGCATTGATTTTTATACCCTCAAACCACAGTATGGGGGTATACTCACTTTGTCATTCCGTGTGTAACGCATCGAAATATCGGTCGGGGACCCCATAATGTACATATACATATATATTATTGATCAGTGATCGATTCTAAGACATTCTAGCGATGTCCGTCCGTCTGTCTGTCTGTCCGTCTGTGGAGGACACGATACAGTCCAAAATAAAAGAGCGAGAAATTTGAAATTTGGCACGAATATGTCTTACGGTCATAGGCTGGTTAAGTTCGGAGATGGGCAAAATCGGACCATGGGGGAAAAGTTCCCCCTTTAAAAACTAAACCAACCTCTGAAAAAACGCCATTTTTTACAGATTTTTTGTACTAATGTTTAGCAAACGAAACATTTTTTATGGCAGAAGAAGTTCAAAGTCCTGTAGTTGGATCCAGGAAGGTTATCATTAACCTAATATTTTGCCAAAATTATACTTGAATCAGACAACATTTGTTTTTTGGTGTGGACCGCTGACGCGTTTTTCCCCATATAACTATTTAACAAAAAAGTATCATTACATATATTTCTGTTTTCTCTAATCTTACACTCAAAAAAAAAAACATTGTAAAATGACAAGAAAAACTTGTAACTTTTAGTTTTTGTTACCTCCTATTTAGTGTATTCAAAAAACCGGCCATTTTCAAAAACCGGTTTTCTGTTTATTCGAAAAATCTTATTTTTGAAAACCCGGTTTTCGGTTTCGGTTTTAGCAAAAAAACCGGTTAAACCGGTTTTTTTGGATTTTATTCTTTAGGTTAAAAATTAATTAAATTTAATTATGTTTCTACAAAACAGGCATAACCCAATTAGCACAAAATCGATGAGTCATAGCAAAAATAGTATCATCTGTATGACTACGTTAACGTCGTACAATTTCGCTGGAAATTTCGACAGAAATCCGTAAAGATTTGATTTACAAATTTGTTTTTATTGAATTGTTTAAAGAGCACAATAAATAATAAATTCAGGCATCTGTCCTAACATATTCATTTGGGCTGATTTAGCCTATTCCGATTTCAAAAATTTCAAAAGGATAACTTTAACAAAAAAATGGTTTGCCATAGAACTCCAAGGTGCCAAATTTAAAAAAATATATATTGATTTCAATCTTAAAGGAAGGGACGGACATCTGGAACTCGTTGATATATTGATATTGACATACCAACATATCCACAAACTGATTATGGTAGTACCGCTAAGTTATGTGAGTGTTTCTAAAAAACAGTCTAATGTCAAAACATATTTTAACTCATTATATTAAACCTTTTTATAAAAACCGGTTAACCGACACAAAAAAACCGGTTTCTCGAATATTCGAAATTCAAAACTATTCGAAACCGGTCGAGTTTCTTAAAATGAAAAAAAAAAAAACGGTTAACCGGTTTTCGGTTTCGGTTTTGAATACTCTACTCCTATTTGACAAGAATTTCTAGTAATTTTACAAGCTTTTTACCAATAATATTGTAAATTTTTTAATTTTTGAGACGAGATAAAACTTACAAGGAGGTCTCGCGATTTTACTAGATTTTTTGCTTCCTTCTATTTTAGGAGAACTTCTAGTAAAAATTACGAGCTTTTTTGTAATTTTACAAGCTGTTTTACCAATAAAATTGTAAATTTACAGCTTTTTTTGGCGAAATAAAACTTACAAGCACTCGTGAATTTACTAGATTTTTTTGTAAACAAAAGTTGGAAATTTGTAAAATTACTAAGAACATTGTAAAATTACAAAAAAAAATGTAGATTTCAATCGAAATTTTTTTGCTAAAAAAACAATGAAACCTGTAAAATATTAGTAAAATGGGATTACGAGACTTTTTCTAGTAATTTGACAAATTTTTTGTTTTTGGGTGTAAAATAAGGGTTTTGAAAAAATTGAAAAAATACCAAAAACATTTAAAATTGAAACAAGTAAGAAAATTATAGTCGGTCAAAACCGACCACACCACAGTTACCAGGAAAATGGACCGATTAGATCTATATTTTATAACAATCTTTGTCGGGGTAGTCCTCAGCCAGATCCAGGATAATAAAGAAAACGCAAAACGATTCAAATTTTAATTATTTTTATTATACAATTTTATACTCTAATAATACTTATATTTATTATTAGAGAACCAACTAGTTGTCAGGACGATTTACTAGAAAAAATGCAAGAACACGGAGAAACGCAGAGTACCCGTACGCGTGACTTTAACTTTTTGTGGTCGAAGACCGAATGCCCAAACCATGGCAAGCAATGTTCTTTGAATGTTTATTTTATGGTGGTTAGTGTGTTTAGTTACCAATACCAATGAGATATATGGCCGTTAAGACCAGTATATTCCCTGGGTACTACTACTAACGACCTGGGATCTATGGCAATTATACCAGATTGTCGGTAGGACCTCGCCAATTACAGTATTTTGTATGTCTACTTCCTCATCTTTATCAATACCCAAACTGTCAACAAGTTTGGCGAGAATGTTTGATTTTGGAATCGGCGTCGAAAACAAGTCATTAATATTTAGTTTTGGTAGATTTGTTTCAACGGATGTAACTTTAACTTTTTCCATATTTGGTGTTGCCTCTAATACGATTATTTTTCTTCGTTTGCTATTTTCTCTGTCCATTGACTGCTTGAATCGCAAACAACTTTGTTCAAATTTTGAATCGGCCATTGGTAACGTCTAGAGAGTAAAATGGAAATTGTTAGGGTGAACAAGATTAACTTACTCGTGGTACGCCTTAAGGTCCTTAAGGTGTGCGTTGCCTCGACTCTTTTTGTGGTTATCAATATCAACCAGACGAACAATTACCGGAGAAATGAATTCAGCCACTTGATATGGCCCATCAAAGCGAGGTGCCAACTTCGCAGCGAAATGATCAATAGCTTTTGATAAAACTCGTTTTCTCACCAACACCAGATCACCTTTACGAGGAGCCCATTCACGATGTCTCAAATTGTAATGCGTGGCCTGATTACTTGTTGCTGTTTGAAGATTAGAGCGTACAATTTGAAATATTTCTTCTAAATGCTTCGATTTTTCATCAGGGTGGTGAAGAGGGTCGGTAATTTCCGCTTGTGTCTTTTCGATGAACAATGTATTCGGAAGTCGTAATTCTCTACCTTGTGTTAAATAAGCCGGACTGTATTTGGTAGAACTTTGCTTACTAGAATTTACTGCTAGCATCAATTCGGGCAGATGCTCGTCCCATTTCCTTTGATTCTTATTAGTATATTGGGCTATCATCGTTTTTATCGTTCGGTTTGCCCTCTCGGTAGGGTTCTCATGTGGAGAATAAGGCGCTGTGTAATTTTGTTTAACACCGATTGATTTAAAATATTTGTGACAGTCTCGACTCGTGAATTGAGCACCGTTATCCGTTAGTAGAATGTGGGGAACACCAAAACGAGACAAAATTCTTTCGCGAAAAGCTTTTAAAAATGTTTTAGTTGTGGCCTGCCTAACTGCCACGAATTCGGACCATTTACTAAATTTATCATGGAAAACTATTAAAGTTGTATTGCCATGAACAGAGCGTGGTAGCGGACCCACAAAATCAGCGCAGACTGTTTGCCAGGGTTGAGACGCATGCGATGTATGCATCTTTCCAGCAGGTGCCTGTTGAAGAGGCTTGAAACGCTGACATATTTCACATTTTCGGACATATTTGGCAATGTCTCGAAAAATACCAGGCCAGTAATAGAGCTTCGTTATTCTTGCAGTAGTTTTATTTATACCCAGGTGACCAGCTGTTACGTCATCATGACACTCGTAAAGTACTCGATTTCTTTCTGATTTGGGTACAACTAATTTCCAGGGAACCGGATCAGCCTCGTTGTATGCTGATGAATCATATATATGCCTTCGTAAGTTTCCAGCATCATCTATTTGATAATCAGGCAGCTTTTCGGGGTCTTCACGTACCGCCTTGAATTTTGCCATGTACCAGGAGTCGCTATTTTCATCGAACTTCTTGAGTGTTTGTAGCACAGCTGTTGTTGCTTCTTCGGAGTTTAGTGGGGACCTTGAAAGAGAATCTGCTATTACATTTAATTTACCTTTTCGATACCGGATTTCGTAATCAAACTGCATCATCTCCAGGGCCCAGCGTGCAATTCTCCCAGAGGGAGACTGAATGGAATTTAACCATTTCAACGACTGATGGTCGGTAACAATGATGAAATGATAGCCTTCGATATAATGCCGCATTTTTCGAATGCCCCAAATTATGGCCAAGCATTCTTTCTCGGTTACTGTGTAGTTTCGTTCCGGAGGAGAAAGAGTACGGCTGGCATACGCAATAACCTTTTCACCGTCTTCAAATTCCTGGGTCAACACAACACCTAACCCAACGTCACTAGCGTCTGTCTGCAATATAAAAGTTCGGCTGAAATCGGGGCATGTTAGGGCTGGAGCCTCGATTAGTTTCTGTTTGATCTCTTCAAAGGCCATCTTCTGCTCGGTTCCCCATTCCCATTTTTGATTTTTCTTAAGTAGTTTGTTGAGTGGACCAGTAAGCGTTGAAAAGTTTGGCAGAAAACGTCGATACCAGGCGGCTGTGTTCACAAACGATCTCAATTCTTTCAGAGTTGTTGGTTCAGGTAATGCTACGACTGCACTTACCTTTTCGGGGTCAGTATGCACGCCGTTTTCACTTATAACGTGTCCCAGATATCTTATCTGTCTCTTAGCAAATGTACATTTGTCTTTGTTGATTCGTAGTTTTGCTGCTATCAAACGATCAAATACTATTTTTAAATTTTTCAAGTGTTCCTCCAGTGTACTACCCAGAACTACGATATCATCAAGATATGCAAACGCGAAGGCATCTAGTTCTGGACCAATGACTACATCTAGAGCCCGTTGGAAAGTAGCGGGTGCAGAATGTAGCCCGAAAGGCATTACACGCCACTGAAACAGGCCACGCCCCGGAACCGTAAAAGCCGTGAAAGTCCTGCTTTCAGGAGACATCGGTATCTGCCAATACCCATGACGGAGATCAATTGTACTAAAAAATTTGCTGTTTCTCAATTTTTCGAGAATTGAATTTATTTGTGGAATTGGGTAAGCATCTCGGATCGAATTCTCGTTAATTTGTCGGTAATCCACGCAAAGCCGCCATTCATCATTTTTTTTCCGCGCGAGGACAATGGGGCTACTATATGGGCTCTTCGATGGTTCGATTCTCTCATCTTCTAATAGCTCATCAATCTGATCATCAATTACCTTCTGCATAGCTGGGTTTCGTGGATAATAGCGTTGACGCAGTGGACGAGAATGTTTCATAGTAATAACATGTTCAGTTACATTTGAATAACCGGAAATGGATTCAAAGCGCGGAAGCTCCTCTTCAAGGAAATCTTGTATTTGTTGCTCCACCAGATCATCAGTATTAGAAAGATAATTTGATGGAACCTGTAAAGAGCTAATGTGAGCATTATGAGAATTAGTTAACGAACCTGTGTTTTTATAAGAATTTCTCCTTGGGATTATGCGGAGCTCGCAACCAGTTTGTTGTATAAAATTCATCCCAACTATAATGGGATCTAAACTCGCTTTTAGGACCAAAAAGTTGTGGCGATATACAACACCATTTAAACTAAACCAGAAACTTGCAGAACCTTCAACCATAATTCTGGATTGGTCAGCTAAGTGGAGAGTACTAACATCGGCAGCAACGATAGGAATATGTAGTTCTTGAATAACAGCTATGGAAATACACGAATGGGTTGCACCAGTGTCCATGATAGCTGAATAAGTTTTATTTTTAATCGTAATCAGTGTTCTTAAGCGAAAGTCGTCATCTAGCGTTAATGTAATAGGAAAGGTTTGTAAATTCAGAGATCCGCTCCTCCTTCCCCTGCCGAAGGACCTCTTTGAGCGTTTCCCGCACCACGTCTGCAACAATCAATTGTCTTCACATTCTTCTTACCACAATCCCAACAAAATATGACCTGCGGTTTGGAACAGGTCGCACGGAGATGGCCGGCTTCACCACAGCGATGACAAATATTTGTTTTATGAACAGTTGCGACCGCAGTTTGTACGCGCCGCATTGCTTTATTCTGACTAGTCTCTTGTGCTTCGATACTTTCAAAATCTTGGGCTAAAATTATAAGCTCTCGAAGTTTCTTGAATTCATGTCTCTTGATATATTTCTTAAACTCCGGTCGGCAGTTGCGGTAAATTCTTTCTAATTGCTCACCAGTAGATAAACTAGACCAACGCATCAAAGTTTGAATTGCGGTTACGTAATTAACAAAGCTTTCATTTGCACGTTGCAGGCGGTTACGGATATCGTCCTCTAAAGTTTCAAAAAAACGTACGGGCAAGAAATTAAGTTTAAAATCAGCGGAAAAATCATCGTAGGATTTCCAGTCCTTGTAATTGTTGCGGTACCAAGATAGCGCATCACCCTTTAATAGTTCGGGCATGAAACTCAAAAGCGTACCTCTTGATAGAGTGTAACATGTGGCCAATTCCTCAATCCTTTCTAAGAAACACAAAGGATCTTTGCCGCCATCATATTTTACACCCCATTTACGTACTTTATCACAGACGGCGGACAGATTTTCGGGGACTTGTTCAGGCTCTTTTAGAGAAGGTACTGGGGAAGAAGCACGTGAAACTTGAGGTATTGTAAGTTTTAATTCTTTTGATCCACGTGCGGGATCGTAACTTAACCTCAAATTTTGAATGTACATCTCATGGTCAGGTGGAAGTTCGCCTTGGTCTAGATAGTTTCTTAATCGTCCTCTCATGTCTTCTACACTTCCGTCGTCATTTAAACCAAGCTCTTTTAGGCAAGCAGTTAAAGCATCCTTCTTCATCTGGTTTATAAAAGTACGGCTCATGGTTGTTGTTTTTTTTATTTTTTTTTTTTTCCTCTACAGAAATTTATTCGTGGAATTATTTTTATTAAATTTTATTTATGTAAAATTTATTTATTTAAATTTATAATTTTAAATTTATTAATTGTAAATTTATTAAATAATTTTTTTTTTGGTTTATAAATTTTAAATTTTATTTATTTATTTTAAATTTATTTTAGATTTATTTATTTTAAATTTATTTATTTTAAATTTCTTAGAGTCCCTGCTCGGGCGCCATTTATAACAATCTTTGTCGGGGTAGTCCTCAGCCAGATCCAGGATAATAAAGAAAACGCAAAACGATTCAAATTTTAATTATTTTTATTATACAATTTTATACTCTAATAATACTTATATTTATTATTAGAGAACCAACTAGTTGTCAGGACGATTTACTAGAAAAAATGCAAGAACACGGAGAAACGCAGAGTACCCGTACGCGTGACTTTAACTTTTTGTGGTCGAAGACCGAATGCCCAAACCATGGCAAGCAATGTTCTTTGAATGTTTATTTTATGGTGGTTAGTGTGTTTAGTTACCAATACCAATGAGATATATGGCCGTTAAGACCAGTATATTCCCTGGGTACTACTACTAACGACCTGGGATCTATGGCAATTATACCAGTAGACTCCCTGGCTACTACTACATATACTCGCCTGGAAACTATGGTCATCTAGAGCCAGTAGTTTTCCTCTGCACTACTACATTGAGTTTGGCTTGGCTGCCATTAAGACATGCGGTGTCATCCACACACTTGAACAGTCCAAGCCAAACTAAAGTAGTAGTGGTGACCACACTAACCACCCTAGTACAATATTTACGTAGTGAGAGAATAAGAAGATATTCAAGTTTTACTCACACATACATTGTACAAAACAATGAGTGAGTGAGTATCGCCTGTTTAGTTGGTTCTCTTATACTCTTATATACAAAACATAGCAATGTTAAAAAAAATTATTTCTCTTAAAATATTAACATATTCAATGAATTCATGCTCTTAGTATATGAATTACACAATTAATAAAATAATATGGTAATAATAATATCAAAATAATAACTTCATTTATAAAATAATTAATTCATATTTACGAGTAAATATGATGTAATGAAAAACTTCATTACAATTTTGTCAAATCTTTAATAAGTGTAAAAACAATAACAAATCAAATTTCAGTGAAATAGGCTTCCCAGCAAAAACTTGCATTACTAAGTAATGAAATGTGTAATGGGAAATTCAAAAGTTATAACTACTTCTGATTCGAATTACCTTTCCCATTACATTTACAAGCAAATGTGCCAAATGTAATGATTATCATTATTAATAACTAATTACATAATATGTATATATATCCCAGTCTGCACAGTTTCGAGGCGACAATTTTTTCGAAGTTTTTTCGAGGCTTTTCCGCAATAACGATTCGAAGTCGATATTATATACAGTCGATATTTTAACGTTTCTCGAACTCATGTTTTTATTGAAAAACTAATCGATTTCGAAATGATTTCCAATCCACATTTTGGGAATTCTCGTATTTGTTGTTCCATAAAAAAATATTTATTTTCAATATAACATCGAGTTTTAGTTTTATTAAATTTTACAAAAATTCCACAAATTTTACTTTTATTATTAAAAAAAAAATAATATCTAACACTAGAACAATAAAAAAAAAAATAAAAAAAAATCCGCGACCGGGGTTTGAACCAAGGCCAAAAATCTACAAATCATAAGCTGCCGAACCTGCTAGCCAACTAGGCCATACACAACTTGAAATTTGTTTGTATTAATATATATTTTGAAATAAAAATATTTTCAAATTGGGAGAAGTATGTCAAAACAAAATAAAATGAATATAAAAACAGGGTAATTCAAATAATAATACAAATTATAATTTAAGGGCAATTCAAATAATAATAAAAAATTCAAATTTTAGTAAAAGTAATTTTAAAAAACTACTTTTATTATCAAACTTTGGCTGAAGAAGTAAGGCGTTCAACCAGTAAACTGGGAGTTCTGAGTTCAAATCTCAAGTGAGGCAGATAAAAACAGTAATTAGTAAAAATTAAATTTAAAGAATAAATAACTTAAATTAGTAAAAATTAGTTAATTGTAGGTAAGTAGTAGTAAGTAAAAAATATTTTTTTTTCAATTCTTACCGTTTTTAAAACAATTAACTAAATTATTAAAAAAAAATGTATCGAAATTCATGAAATTTTTCGATTCAAAATCGAATCGAATCCTGTACCAATACTCGATTCTATATCACCTTGCATGCCACATAGAAAAACACGCTTTATATCGACATTATATCGAACTCGATATCGATGAAATTCTTAGAGAAAACGATTCTTTTTCGAACCGATATCGACTCATTTTGCATACTGGGATTATATACTTATAGGTAATGAAAAAATTATTTAAAAAAAAAAAATTTAAAAAATAAAAAAATATTTAATTTTATTTTGTTTTTATTCAAAATAACATAATAATACAGTGAGTCAAAAAGTGAAAATCTAGTTCTGAAATTTTTTTATTTTATTATAATTTTATATATATTTTACATTTCAAAATAATGCTAAAGGTAATTTTCTGTCATTACTATGTAATTAGAATGGTAATGATGTGTCATTACCAAGTTTCTGCTGGGTTGTATCTGTTGACAATAAATCGCTTTACCTGAACATCGGGCGAAATTTTTACATGGGGCCGAAGTCCTTAACTGGTCCGATGATAATCAGATTTGATAAGGTTATTAAAGTACGCGTTTAACATACACAAACAAACTTTTAATTAAATATTTTCTGTTTTCATGAAATTTGAGAGATTTATGTGAAAATCGGGAAGGAGGCTTGTATGGGGGCTACAAGAAGAACTGGTTCGATTCCTTTAAAATTCGGAATGTTGATTTGTGGAGACAAAACACGTTTACCTGCCAAATTTAAAAAAGATATAATACGGTTGATAGAGTCATTTAAGTCAAAACTAAAGAGGACCCTTGTATTGGGGCTAGGTCTATTTATGAACCGATTTTTTCCAATTTCAATAGGCTTCGTCCTTGGGCTAAAAGAGGCTTAAGTTTCAAATTTCAAGTCAATTGATTTAAAATTGCGACCTGTATCGTGTTTACACCGTTTACATGGACAGACAGACGGACGGACGGACGGACGGACATTGCTAAATCGACTCAAAAAGTTATTCTGAGTCGATCGGTATACTTAATAGTGGGTCTGGAACCAATATTTCGGGTAGTTACTAACGTCAGCACAAACTCATTATACCCTGTATCACAGTGTGGTGTAGGTTATAAAAAGATTTATTTCTATTCAAAATCTTCAACGATGGTGAATAAAAAAATCTATAAATTTAAATTGGCGCTTTAAGGGTTAATACGACTGACCAAGTGCTCTGTCAAAAAATCTGTAAAATTACTGTCAATTTGAATTATCAAACTTTTAGCAGATTTCTTTGCTAAAATATATATTTTAAGTAAATTCTCTGTCATTCAGTTTTATAAAATAACAGACATTTTTCTGCAATTTTACTGGTTCTTTTTGCTAAATTAACAAATATTTTTGTGTAGATTTATGTTAATTTTAAAGAAATATTTAGTTATTCCCTTTTGAAAAAAAATTTTGTTAGTTTTTTTGTTTGATCTTAAAAAAATATTTGGAAATTTTATTCTTAAAAAATTAACACTTAAAAAAAACTTAGAAAATTTTCTTGTGTTCATTTGTGATTAGCAGATTTTTTTGCTGTTTCGACACCTACACTCTTAAAAGTGGTTTAGTTACTGTTTCTAAAAAAAAAAAAAATAATATGTAAATTTTCGTAATTTTAGCCGTTTTTACAGTAAAAATTATTCAGTTATTTTTTTCGGATTTTGCAGTTATTTTTAAAGTTATTAATTAACATTTAAAAATAACTAAAAAGTGTTTTTCCAAGCAAAACTTTGGTAATGGGTAGTGATTATATAACACATTACCAGGTATGTATATAACTTATTTGTAGCATTATTTTATGATGTCTTACCAAACATTTGTTCCACACGTATTATTTTCAAGTAAAAAATTATGCATTACTAATAATTTGCTATTATTTCTAAACATTAAATCATGGATGACTTAAATTTGGTTACATTATGTATTATTTGAAAGTTTGAAATAATGCATTATTTTCAATTGGATGCATAAGGCATTACAATAACATAAAAAATAATTATTTTATAAAAAAATGCATAAGTTTAAACTAGAGATAGGCTCACGACAGGAAATTTCTAACGACACGAGCATATTTTATCTACTTACACTCACTTACAATCACGTGAGTAAATTTAATACAAAATTACTTTTTCACTACTCGTAACACCTTATATATTATCTTCTGGTATGCTATATTATTTCATTTCTCGAAACCTATAAAATATCATATATTTTACACCTTACTTGTATTCTTCGTTATAAATTTATGACTTACTAGCCGTATGTGGAATAAACTCCCCGCAGACATCTTCCCAACCAGCTACAATTTGGAAAAATTCAAATTAAACGTCCACAAACACTACTCCCTCTTTCCTTCTCCTCATAACTTATTTTACTAATACCAACACAATGCAGTAGGGGGCATCCCCTGAGTGTTGGCTCAAAGTAAAAAAAAAAAAATATTCCGGGAGGTACACTTACATTCCAAATTTCAAGTCTATAGCCTCAGTTGTTTGTAGAAATATAAAATGTACCAAACAAAGTACATTTTCTATCCCTTTTACTCTCTTAGAATCAGCATTTCCAAAAATACAGCCTCATTGGATTTACATTTCAGAGATGCACCCACATTCCAAACTCAGGTGTTTATCTTCAGTGGTTTGTGGAAATAAAAAAAGGACCAAAGTACTTTTTTTAACCCCTTTTACCCCCTTAGAATTATCATTTCCAAAATCGCATCCTTATTGGATCTACATTTCAGGAGATCTCAAATTTCAAGTGTATTGCTTCAGTGGTTTGTGGAAATAAAAAAAGGATCAAAGTACCTTTTTTGTACCCCTTTTACCCACTTAAAATCAACATTTCCAAAAACCCAGCCTTATTGGATCTACATTTCAGGAGGTCCACCTACATTCCAAATTTCAAGTGTATTGCTTCAGTGGTTTGTGGAAATATAAAAAGTACCAAAATACCTTTTTTTACCCCTTTTACCCCCTTACAATCAACATTTCCAAAATCGCAGCTAAATTGATTGTTTGATATTTGCTAGAAATGGTTTTTTTCTGTTGTTGGATCTTAAATTCCTAATTTTAAGTTTTTATTACCTTCATTTAAGCATGGGATGCTACATTCCAAATTTCAAGCTAATAAAACCATTATTTAAGTATATATAAAAAGTACCACAATACCTTTTTTACCCGTTTTACCCCCATAGAATCATTATTTCAAAAAACCAGCCTTAGTGGATCTATTTTTCGGGATATGCAGCTACATTTCAAATTTCAAATCTCTATCTTCATTGGTTTGTTGAACTATAAAAAGTACTAACGTACCTGTTTTTGCACATTTTACCCCCTTAGAATCAACATTTCCAAAACCTAAGCCTTAGTTAACATATATTCCGGGAGGTGCATCTATATTCCAAATTTCAAGTCTCTACACTAAGAAAATTATGTCATTAACTGTTTGTAGGTTATTTTAAAAAGTAATCAGTAAAGTTATTTTAAAAGAAAAATCACTTATTTTATAAGGGACTTAATTTTTTTACCATTTCTGTAGTTTAAAAAATATAATTTACTGTCTTAAAAATGAATGTTCTGTTACATTTATTTTCTGCAGTAAAAAATTTCTTCTATAGTTTTACTGTTTTTCAATACAAAATAAGTGAATATTCAGTAGTATTTTAATGTTTTGGTTAGTCATTAAATTAACATTTAAAATTGACTGTAATGTGTTTTTATTTTAAGTGAAAAAAACAGTGGAATGGTTTTTAAATAAAATTTCGTTTGTTTTAAGTGAATATTCACTGGAATTTACCTACATAATTTTTTGAGTGTAGCTTCAGTGGTTTGTGGAAATATAAAAAGTACCAAAATACCTTTTTTACCCCTATTCCCAAGAATCAACCTTTCCAAAAACTCAGCCTTAAAGGATCTATACTTCGGGAGGCGCACCTCCATTCCAAATTTTAAGTTCCCATTTCGTTCCCTGTTTTATTCCATTTGTTTCCCTGTTCCATTCCGATTAGTCCCATGTGGCTTTCATTCCGTTCCGAATATGCGCTTACATGCGCTAAAAAACAAAAAATTCTTTGCCTTCTTAGAAATCTCTTTTCGCTAAATGACCCTGCATTTCAAATTTAAAGTTTCCAGGACCATTAGTTCAGGAATTATAATAAATACCAAAATACATTTTTTTACCCCCCTTATAATCGGAATTTCGAAAAAGTACGTTTTCAGAATTTTTTCCGTTGTTGGAACCACCACTGCAAATTTTAATATTTTTGTAGGCCCTTAATTTCAAAAAATATAAAAAGTACCAAAGTACCATTTTTTACCCCTTTTTACCCTTAGGAATCCGAATTTCCAGAAAGTCCTTTTTTTGGAATGTTTTTCTGTTTGAGGATCCTACATTTCAAATTTCAAATTAATTTATTTTTTTTTCAGAAAAAATAAAAAGTACCAAAGTACTCGCTTTTTCCTCTTTTTCAACCCTTCGTTTTTACCCCTTAAAATCAAAGTTTCCAAAAACCCAGCCTTAGCGGATATGTATTCCGGGAGGTGAAATTACAATCCAAATTTCAAGACTCTAGCTTCAGTGGTTTGGGCTGTGGAATGATGCGTGATTAGTATGTCAGTCAGTCAGTCATCAGTCAGTCACGGAACTACTTTATATATATAGATTTTATACCTTACTTTGAGTCTCATCGCCTGTTAAAATCATCAATGCTGCAATGTATAAAATAAGAGATCCTATACCTTATTTTATACCTTATTTGGTAATCTAAGTTTTGCTGGGTTGTTTTAAATGAAATGAAGTAGTTAATCAAGACTGATATTTAACAAACCGCGTCTGCTAACATCAGCAGATTTCTCATGTGGCTCAATATGGGTGTATTTTCAGCAGATTTTACTGCTGATTGGATAGAGAATTTATTTTAAGTGTAGTTCACAAGTTAAAGCAGCTAAAAGTTAATAAAAAGCCAAGACGAAAGGTAAGAAAGGTAACCGAATATCGATATCTTTCACAGGAGCAATCTCTCCCTTTTTCGAATTTCAAAAATTCAACAGGGCTTTGAAAATCTCTACAAACGCGTAGATTTACCGCAAAAGTGACAAAAAATACAGAAAATTTTAAAAAATCCTGAAAATTTTTAAAATGCCCTGCGAGTCCCGGAATTAAAATATTTGGAAGATACCTAGATTCCAAAAATACTGGAATCCCGAAAATTGTTCTTCAATCTCGAATCCCGTAATTCAGAAAAACCAACACTGATTGGAAGCCCTTGCAAAAAAGACAGCATAATTATATAAATTTAAAACAGAAATATTATTTTGTTGAAACTTTTTCAATGAGAATATCATAGTTAATTTTAGTTAACTTTATCAAACCTATCAAAATATAATTTTTTAAAGGTCAACTATAACAATTTTTATTTTTTTAATAAAAATTAATTAGAATTTGAAAGAAAATATTTTTTTTTTATAAAAATAATCCACTTTTGACAAAATTGTTAGATTTGAATGTATTTTAGTCCAGTTTTTTCAGTGTACTAAGCAATTAGTAAAGGAGGGATATAAAATATTTTAATAATTTTTTTTATTGAAATATTTTTTTAGTTTATAAACCCCTACAAATTACACAATTAATAATATACATGGTTTTTAATATTTTTAAGATTGTTCGTTCATTTGCATAAATTACGGCATTTAACACACAAAAAAATAAAACATAAAAACCTTTGGAAATCTTCATAATTTAGGTTTTTAATTGCTCTTCTTTCAAAAACAAAAGGAAAAAAACTAAGGGTTTTTAAATATTTTCGTCGGTCAGTTTTTTTGTTGTTTTCTTATTTTAATTTTTAAACAAAATTTTTGTTTTTATAGCCCTACCCATTAAATGAATAAATAAATATAGACCTACTTTCAAACATACATACAATACAATACATCCATCCATATATTCTCATTCATTAGTAAATGAATGTTGAGCTCGTAAATTTTTCTTAAAATTACAACTTTTTGCTTTTTGTAAATTAGATTTTTTTTGTTTAACAAAAAATAATCGTAAAAAAACATTCTTTTTTTATATGGTCAGTATAATTTTAAGGTTTGATGCTTTTGTAAATTATGTTGAAAACTATAAAATTTAAAGAGATTATCCGGAACAAAATTTAGTTTTTTTTTTTGGTGTTTAATTAAAAATAAAAGGTTTGAAAAATAATCTTATGCATAATGTGAAATCTTTTTTTTTAATATTTTTTAAACATATGTTAAGACCTTTTTTATAAAACGATATTAGACATTATAGAGTTAAACTTCATATCATTAAATTTATACGATTTTATAGTCATGTAACTATAATTAAAACATATTTACTAAACACCTGGATCGACATAAAATATCACATATTATATTCTTAATAATAGTGTGAATGTGAAACAAAATCTAGTCTTTCATTATAAGAGTTTAAAATCGTATTTTGGTATCGGCAGAAAAATCTATTGAAAATATAGCAATTTTGAACCATATGAGAAATCTGCTGATTCTAGCACATGTAATTTAAAAAATAATCTTAATCTTAACAATATCGGTCGAAACTTCAGAAAAATATGTCGTCAGATGAAAAATCTGGTGATTTTAGAAAAAAAATAGCGAATTCTACCAGGTTTGATTTAGAAATCTCTGCCGAATCAAGAAAAAACTTTTCAGTATTAAAGAAATTCTAAATAAAAAAAACAAAGAGTCGTAGACATTTTCTAACCGAATAACTTTTCTTATCATTTACAATGTAAAAAGTATTATCTCAAATATTTTTACCATGATAATGTTTTTAGGCTGGTGTATAATTTTAAAAAAGTTGCAGGACGCCACCTCAGTTTGACTACACTCAAAAAAGTATGTCGGTAAAATCTACTACAAAAGACAGTTGTTTTGACTACATTTTGTTGTTGAAAAGGCGTCCACTACACATTACGGTAAAAACAACTGAATATGTTGTTGTTTTTAACTATTGATTTTCAACTACAAAATGTAGTAAAAACTACTACAAAAGACGGTATACAGTTGTTTTAACTACACTTGCCTGAAATTTTATTTAAAAAATTTTTTAAACGTTTAAGTGATTGATTTTTTTTTATTTAAAAAGCAATACATTTCAGTTGGTTGTATAGAATTTCGACATGAAATTGAATTTATCTGGAATTATAGAAGAAAAAAATTATATTAATAAAATGTTAAACAAAATAAATTGATTGTATTTACCTTTGTTTTTTTAATATTTCATTTCAAATTTTCACCGCTACTGATCAAAATTTGTCTGGAATAAAAAAAAAAACGAAATGCTTTGGCAAAATTGATTTATAAACAAAAAAGAATTAATTTGCAATGTTTCGAAAAAGTATGTACCTGTTCTGTTGTGTATACAAAGAATAGAAAGATGGCACGCTCATAAGAAAACAAGACACTGCATACATTGCATTTTGTTTTTTCCGATTGGTTTTTACACACGCTTATGTGAGCGCTATATTATACACACTTGTTATATCATTTATCCACTTATTTTCTTTCGCTCAAGAATATTTTTCCAAAAACATATTTTTTCTTATAATTAAATTTAATAAATTGTAATTTAATTTATTTAGATATTATTTATTTGGTATAAAAATAATTCCTTCCGCATCCCGCACGACCAACTCGTTCGACACATTCGTTTGCAATAAAAATTTCTAGAAAAAAACGAGTTTTTAGAAAAAAACTAAAAACAACTACATAAATCAACTATTACTACAGTGTAGTATATTTTTTGTATTTATTTTTTGAAACTACTACAAAAAAAAGTTGTTTGAGATTTTTTCACACAAAAACGACCGAAATTGTAGTTAAAAACCACAGCTACTACTTACTACACAAACAACCGTCATGTAGTAACTGCAATAATTTTCTGAGTGTATATAAGCTAACAAAAACCAAAAAAGAAAACAAGAATTACTATTTTCATTTTCTTAAGACCAAAAATTGTAATAACTTTGGTTTGTAACTTTGATAATAACTCACCACGTGGTGAAGAAAACTGTTTTTCACCAGCTGGTGAATAAAAAGTAACAAAATTATTTTTCAACAAAAAAAAAATTTTTTTTCATCAATTTTTTTTTTCATAATTTTTTTTTTTTTTCATTTTTTATAAATTTTTTTTACATCAAAAATTTTTTTCCATCAATTTTTTTTTTCATCAATTTTTTTTTCATCAATTTTTTTTCATAAATTTTTTTTTTTTTTCATCAAACTTTTTTTTTAATCATTTTTTTTTAATCATTTTTTTTTATCAAATTTTTTTTTCATCAATTTTTTTTTCATAAAATATTTTTTTTTCATAATTTTTTTTTTCATCAATTTTCTTTCATCAATTTTTTTTTCATCAAAATTTTTTTTTCATAAATTTTTTTTTATCATATTTTTTCCATCAAATTTGTTTATCAAATTTTTTATTATCAATTTTTTTCTCACCAAAAAACTTTTTTTTATACCCTCCAACCACAGTATGGGGGTATACTCACTTTGTCATTCCGTGTGTAACGCATCGAAATATCGGTCTAAGACCCTATAAAGTATATATTATATTGATCAGTGATCGATTCTAAGACATTCTAGCGATGTCCGTCCGTCCGTCCGTCCGTCTGTCCGTCTGTCCGTCTGTAGAGGACACGATACATTCCAAAATAAAGGAGCTAGACTCCCGAAGTTTGGCACGAATATGTCTTATATTTCTAGGCAGGCTAAGTTCTGAAATGGGCAAAATCGGACCAAGGGGAAAAAAGTTCCCCCTTAGAGAACTAAACTAACCTAAGAAAAACCGCATTTTTTGCAGTGTTTTTTGTACATTTCTTCAGCAAATTCAACATTTTTATGTCAGAATAAGGTGCCCCCAACGTCTCCCACCAAACTCCCACCTACCACAAACCCCCCCCCCCCCCCCCCCCCCCAAAAAAAAAAGACGCCCCTGGAAATTTTTTTATATTTTTTTTTTAAATATTGTAGGGTATAAAAGATTCGGCAGAGCCGAATGTAACACTCTCACTTGTTTCATATATCTTTTTCATCAATTTTTTAAACATAATTTTGTTTTTCGTTAAAAAAAAATATTTTTTTTTTTTACCAAAACAACCTTTTCACCAAGTCTAAGCTTTTTGCATAAAAATTTTCCATTTGTTTATGAAATGTGCATAAAACAAGTGAGAGTGTTATATTTTTTGGTGCCGAATCTTTTATACTCTCCAAAATGTAAAAACACATTTTTGCAATTATTTTTGCACTCACTTACAAATGTACAGTAAGGGTGGGATAGTGTCGTGTGAGATTTTAAGCAGCAATATTTGGAAGCGCTAGATTCGCTCATTTTGTGAGGTTGGTAAAAAAAGTGTATGAGCCAAAAAATGGGGGAGGTCGGATAGGATCTAGGGGTCGCTCATCGGGGTCAAAGATTGGCGTAGAGGGGAAAAAATCCACAAAAAGCCCCAAAACTCCCCTGATTTTGCTCCTAGAGGGGTCAAATATGAGAACGGCCCCCATTATTTTTTTCCCCTGAACACTTTTGCCAAACATACCTAAGCCCCATCTCCAATCCCTAAGGGGGTCCCATACAAAGGTTCAATTTTTAAAAAATCTTTCTTCTACCGCTCTAGTTGTCCTAAAAATCACCCTAGAGGAATCAAATGTATGACCGACCCCCAATATTTTTTCAACCCCAACATTTTCTTAGAACATACCTACCCCCTATCTTCAATCCTTAGGGTGGTCCCCATACATTTTTTTTTATTTTTTCTTAAATTGTCATATTAAATCAGCTCCTACTGGTCCAATGGTGCCTCCTAGAGGGGTCATTATCAAGACCAACCCCCATTAATTTTTAGCCCCCAACACTTCTTCTGAACATACCAATTCCATATCTCCAATTCCTAAGGGGTCTCCCACACAAAACGACATTTTTGTAAATCTTGCTCCCACCGCTCTAACTATCGCAGGGGTGACCCTAGAGAAGTTAAATGTGTGACCGACCCCCAATATTTTTTGAGCCCCAACATTTTCCCCAAACAAACCTACCCTCTATTTTTAAGCCTTAAGGGTGTCCCCACACAATTTTTTTTTTTTTTAATTTTTTTTTATAAAATTTGCGCCTACCGCTCCCACTGTGCCTTTTAGGGACGGGAAATGCAGACTGACCCCCATTAATTTTTGCCCCCTACATTTTTTCTGAACATACCTACGCCGTATTTCCACTTTGTAGGGGTGCTCCCCTGTGGAAAACTAAGTGTTTGAAACCAAATTCGGCAAAACGTCTGGACAAGGAGTGCTAATGTTTGCGCGTTTTAAAGAGCAGTGGGAAAATATAAAAGACAAACCGTACAGTCTTGGCATATAAGATGAGGAAGTGGCAGGCAACATACCAGCTCAAGTCCAAACTGACATCAAGTTGTTTTGTTGGGCTCAAATAAAAGAAAAGCAACCCAGAGACGACTACAAGGAGTTTCTTGAAATTGTTTTATTATACCTTGGCGAAAATATTACTAATAAGCATTTTAGCCCACCAGGACCCAACAGTCATGCTCGATGGATGGCAAAAGGCATATATTGCCTAAAAATGTTTTTGATCCGAAAATATATCGGTTTGGCCAAAAAAGAATTAAATGCACTTCTTGATGTGACCGTTTTCATCATAACAATTTACGTAAAAGCTTGGTTTAGCGCTACCAAAGCAATAGAAGCTACAAATAATGATTTGAATTTTTTGAAAGCGATTGCCAATTATGCTTCAATTGATAAGATTCTGTCGCAACGATTGGTCAAGAGATTCTGTGGACATCGCTGGTATCTCAGTGGCGAAGGTGTTGCTCTCGCACTATTTGATTCGAATATCTCTTGTGAAATAAAACGAAAAATGTCGAATGCAATTCGTATATTTGAAGAAGAGAAAGAGGAATTGGAGGAAGAGTTATCTGACGATGAGATGGAGGAATCGTCTAACGAAGACAGCGAGGAAGAAGAAGACGATGATATCGGGGAAGAAGATGCCTCAGAGGATAGCGGCGACAGTGGCAACAAGGATTGTAATCCTCCAGTACATGTTGTTGGATTCGAAGTTGTGAAAAGAATTAACATGGCATCGAAACAAGTGAATCAAGAACTCATAAAAACTGATTTAAGCCACTACGTCACACCTGAGACTCCAAAATTTTTTGCACGCTTCGGAATAACAACAAATTTCATTGCTTCCCATCCAAATACTTGGGAAAATCGTCAGGACTACCAGCGAGCGCTGCAAATATTACGTAAATTACATGTTGTCAACGACGCTGCCGAAAGAAGCGTAAAATTAATAGAAGACTATAACAACGTGTTGTGCCGGAACGAGGAGGAAAAAATAGTTTTGCTTCAGGTCGTGGCCGAAAATCGGCAACAATATCCATCACACGATAAAAATAAATTAAATTGATTTATAGTTATATTATTTAACATTTTACACCTTGAAGATAGAGGGTAGGTATGTTTGAAGAAAATGTTTTGGCTAAAAAAATATATGGGCAGGTCATACATTTGACTTCTCTATATACATTATTAATTTAGTTTTCCCCAGGGGAGCACCCCTACAAAGTGGAAATACGGCGTAGGTATGTTCAGAAAAAATGTAGGAGGCAAAAATTAATGGGGGTCAGTCTGTATTTACCGTTCCTAAAAGGCAGAATGGGAGCGGTAGGCGCAGATTTTATAAAAAAAAATTAAAAAATAAAAAAATGTGTGGGGACACCCTTAAGGCTTTAAAATAGAGGGTAGGTTTGTTTGGAGAAAATGTTGGGGCTCAAAAAATATTGGGGGTCGGTCACACATTTAACTTCTCTAGGGTCACCCCTGCGATAGTTAGAGCGGTGAGAGCAAGTTTTACAAAAATGTCATTTTGTGTGGGAGACCCCTTAGGAATTGGAGATATGGAATTGGTATATTCAGAAGAAGTGTTGGGGGCTAAAAATTAATGGGGATTGGTCTTGATAATGACCTCTCTAGGAGGCACCATTGGACCGGTAGGAGCTGATTTAATATGACAATTTAAGAAAAAATAAAAAAAAATGTATGGGGACCACCCTAAGGATTGAAGATATGGGGTAGGTATGTTCTAAGAAAATGTTGGGGTTGAAAAAATATTGGGGGTCGGTCATACATTTGATTCCTCTAGGGTGACTTCTAGGACAGCTAGAGCGGTAGGAGCAAGATTTTTTAAAAATTGAACCTTTGTATGGGACCCCCCTTAGGGATTGGAGATAGGGCTTAGGTAAGTTTGGCAAAAGTGTTCAGGGGGAAAAAATAATGGGGGCCGGTCTCACATTTGACCCCTCTAGGAGCAAAACCAGGGGAGTTCTGGGCCTTTTTGTGGATTTTTCCCCTCTACGCCCAACTTTGACCCCGATGAGCGACCCCTAGATCCTATCCGATCTGCCCCATTTTTTGGCCCATGCATTTTTTTTACGAACCTCACAAAATAAGCGGTTCTAGCGTGTCGAAATCGAAAACTCGTGCACTATCCCACCCCTAATGTACAGCTCTTTTGGTTTTTTAATGGGGTCCTCGACTGATATTTCAATTCGTTTTGCATGGAATAGCAAAGTAATATAACATTATTTTTCCTAAAAAAACTTTGCTTTGGCAAGTCTTCCGCAAAACATTATCATGATTTAATGTTTTGGGCAAGAGTACAAAATTCGCCCTCATTTTTATAGAAAAATGTCTCAGAATTCCAAACTTTATTTATAGAAAATATTTTGATTCTTATTTGACCCTGAATGTAAGAATTATTTGATTAAAAAACTATCTCAAATTTTAGGAAAAATGTCCTATAGCTTTTCTATAGAAAACATCCTTCAGCAACTGAGATTTTTTCTTTAGAAAAAATGTTACAGAATCTACTCAGAATCTGAGTTTTTCTATGGGGAAATATATTTCTGAATTTTAGAATTTTATTTATGGAAAAAGTTTAAAGAATATGAGAGATTTCTCTATTTGAAGAATCTTTTAGAAACTAAACAAAAAAATATTTTTTTTTAGTTAAAAATTGAAAAAATTTTAATCGCGAATATTGCTAATACGTCCGCTAACTTAAAAAAAAAACTGATATTACAATGGGAATTAGTCGTAAATTCAAATCAAACTAAAAATAATTACATTGAATCATTTTTTTTTTTCACAAAAAAAAAAAAGATTTTCGCGAAAAAATTCAGACACCAAAAAAAAATCTTGTAAAATGACAAGAAAAGTATGTAACTTTTTTTCTTGCTACCTCCTATTTGGCAAGAATTCCTTGTTATTTTACAAGCTTTTTACCAATAATTTTGTAATTTTACAATGTTTTTACCGATAAAATTGTGGTACTGTACAATAACTCCCAAATGAAATGACTCCCAAAAAAAATGAAACAACTCCCAAAAATTTTATATACGATTTGGGACTTAGGTTAGGTTAGGTTGTAAGTGGCTGCTGACGTTTTACGTCAACACACGTAGACTCTGAGGTCCATTGTGATACCACGGGACCGTAATAGGTTTCCCTACTAGTCCCTGTCGTTAAACCAGTTTGAGATTCTTATGAAACTCCTTAGATGATGAATTTTGACATCCGACAAATCAGAAAGATCGTACAGCTCCCTAGATCCCAGTGAAGCAAGTCTCTGACCAGAAAGTGCCAGGCAATGGCAAATAAAGTGTTCGATAGTTTCCAACTCCTCTTCATCCATGCAACTTCGGCAAAAGTCATTCGAAGGCACATTTAACCGCTCTGCGTGCTTCCCTATAAGACAGTGTCCGGTAATTATAGAAACCACCGTCGAAATCTCTCCTCTTGGAAGCGATATCAGCTCACTTGTGCGCCCCTGATTAAGAGAAGGCCAAATCAGTCGTGTTGTCTCACACATCCATCAATTTGCCCACCTTTGATTGGTCTCCGTCGCAGAACATAGCCGTAGGTTTTGCTTGCAAGTTTCTAGAGGCATACCAACACATTCCAATTCTGTTGGAACGTGTAAGGTAGTTCCTAGTCTTGCAAGCTCATCGGCTTTGCAATTCCCTGGAATGTCTCTGTGCCCTGGGACCCATATGAGTCGTATGTTGAACTGCTTGGCCATCTCATTTAAAGACGTGCGGCAGTTAAGGGCAGATCTTGTTTTCAGAAACATTGAATCCAGGGACTTTACCGCGGCTTGACTGTCAGTATAGATGTTGACTGCGGTTGTAGACAAGACATTGCAGCTCAACCAGTCAGCCACTTCCTTTATTGCCAGCATCTCAGCCTAGTAAACACTGCAATGATCTGGCAATCTTCGGGATAGGCTCAATCCAAGCTCTTCCGAATAGACTCCAAAGCCCACTTGTTCGTGCAGCCTCAATCCATCTGTGTAAAAATTTATGGTGGCTCCACTACCCGGAATGTTCCCCATCCAAGACTCCCTGGATGGTATCATAGTGGTAAAGTGGCGCTAAAAGAGGCTCAAAGAGGCTCAAAGAGGGAGCACAGTCCACATTTTGTGGTATTGTTATCTTCTTCAAGATCGCTATGGCCACAATCGCTGCTCCTCCATTGCAGCGTGCTATTAAGTCGAATTGTCGACGCAGCCGCATACTGCCTACCCAATATGTCCAATGTTATTAGGTGAAGGAGGATTTCTAATGCAGCCGTAGGTGTAGTACGAAGAGCACCAGTGATGCACATCGACGCCATTCTCTGTACCTTCTTGATAAAGACACAGTTCGCGTTTGTTTCTAAGGCACGCCACCAAACAATGATTCCATACAGCAAAATTGGACGCACCACTGCTGTATAGATCCAATGAACGACCTGAGGGCCAAAACCCCATCGTTTTCCAATGGCCCTTTTACAGGAATATTAAGCAATCGTTGCTTTTCTCACCCGTTCCTCAATATTACGCCTGAAATTCAACTTCCTATCTAGAAATACTCCAAGATACTTCGCTCCATCTGAGAAGGTGATTTCAGGGCCGTCCAGAGAAATAGAATCAAAAGCAGGAATCTTATTTTTCCTTGTAAACAAAACAAGCTCTGTTTTACTTGGATTAACTCCTAGACCACAGTCTCTTGCCCATTTAGACAGATCTTTCAGAGAACCCTGAAGAATGTCCCTCAATGTTGGCAGATGCTTCCCCTTTACCGCTATCACGACATCGTCAGCATATGCGACAACATGACAACCACGTGCTTCTAGAGATAGCAGCATTGAATTCAAGGTTCCAAAGAAGCGACGAAAGAACACCTCCTTGTGGTGTGACGGACGCTCCCAATTCAGACGTTATACGTCTATTGGCAAGTAGGTTTTCCACCATTAAAACGATCCCACCCTTTACTCCCAGACCAGACAATGACAAAATTATCGAGTCTGGGATGACATTATTAAATGTCCCCTCTATATCAAGAAAGGCCACCACCGAAAGCGATCTCTCTATGGTACCAACGAGCTCATGCAGAGCTGTTTCCGTGGATCTACCCTTGCTGTATGCATGTTGCTTTGTCGAAAGCAACCTCGGGTCAATCACTCTACGCAAATATGAGTCTATCATTCGTGCCATTGTCTTTAACAAAAAAGAAGACACACTAATTGGTCTGAAATCCTTCGGAGCTGTGTGGGAACTTCTCCCAGCCTTCGATATAAAGACGACTTTGGTATCCCTCCATTTTAAAGGAATATACGACCAGTTAATGCATGCTGTGTATAGATTATACAGCAACGGGGCTATATAGTCCAACACTTGCTGCATCTCAGCCGGGATTATACCATCAGGTCCCGGGGATTTATAGGGCCTGAAGCTTTTTATCGCCCATATTAATGTTGGCATATTTATTATTTCCGAAGCAATTTCAGATGCTTGGGCGTCAGAACGTTCCAAAGCTTGAAAAGGCGTCATGGAATTGCCCGGAAAATTAAAAGGAGATCAAGCGACTCTCCACTGAAGGAAGACCACAACCCATTAGGATCTTTCAGGTATCCCAGGGTGCAAAGAGAAGAAGCCAGAACCTTGCGCAGCCTGGATGCCTCAGAAACGTCTTCTATATTTCCACAGAAGTTTTTCCAAGAATCACATTTTGCATTTCTGATCATCTTCTTATAACTCTTAAGCTGCAGCCTGTATGCAGACCAGTTCTCGTCCGCTCTTGAAAATTTTGCATTATTAAAGAGCTTTCTGCAGAAATCTCTGCTCGTCTGCAACTCATTTGACCACCAAGGTGGCTTTTTTTCCCCTCTAGTTTTTGCCGAAGAGCAAGACTCATCCAGGCACCTATTACAAACATTTGTTATATGGTCAACCAGATAGTCAATTTCCGCCAAACTATGCTGTTCAGATAAGGGTTCTTCACCCAAAAGCAAAGAAAAAGTCTCCCTATATTTCACCCAGTTTGTTGATTTGGACTTATTTAATTATGAAATTAGTCTCAGTGTAGTGGGACTTATTGCACAAATTTTGTTGGGATTTATTTCATTATGATATAACTTCCAAATGAAAAAAACCCAACAAAAAATAGTTTAGGAGTTATTTCATTTCTTTTTAAGCATTGGGAGTTATTTCATCAATGATGGGACTTATTTCATTTTAATTGAAAACAATATATGTCGTACGGACATACACAGAAAAAAATATGGAGGAAACAAATTTGAGTAATCACTTGTTTAAATTTAAAAACAAAAATTGAGTAATTTGTTAATTGACGCAATTAAAAATTTACTCAAAAATTTTAAAAACAATTTAAGTAAATATTTTAATAAAAATTTAATAGTTTTTTTTATTTTTTTTAAACTCTCATAGTTTTTTGAATTCTCGTTTAGTTTACTGTTTTTTGTGTATGTATATGAAAGTTTGTAATCGTCATTATAAAATTTTCCTATGTTTTTGAGACATAAATATGTTTGGTAAAGTTTGAAAAAACAAGTTTTTTTTTTTTTTTTGGTAAAAAAATTTAAAACTTTTTTAAACTTTAAGCGTCCAACCTAAATCAAGCGGACGTAAAAATTTCAAATTTGACGTGTTTGTTTTTGTTTCTTTATGTCTTGCGCGACGCAATTTGATTCTGGTTCGACCCTAAAAAAATAAATCGATAAATTTTGAAAATTGACACAATTAAAAATTTACTCAAATTTTTTTTCGAACATTTAATAAATTTTTATTAAAAATTTACTCAATACTATTAAATCGTTTACTGGTGCAAAATTGAGTAATTTTTTACTCAATAGTATTAAAAATTTACTCAAATATTTTTTTTATTTTTTTCTGTGTAGCGCCCAAGGTTATAATATTGAATTTATACTTGAATTGTACTTGAATTCTTTTAATTTTCAAGTGGTTTACTGGGATGTCATATAAGGTTTTCAAACCCGCATCCTGGCTTATCCATATGCATGCTACAAATATTTTCTTTGGCTGGTCATTTGGTATGGAATGGCAATTAGTCAAAATACTGCATGAAAATTGCATTTTTTAGAACAAGTAAAATTTTGAGCGAATTTTAGTCTTACAGATACTGCCAGTACATTGAACCGCATAATAACCTTGGAATCATAATAAATTCTTCTGACTCGATTTTTTGTTATTGTGAGTTTATAAAAACAAAAGCAAATTATTTATCTATCTTCTATTTCTGTGTTAGGAGGCCTGTTTGTTTTTTTTAAGTGCGTTGACTCGCTAAAATTTTTTGCGTGAATTTTTTCATCATTTATTTTTGTATATTTTGGGTTTAAACATATTTATAAACATAACAGCACAAATATATATATATGAGGCATTCCACACCAAATGTTCCATTACAGAAAAACATGTGTCCCATGAATTTCTGAATAGGTGGTATTGTCTCGGAAAATTCCGATTTTGGTGTTTTTAATTTTTCAAAACCTAGACGTAGGAGGCGACGCTAAATATTAAAAAAAAAATGGTAAAATTTGTGGTAAAATTTATAACATTTTTTTTTTCATAAATTTTTTTTAATTATTGTTGTGGTTTTTTGTTTAATAATTTTTTTTCATCAATTTTGTTTTTTGATCAGTCTTTTTTATTTTTTCAAAAAAAATTTATTTCATCAAAAAAAAAAAACAATTTTTACATCAAAAAAGAATTTTTTTTCATCAATTTTATTTTCGTCAAATTTTTTTTCATCAAAATTTTATTTATCAAAAAAATTTTTTTTTCGTCGACATTTTTTTCCATCAAATTTTTTTTTCGATAATTTTTTTATAGGGTTTGATTTTAGAAACATAGTTTCTTTGGGAAATGTTCTTAGAATTTCTTGTAGATTATGTTTTTGCTATACGATTTTTGACAAAAAAAATCGACCCGCCCTAATGTTTATAGTTAGTCTCGGTAATACATTCTCTATAAAAAATTTTATTTATTCTGAAATATCGAAGAAATGGCGATGAATACATAGAGGATATTTAAAAACAAACTAATGAAAAAATTTTAGATTTTTTTTTATTTTTTATTATATTTTTTTTTTGTATTAAATAAGCTAATCAATTAAAATTATAATTAAAAAATACAAAAGAAAAAAAATCAAATTTTTTTTTTATTATTTTTTTTTGTTTTTTTGCCGCAAGTGAACGTTGTTTAGCAACAAATGAAAATTTTTTAGCAAAATATGTTATCAAGACCAACTAAAACCCTATTACGTGAACTTATCAAAACTAAAAAAACCAGCGAGAGTGTTAAATTCGGCTGTGCCGAATCTTTTATACCCTACAACACCTTAAAAAAAAAACACAGGGGCGTCTTTTTTTTTTGTGGTGGTTGGAGTGGGGGTGGAAGACAACCTTCCTGGATCTAACTACAGGACTTTGAACTTCTTCTGACATAAGAAATGTTTCGTTTGCTAAGCAAAAATACAAAAAATCTATAAAAAAAAATGGCGTTTTTTCAGAGTGTTTAAGCCAAATTGTCACCCTACTTATGGTCACCCCTTTTTTAAAGCTGTGTTTTATATCGGAGTAATTGACACCTAGGCGGCGCTTTTGTTATTATATATTTTCTTTTGTTTTTTAATTCTAAGTTTAACGAATGCCATTGAACAATAATTTAGCTTTATCGTTGTAAATTTTTTCGATACCAAAAAAGTTGTAAATTTGTTCGCGCTCTTGGATTTTCTTTCAAAATAATTTAAATTGTAAATTATTTTTGGATTAATTTTTAATAAACAGGAAAGTATTTATTACTTACTTCACCAAATTTACTTGAAAAAACAATCACTTGTGTTTTTTTTGGTTTTATTTTTCTTTTTGGTTCCAGACTGCAAGCCAGACATCCATTGTCACCCCCCATTTGTTGTCGATTTTTATAGAATTCAATTGGAATTTTTTATTGGTCCTAATCGAACCGGATTGCAGTGGAACCGTTTGTTGTTGGAAAACCATTAAATAAGGTGAAGTACCTTTACATTTCCTTTCGAAAAAATCCTCAGTTTTTCCTTTAAAATTTTTTTTATTTGATAAACAATTTTAAGGAAATATTTTTTGGAGGTAAAAAAGGAGTAAAAATACTCCTATATATAAAAGAAATAAAAAGTAGTGCAAAAAGACACAAAAATAATTAAATTTAGAGCCACCCTCTTTTTATTCCGAATTTGAAATACAACTCTGAGTTTTTTGTTGATCTGGCAACACCATACGATCATCTGTTCATTTGATCATCTGTTGCTGTCACATTAATTATACCCTACACAGGGTATAATGAGTTTGTGCTGATGTTTGTAACTACCCGAAATATTGGTCCTAGACCCACCTTTAAGTATACCGATCGACTCAGAATCACTTTTTGAGTCGATTAAGCGATGTCCGTCCGTCCGTCCGTCTGTCCGTCCGTCTGTCTGTCTGTCTGTCCATGTAAACGGTGTAAACACGATACAGGTCGCAATTTTTTTTGATCAATTGACTTGAAATTTGAAACTTAAGTCTCTCTTGGCCCAAGGACGAAGCCTATTGAAATTGGAAAAAATCGGTCCATATTTAGACCTAGCCTCCATACAAAGGTCCTCTTTAGTTTTGGCTCAAATGACTCTAATAACCGTATTATAGAAGGTATCGTTTTGAAATTTGGAAGGTAAACATGTTTTGTCTTCACAAATCATCATTCCGAATTTCAAAGAAATCGGACCAGTTCTTCTTGTAGCCCCCATACAAACCACCTTCCCGATTTTCGCATAAATGTCTCAAAAGTCATGAAAATAGAAAATGTTTAATTAAAATTTTGTTTGTGTATGTTAAACGCGTACTTAAATAACCTTATCAAACCTGATAATCATCGGACCAGTTTTGGACTCAGGCCCCTTGTGAAAATTTCGCCCGATATTCAGTTGAAGCGGTTTATTGTCAACAAATAGAAGCCTATTTCACTCAAATTTGATTTGTGAGTGTTTTTTACACTTATTAAAGATTTTACAACATATAGATCTAATCGGTCCATGAGATCCATTTTCCGGGAAACTCTGGTGTAGGGTATTATATGGTCGGTCTTGACCGACTATAACTTTCTTACTTGTTTTTTATTAAATTTCTTTTTCTCCAAAATTTTTTCTGTTCCGAATCTTTTATACTCTCCAACATGTAAAAATACTTTTTTGCACTTAAGTAATACTCTCATTTACGAGATTTACATCTCTTTAGGCTTGAACTGCATCTTGCTATGCACATACGGATGGACAATATCTAAACTTAACAATATACATATGAACTTAATGGGGTCCTCGACCGAGGAATGGCAAATGAATAGAATATTATTTTTTCTAAAAAAACTTTGCTTTGGCAAGTACACCCAAATCTTACCCAAAATATTATCATGATTTAAGAGTACAAAATTCACAGGCATTTTTTTAATGGGCTATCAATTAAAAAATTTTATTTTGAAAAACTTTCTGAAACCGTTCTGCAATTTTCTATTTTTTAAAAACTGAATGAATCAAAAATTCGGCCACTTTTTTCCTTGTTTTTTTTTTAAGTTTAGATGTTTTTCTATTCATACAAATAAGTTTAAAAGCGCGTTTTTTGTTTTTTTGAGAAAATCGCATTTGAATATTGAATTTTACAACAATTTTGTAATTTTCTTGTTAGAACATAGCGTATGAGTAAAATTTTTGCAAATATTTGCTACTCATGCGCTATGTTGAAACACCAAAAAACAAACAAATTAGAACATTGCACACAGGGCCAGCATGATCCAATTCCGTCTGATAATGTGCTTCTAGAGGAATTCGAGGTCGCTGATTTAAAAATTAAGCTAAAAACCAAAAAAATCAAAATGGCGGATCCAATATGGCGGACAATTATTTCTAATTGTCCGATTGACCTCAAATTTTGTTTAATGCGGGTCTTGGAGTTACTGAATAAGAATTGTTACTCTGAATTTTGAAAAACAAAATGGCGGACTAAATATGCTTCTTAAGGTTTAAAGAATGATCCAACTCCGGCCAAAAGTCTTAATCCTTGTTGGATCCGGCTGAAAATGAACTTCTAGTGTATTTCGGGTTCGCTGATTTCAAAATTTAACTAAAAACGAAAAAAATTAAAATGGCGCATCCAATATGGCGGACAAATTTTTTTAATAATTGTCCGATTTAACTCAAATTTTGTTTTAAGGGGGTCTTGGAGTTAGTGAATCTAAATTACTGGCGCGAATTTTGAAAAACAAAATGGCGGACTAAATTTGCTTAGTAAAGTTTGTTACAAGTAATTAAAAAACGGTTATATTCCTTTTCTTTGTTGAAGCTAGCTGAAAGTGTGGCCTAGTAAATTTCCGGGTCTGTTATCTTAAAATCGAACTGATAAAATTCAATATGGCGGAAACAATATGGCGGCTAGATTTTTTAACTTTGTCTGATCTAACTAAAAATTAGTTTTTAGAGTATTAAGAGTGTCTGAAGTTAAATCTACGCACATAATTTTTATATATACATATATATTTTTTTATTTTTGATATAAATATGGAAATGGTGTAAATGACTTACTTAGTTTCAGAAAGCTTTTGGAAATGGTGACAACAAATTATTCACTTTTTTCTTTATTTTGGAAATTAAATAAAAAATCTTTGAATTTAATTGGAAATGGTGTAACTGATATTTTCCATAATTGTAAAAAAACACTAGAAATCAGGCACGTACGCAGGAATTTATTTTGGGGGGGGCCCAAAAATTTTTTTTTTTCAAAATTTTGTTTTTTCGCCTGAACATTTTTTCACCTACATTTTTTTTACATTTTTAGAAAACAAAACATTTATTTTAAATTTAAGAAAAAAAGGAGTCAATTTTTTTTTTTAAGAATTTGAAAATTTATGCAACTTTTCTTTAAAAATTCTCAAAAATACCTTACGAGTAAAAACTGAAAACACCTTTTTGAATTGTTCATAAATTTTTTCTTGGTTTTGTATTATAAACCATATTTATGCAGAAAACTTCTAAGAGCATTTTTGGTATACAAAATTCTCCAATTCTAAGATACATACCTAAGACAAATAACACTGTGCTACACCAAAAATATGCAGGGGTTCTCATATAAAAATTCGGGTTGGTTGGAGTCCATAGAGTACTGATATACTCATAGTTTTTCTGGATCACTTCGTTAAGTACGTTTTTTATTGGCAAATGTGTTGGAAAACGCAAATTCTTAAATTACAATTTTAAAAAATTATTACTTTGTTAGTTTGCAACTGATTTTCAATTTTATGGATTTGTTTTAAAGGTATAGGTCTTACCTTTCAAACAAAACAAAAATATTTAAAATCGATCAAGAATTGGCTGAGCTACGATCGCTTAAGTAAAAGAAAACCGAATTTTTTGAAAAATTTGTCATATTCTTTACACTCTAAGTTGAAAGTGAATCATTAAACAATTTTTTTGAATTCTTTGTAAAAAAGTATAGTAAAGTGGCTTTCCAAAACATCAAAAAACATAACAATCGGTTAAAAAATGAATGAGTTATGCTAAGTTTTGTGATAGGACATTTTTAATTTTTTTCAGAAACGCTTGTAATTCAAGCGTTATTCATAATTCTTGTTACTAGTAGTAATTTTATGCGCATATGCATATAAACTAGAGATAGGAACGTAATTAGATTTGTGTGTGATTCACACATGATCAGAAGTGAGCGTGATTGAAAATTAATTTTACTCACGTGGTTGTTAGTGAGTGTCAGTGTGAGTGGAATAAAAAAATGGGCGTGTCAGTTACTCCCAAATCCTATTTATAATTTTTTGGGTTTGTTTAAAAAATACCAGTGTTAATTCTTAAACAAAAAAATATTGAGAATAGGTTAAAAACAGGCTAAGGTGCGCTTGTTTAAGTAAAAAACCTTTTTTGAAGAGTTATACCTGCAACATTTTTATGACAGAAAAAGCTGTGCGCTTGCAAACATGCTTTCTTAAAACGAAATTGGTAAAATTGTGGGATCATTTGATGGAAATTTTACCTGTTTATAAATATACATGTGAGGCATTCCACACCAAATGTTCAGTGAGAAAAAAATTGTGTACCAAAATTTTTCAATGGGTCCCGGTTAAAAAAGTTTTTTATATAACTAGGGTGAGATTTCCATGCAAATGCATGTTTTTTGTCGAAAGCCTAAAAACGATATCGACCAATTATCTTTCCGAATCAAGAGATTTGCATTAAATGGCATCGATTTGTTTTCGCATATTTTGCATATTTTGGTGAAAATACATATTTTTGCATATTTTGATTTTAAATGCATATATTGTGCATATTTCGAACTCTTAAGTGCATATTATTGCATATTTTGGCATAAATTAGCAAAAACACAAATTGAAATTAATTTTTTTCAAAAACTATTTTAAATTTTTAAAATTTATTTTGAAAATCAGAAAAATTACTTTTTTTTTCTTCTTAATTTTTTTTTATAGATTTTCTTAATTTTTAAAAAAATCTTGCTAGACAAACATCTAATCTTTAAAAAAAAAAAATTACAAAAAAAAAAACAAAAGTGGCCGGATTTTTTATAAATTGACTTTTTTAAAAAATGGAAAATTTCAGAACGGGTTCTGAAAATTTTCCAAAAAAATTTTAATCGATAGCCGATACAAAACTATACAAGAATGTAAATTTTTGAGATTTTGGTGCATTTCGTTTTTATTTGATATATATTTAAACAAGGCAACTTGACACAAACTTGACCATTTTTCCAATATTTGACCACGCCTCCTAAGCCCAGTTTTTGAAAAATTTAACAACCAAAAACGTAATTTTCTTAGCTCCATTTATTAGGCATTCCACACCAAATGTTCAGCAAAAAAAAAAAAGTGGTGTCGTGTCAATATGAGATCATTTTCAAAGTATTCGCTCTTAGGGTACTTTTAAATAACAAAAATAAAATTTAAGTTTTTTCAAAAAGTGGGCCTTGTAGGCGTGGTCAAAAATTGAAAATATCTAACTTTTTTGCCTGAGCATCTTTACTTCAATATTTATGCAAATTAAATGAAACACAGTAAAGTCTTAAAGACAAAAGCTGTTTATAGATTTTTGAATGGGCTATCAATTAAATGGGCTATCAATAAAAGCTGAATGGGGTAACAATAAAAGCTAAGAAAATGAAAATTGGAACATTTTCAGAAGAAGTTCTGAATTTTTTAAATTTAAACTTAAACTTTATTTATCAAAAAACATGCCGCAATTTTATTTGTTTTTTATTTTTTTAAAAAAAGTTAAAGGAATTTTCTATCTGAAATTTTTAGAGATGTGTTTTGCCTTGTTTTCGAAAAATCAAAATTCAAAAATTGCAACACGCTTATTTTATACAATAATGGTATTTAAAACGTGTGCGTATGAGTAATATCAATACTTAAAAAATATTTTAAGAGGCGTGGCGTGAGTGAGTTTTTAATAACGATTACGCACGCTTATGAAAGAAAAAATTTAGTCACGCACGATATTTTATTTTGCTCACGCTCATTCACGCACACGTGAGTAGAAAAAAATAAGTTACGGTCACGATGTTCACGTGAGCGTGAGTAAAATAAAATATCGTGCTTGAATATTTTTTTTCTTTCATTAGCGTGCGTGATCGTGAATAAATACTCAGGCAAAAAAGTTTGATATTTTTAATATTTGACCACGCCTACAAGGCCCACTTTTTGAAAAAAACTTAAATTTTATTTTTGTTATTTATTAGTACCCTAAGAGCGAATACTTTGCAAATGATATCCCATTGAAACCACTATGGTTTTTCTGTAGTGGAACAGTTGGTGTGGAATGCCTCACATGGCTATCCATACAACGCATTTACAAATTTACGGTTCACATGTTTTTTTTTTCGCTGAACATTTGGTGTGGAATGCCTCATACGTATATTTATAAACAGGTAAAATTTCCATCAAATGATCCCACAATTTTACCAATTTCGTTTCAAAAATGTCAAATGTTTTTTGTCATAAAAATGTTGCAGGTATAACTCTTCAAAAAAGGTTTTTTACTTAAACAAGCGCACCTTAGCCAGTTTTCAACCGATTCACAATTTTTTTTGTTTAAGAAGTAACACTGATATTTTTTAAACAAACCCAAAAAATTATAAATAGGATTTGGAAGTAACTGACACGCCCATTTTTTTATTCCACTCACACTGACACTCACTAACAACCACGTGAGTAAAATTAATTTTCAATCACGCTCACTTCTGATCATGTGTGAATCACGCACAAATCTAATTACGTTCCCATCTCTAGTTTATATGCATATGCGCATAAAATTACTACTAGTAACAAGATTTATGAATAATGCTTGAATTACAAGCGTTTCTGAAAAAATTTAAAAATGCCCTATCACAAAACTTAGCATAACTCATTCATTTTTAAACCGATTGTTATGTTTTTTGGTGTTTTGGAAAGCTACTTTACTATGCTTTTTTACAAAAAATTCAAAAAAAAATTTTAATGATGCACTTTCAACTTAGAGTGTAAAGAATATGACAAATTTTTCAAAAAATACGTTTTTTTTTACTTAAGCGATCGTAGCTCAGTCAATTCTTCATCGATTTTTAATATTTTTGTTTTGTTTGAAAGGTAAGACCTATACCTTTAAAACAAATCCATAAAATCGAAAATCGGTTGCAAACTAACAAAGTAATAATTTTTTAAAATTGTAATTTAAGAATTTCCGTTTTTCAACACATTTGCCAATAAAAAACGTACTTAACGAAGTGATCCAGAAAAACTATAAGTATATCAGTACTGTATGGACTCCAACCAACCCGAATTATCATATGAGAACCCCTGCATAAATTATTTTTGGTCTTTTGTAGCACAGTGTAATTATATGTGCATTTTTTTATATTGAGTTATAGGAAAGAAAAGAAATTATTTTATTATGTTTGGTTAATATTTTATTACGTTTATATCAGTGTTGCCACCTCATGTGTAATTACACATATCATGTGTAATTTTGTTTTTCATGTGTAGTCCATGTGTAATTGTCTGCATGTGTAATTCATGTGTAATTTGAAATTTTTACTTTTTGGATCATTTTTTTTTTTTCATTATTTGTTTTAACAAAACTTTTAGCAGATTTTTCTGCAGAAATGGATATTTTAACGAAATTCTCTTTCATTCAGTTTTAAAAAATAACAGAAGTTTTTTAATTATTTTGCTGATTCTGTTTGCTGAGTTTACAAAAATATTTTTGTGAACATTTCAGCTAATTATTTTAAAATTTTACAGAATTTTTATTTTGTGAAATTTTAACGATTAAAAATTGTCAAAATTAAAAATAGCAGACTATTTTGCTAATTTGACAAAAATACTTAGTTATCATTAGTATTTTTCTAAATTTTATTAAAAAAAAATTGACGATTTAAAAAAAAAATAAAAAATGCAACAAACTGTTTCTGTGAAATAAGCAACATTTTCTGCCGTTTTTTGTCTTTAAAATTTAAAAATATGCTTAAAATTTTTATGAGCAGATTTTCAGGTGAAATCAATATATTTTTTTTGCTGTTTTCCAGATTTTCTATTGACTTGACTTAGATTATCCAGACAGAAATTTCGCAAAAAATATAAATCGTAGGTTTTTTGAGCAGTAAAAACCAGACTTTGGTTAACCGTTCTATTTTGAAAATTTACAAAAAAAAACATTATTAAAAAAAGCATGTGTAATTTCATGTGTAATTTTGGCATGATCCATGTGCAATTCGTGATTTCATGTGTAATTTTGGCATGACCCATGTGTAATTTACGATTTTGTTGGTGGCAACACTGGTTTATATATAAGCATTAAAATCATGAACATTTTAATTTTATACCTTATTTTTTAAAACTGAAAATAACGAAAAAGGAAATACTTCATATATTTTCTATAGAAAATAATTATATGTGCATAGAAGAAAATTCCTATATATTCTTTTTGATTTGCAATGTAATTAAGTATTTTGTGAAAATTTGTGTTCGCCTTGTGTATTTAAACTTTTTTATGCCTAGGAGGCATAAAACCCGCCAAGGTTTTTAATGTACCAATACCCCTTGTCCCCCGTTTTGTCAGTATTTAAAGTTAAAGTCCTTTAATGGCCTTGTACGGCTTTGACTTTGAAATGACCTTGGCACAAAAGGTCCTAAAGAGGAATTTAATTGGGTGAAGGTCTGGACTAATGGCTGACCTCTTCAATACTGGTATGTTGTGCGCATATAGGAAGTTTTTTGTCAAACGAGTGACATGGATTTGAGCGTTATCTTGTGTGAATGTCCAATTAAATCCATACAGTTCGGTAGCAAAGTCTACTAAATGATCCCCAACAAGTAAAAATATATTTTTGCACTATTTTTATTGGAAACATATCATATTCAAACCCTTCTTCATGATCCAAATGCATCTTATTCCATGACGGATTCAAAACTGTGCTTTCGGAAATTGCACGTTTGGCGGAAATGTGTTAAATCTCAACAAGAGAAGTGGTGACCATCAGCGCCGTCTTAATTTAACTTTTTTTCGTCTTATTTAGTGATAAAAAAAGTTTAATTGGATGGCAATGATCGTCAACACCAATATTGGAGAGATTTAAGACAGCCACGCCAAACGTGCTATTTGCAAAATCACGGTTGCGAATCCGTTATGGTATGGGGTGCATTTGGATGAAGAGGACGGTTCCGAATATGATTTGCCCATACTAAAAATAATGTAACAATATAATTTTACTTGTTCGGGAACATTTAATAGACTTTTCTACCGAACCGTGTGGAGATAATTGGACATTCCACCAAGACAACGCTCCAATCCATGTAACTGGTTTGACAAAAAACTTGTTTAATGCGCCCAGCATACCAGTATTGAAGTGGCCAGGCATTATTCCTGACATAAGCCTAACTAAATTCCTCCTTAGGACCCTTTCTGCCAAGGTCGTTTCAAGGTCAAAGCGGTACACTACGCGCTAAGGACTTAAATTTGCGATATTGACAAAACGAGGGAAAAATGGTATTGGCACATTAAAAAACTTGATTGGTTTTATGCCTCGTAGTCTTAAACAAGTATAAATATTCATTAAATATTCATATAACCTAATTATATTGTATATTAAAAAGAAAATATATGAATTATCCTTTATGCACATATAATTATTTTCTATGAAGTATATTTTCATTCCTTATTTTCTGTATTAAAAAATAAAGTTTAAAATTAATGTTTTTATGATTTTAAAGCTTACTTAAAAACATAACAAAATATCAACCAAACTTGAAAAAATATTTTGTTTTCTTTCCTATAACTCAATATAATACAGTGCACATATAATTATTTGTCTTAGGTATCATCGTAATAAAATCAAAGATACTGAAACATTTTTGGAACGAAAGACTCCTTAATTTTTAGGAAATATTTTTAGTTCTACAGTTTTTGAACAAAAAACGTTATAACTCCAAGACATTTTAACCATAGAAAATTTTTTACTATACTTACGATTTAAAACATTTTTCGCATAGAAAATTTTCAAATTTTGAGACATTTTTTGTACAGCAATTTTTCGTGTAGAAAAATTCTCCGATTATAAACATTTTTCGTATAGAAAAATTCTTAGATTCTGAGACATTTTTTGTATAGAAAAACTCTGAGGTTTTAAGAAAAGGGTGTTTTCATTTTGAGACATTTTACTTATAGAAAAATTCTCAATTTCTGAAACATTTTTCGTGAAGAAAAATTCTTAGATTCTGAGTTATTTTTAGTACAGAAAAACTTTGAGATTCTAAGACATTTATGGTATAGAAAAAGCTCTCAGCTTTTGAGACACTTTTCGTTAAAAAAAAATTTTAGACTCTGAGACATTTTTCGTATGGAAAATTTTGAGATTTTCTGAGACATTTTTTGTATTGAAAAATTCTCAGATTCTGAAAAATTTTTCGCATTGAAAAATTCTTAGATTTTGAGATATTTTTCGTATAGTGAATTTGTCTATACGAAAAATCTCAGATTTGTATAAAAAATTTCTGAGATCCTGAGACATTTTTGCATAGATGAATTCTCACATTTTTCGTACAGAAAAATTTATTTTAAGAAAAATATTTCAAATTGGTATAGAAAAATTTCCAGATTCATAAAAAATCTTCGTTTTCACCATTTGTATTTCTGAAGAAATAAAAAAAAATTATTTTGAAATATCAAAATTTTTTTTGTGGCAGCGGCTTTAACTAAAGTCGAGAGAAAAGCAATGGAATAATATTCACGATGCATAACTTACTTGGCCTGTCAAAATTACCGTTTAAAGGTGTCTTATTCACTGCCGTAAAAGTTTAGGAATTTAAACCCACACAAAATTTTTTTTTAATGAAAATTTTTTCAATATTTTGAAATTTTCAGAAAAAAACCTTCGTTAGAAAAGAGATAAAAAAGTAATACTGAGCCTTTTTTGTTAGCAAACGTATATTTTGTAGTGCAAAGTCTTAAAATTTTTATATTGTCAAATCATTTTGGGGGGGGCCCGGGCCCCCAGGGCACCCCCCCTGCGTACGTGCCTGCTAGAAATGTAAATATTTTTTTTCCTACACTTAAGGCACTCACTGACGATAAAAAACTATTCAAGCCGTAAAACATTATTTTGGGTTAAATTATTTTTTTAAAAACAAATCTCGGACCACTGCATATATAGCTGTAATTTCGCCATTTATCATTTCGAGCAAGTTTGGGCAACTTTTTTCGAAAGATATGGATCCATTCTATATCAAAAAAAAAATACAGACCGATTGTATCGAACTGAGGATCGCTGAGGATTTTTTCGGCGCGAGGTAAGTAGCTAAAAAATTAGAACTTTTTTCACACAAAACGTGAATTGCTGCCAGGCAGATGAGTTATATTTGTCCATTTTATTTTCGTTACAAAGGCATATATATAAGGTTTAACCACTCAAACAAAAAGTTAAACATTAGCAATAGAAGTTTGGAAAAAAAAATTTAAAAATTATCTCAACTTTTAAAATTTTTTTTCAACTTTTTAACTTTGAAGACCTGTCAAAGGAAAGGGTGTAATTGGATCATAAAGATAAGTTCAGAAAACCTGCTTCTATATATGCCCACAAACTGGTAAACATTATTTTGAGAATTTACAAATAAGGGCTTTTGGCCGGAAATCGATTTGTATGGCCCTCTGTGCATTGTTCTGAAATTCAAATGCGATTTTCTCGAAAAAAACGAATGGGTTCAGAAAATTTTCCATAATAAAAGTGTTTAATCAATAGCCCAAAAAAAAAATATTAAAAAATGTAAATTTTTGGGATTATGGTTCATTCCGCTTCAGTTTGATAAATATTTAATCAAGGCAACTTGACAAAAATTTTACGATTTTTTCAATATTAAGAAACGCCTCCTAAGCCCAGGTTTTAATAATTGACAACATAAAACGCAATTTCCTTAGACATTTTATGTAAAATTCTTCATATGTATACTTACTTTACATACATATTTCATTTAATACATTTACAGTGAAGAGCAAAAGTTTAACATATTTAAAAAAAAAACCCAAAAATCAAGGGAATTTGTATGTCCAGCGTCAACCGAAATTTTATTTTTGTTTAAATTTCAATGACTCAATAGTAATACAGTTATAACCAAATCAAACTTAGAATATATCTTTGCTACACCTAGAAAAGTTTTACAGTAACTATTTACGGTTATTCAAAACAGTTTTTAGGTAAAGTTGTTTTAAACGTTTTTTCGTTTGTTTTTCAAAAAAACTAAATTATTGAAAGATTTTAACAGTTGTTAAAACAATAAACTACAAAAATTTACGGAAAAAATTTTTATCAGTTAAATTATTTGTAACTGATTATACCGTATAATTTTACAGAAGTACGGTTTTTGTAGTTTGTTATTCAAAAAATTTTATTTTTACTTCACAAAATAAAAAATTGTAAACAGTTAAAATAACTGAAATATCGTTTGTTTTTACGGAATGTCTAGTCATTTATTAACGTTTAAAAATAACTGAAAAAGTATGTTGTTTCAAGTGAAATATAAGTAGTCCGTTTTTTAAAAGGAAAAACGATTGTTTTAAATGTTTTTTCAGTTGAATTTACTTACAAAATATTTTGAGTGTAGTCTACACTCAAAAGAAAAACTCTGTCAAAAAATCTGTAAAACGCTTTTCAATTTGATTTAGCAAACTTTCAGCAGATTTTTCAGCTAAAATGGATATTTTTACTAAAATCTCTGTCATACAGTATTAGAAAATAACAGAAATTTTTACTCATTCTGTTTGGTGAATTTCAAAATATTTTTGAACATCTTATTTAAAGAATTTTTTTTAGTTACACAAAAATATGTAGTTTGCTGTCATTCTTTTTTGAAGAAAAATTTTTAAGTTCTTTTTGTTAACTTTTTTTTGTTTTTTTATGCAATCAAAACGATATTTTTTAACATATTTTTGAACATATTTTTAGCAGATTATTTTACAATTTTACATAAATAGTTTGCTGTCATCCTTTTGTCACGAATACTTTCTTAAGTTTTTTATCAAAGTGTTATTTTTTTTTTTGTTTTTATACTATTAAAACGATTGAGATTAAAAATTGACAAAACTTAAAATAAACAATTTTGTTTTTATTCTTTTTTTCTAAAGTTTAAACTTAAAAACGAAAAACTGAGTTTTCATGTAAACAAATTTTCTAAAAACAAAATATTTTTTGGACATGTCTAAGCAGATTTCTCTGCAGTTTTGATAAATTTCTCTGCTGATTTCACCTAGATAATCATGACAGATTTTCCGCAAACCGCGTCTTCTAAAACTAGCAGATTTCTTATATGGCTCAAAATGGATGTCAGATTTATTTACAAGGTCAAGATGTGCTAAGCCGGCTACGTAGAAAAACTTTTGAGACAAAAAATCGCATTAAGTTTTTAATCCCTAAGCCCGGCCGAAGGCAGCCAATACAGAAAAACTTTTGATTATCTAGGTGAAATCATCAGAGAAATATGTGTAGACGGCAGAGAAATCTGCTGATTTAAGCAGAAAAATCTGCTAATTTTAGCAAAAAAACCTGCTGATTTTAGCAGAGCAATTTGCTGATTTTTTTTTTATAAGAAACTAAACGAATTAACACTTTGAAAAAAAATTTTCTTGAAAAAATAATGACAGCAAACTATTTCTGTAAAATTTCATAATAATCTGCTAAAAATATGTTCAAAAATTAATTTTTTTAACTATATGAAAAACAAAAAAAAAATTAACACTTAAAAAAACTACGATAATTCCTAGTAAAAATTACGATATTTTTATACCCTACACCATTCTGTGGTACAGGGTATAATGAGTTTGTGCTGATGTTTGTAACTACCCGAAATATTGGTCCTAGACCTACCTTCAAGTATACCAATCGACTCAGAATTACTTTTTGAGTCGATTTAGCGATGTCCGTCCGTCCGTCTGTCCATCTGTCGGTTTAAGCACGATACAGGTCGCAATTTTCAATCAATTGACTTGAAATTTGAAACTTAAGCATCTTTTGGCCTTAGGACGAATCCTATTGAAATTGGAATAAATCGGTCCATGTTAAGACCTAGCCCCCATACAAACGCCCCCTTTTGATCCGGCTTAAATGACTCTAATAACCGTATTATAATAGATATTGCTTTGAAATTAAACAGGTAATCAAATTTCATATGCACGAATCATCATTTCAAATTTTAAAGGAATCGGGTCAGTCCTTCTGGTAGTCCCCATACAAAGGGTGGTTTGGATACAAACCACCCTACCGATATTCACATAATTCCCTCAAAATTCATAAAAATGGAAATATTTGATAAAAATTTTATTTTTAGGTGTTAAACGTGTTCTTTTGTAACCTTATCAAATCGGAATATAATTGGACCATTTTTGGACTTAGTCCCCCATATAAAAATTTCGACCGATTCACAGTGGGTTCGATGGTACCCAAAATGGCGATTAATTCAGATAAGCAGTAGTTTTAGAATATTATATTTTTTTATTGATGACATAATATAAACACGTAAAAATACACATTTTGGAAAAAAAAAATTTGAAAAAAAAAAATTTTTTTAACCTGTTAGGCGTTTTTTTGTTTTTCGGAAAAAAGGGTTATAGTTCACAATTTTTGCTGTAACTTTGGAATGAAAAGCGATAAATTAATAAAAAAAAAATTAAATTAAAGTGCACATAATGTGCTGTCAAAGTAATTAAAGAAAGAATGCATAATATGTATTTATATTATTATAATTTTTTTTTTAAATCCAATTTTTGTTTTTCACAAAATCTCATAAATGTACAAATTTATCTGAAAAAAGTGATTTATGGGAATATTATAGTTTTTTATTAAGGAATTATCATAAATACATAAAAACACAGCATTTTGGAAAAAAAATTGAACAAAAAAAAAATTTTTATAATCTTTTATTCGTTTTTTATGTTTTTGGAAAAAAGCACGAAACCCTTGAACATGTAATAAAGCTACAAAAAACAAATGGAGGGGACGTTTTTTTCGCGTAGGGGGAAGGGTTTACCGGGAGACTATGGGGGACACCTTCCCCTCGCGATAAACGTTGCCAAAAAAATAGATGTCAGTTTTTGCACCTAATTAATACAAATTTATCATTATTTAAATTATTTTTTCTATACACGCCCCCAAAAAGGGGCGGACCGAAAAAATTGGCATTCCTGATCCCCCTTGGTTCAAATTCTGGTCGATGAACTTCACATGGCATTAAAATGTTTCAATTTTGAACAAATATACAAATAAAACTTGTAAAAAAAATATTTTTCTGGGGTAGTTTTAGTTCTTCAAGGGGAACTTTTTCCCCCTGGTCCGATTTTGCTCGTTCAAGAACTTAACCAGTCTATGATCATTATACATATTTGTGCCAAACTTCAGGATTCTAGCTCTTGTTTTATGTACTTTATGGTGTGCTCAACAACAGACGGACGGACGGACACACGGTTAGTCACAGAATGTCTTAGAATCGATCAGTGATCAATAATATACACTTTATTGGGTCCTAGACCCATATTTCGATGCGTTACATACGGAATGACAAAGTGAGTGTAAGCCCATACTGTAGTTGAAGGGTATAAACACACATATAATGGATTTGTTTAATAAATGATACCCAGACTTTTTACACAAAAATGGGAATAAAAAAAAAGGGCCGGGCATTGTCCGTACTTTTTTTTCTATTAAATAAAAGCTGATATCCTATACTTTTTTAAAATCCACAAAACTAAATCCAACTATTACTAACTTAATATGTGTGGCCCATTAAATATGAAAAATATCCCAATTTTGGACCCTTTTTAAAAAAATTATTAAAAACGTTGAGACACAATTTTTATAAACAAAAAAAATTTTAAAATTTAGCTTAATCCCTGGTGTTTAAGGTTCCATTATAAAAGATTTTATTTTAAAAGACTTAATACCACTAATAATCGCTTGAATTGTAAAAAATTCCAATTTTTTTACTTTTTTCAAAAACTGCAATAATTTGTTAACTTTGACAGCTCACCGAAAAAAAAGTAAACAACTTAGTTGATTGATTTTGATAACTAGTGTTGCAGAATTTTATCTACTTTTACCCCATACCAAATTTTATAACAAAAACTTAATTTATAAATTTCAATTAATCGCCACTTTGGCACCATTTGAACCCAATGTGCGATTATCAGTTAAATCGGTCTATTGGCAAAAAAAAATAAACCAATTCTACTAAAATTTGATCTATGTGTGTGCTTTTACACTAAATAAAGATCTAACAAAAGGAAGATCCAGTTGGTCCATGTTTGGACTTGGAACCCATTTTCCGGGAAACACTGGTGTAGGGTATCATATGGTCGGCCTTGACCGACTATAACTTTCTTACTTGTTTGTAATTATATAAGGTTTTTACCAAAGAAATGGTAAATTTAATTTTTTTTGTTGCGATAAAACTTACAGTGAATTTTCGTAACTTTACTAGTTTTCTTTTGTTAAATTACCTTGGAAATTAGGACATTTACGAAAAAAGTTGTAAAATTACAAAAAAAATTAAATTTTTATCGAAAATTTTTTGCTAAAAAACATGAAAAACTCTAAAATGGGATTCCGAGACTTTTTCTAGTAATTTGGCAAGGTTTTTTTAATTGTAGCTTATTCCCATGAATCTGGGAATTAGGTCGATTTTTGGATTGTGTCCAAATAATTTTTTGTCATCTGCCGATAGTTCGAAAATGATAGGTAAACCTTAATTCAGTTTCGGTAATAGTTCTCACTGTATACTCGTATTAAAACAAAAAAAAAACTTTTTAATGTATTACTCAATCGTAGTGCGTTTTTTGTGTTTTGTGATTTATTTTTCAATTTGCGTTGCTGCACTATTCAGTTTTTAGCCAAAAAGTTTATTGAACCTTATGCAAACTAGTTGGCAACTGGTCGTGATACATAAACTATTTTACTTAATTATTTTAAATATGTATGCAGATACGTATGAATATTTTTTAGATATTTGGTACGCATTTTTAAACATTTATTACGTAAATAAAATATTTAAATTTTCCATGTTTTCTATTTTTATTTGGTTTAGCGCAACAACCCAGCAAAAACATGGTAATGAGTTGTGAAAAGTAATCATTACCAAGTACATTATTTATAATGAGTACCCACTACCATTAACATTATTTTAAGCCCAAAAGTAACTATTTTTCAGTAATATGTTATAAAAGCACTTCTAAGTAATAATATCTCCTTGCACTTGCAGTTTTTAACGTTTACAATTCAATTAACTTAAAAATTACTTAAAAACTTAATAAAAATTACACAATTTTTATGTTTTAGTAAAAACAAGTTAAATTTAAAATGTTTTAATTAACTAATTATTTTACTTCTTTTTGGTAATGGGCTTTTACTCCTTATTAGTAATCCGAGTCAGTAACTACTTATTTGTCTCCATACTCTTCACTAGTTATTTTTGTCTCACGCCCTTGTTAAAATAATTAGTGTTTCATTCAATAAGTAACTACTTATTAACATCTGTTTCGGATTACAAAACCCATTACTAGTAATGCCAATTTTTGCTGGGAATGATTAACGTTAACTTTTTATGTTTAAATAAGTTGATCTAAATTTTAAAATTTAATTTTGAAAATAAAGCTTTTTTGTAACTTAATGGATGTTTGTCCTCAAGAAAATGTAAATGAAACAAAACAAGTAAAGTCATAATTAGTTTAGAAGTGTAGTAGTGAAGTAGTGAGGTAGAGCCTTATGTGATTTTCAATAAGAAAAAAGAGTGTATATAATTTTAAAATTTGTGTGCTCTTCATACGCATTGAATTTTTCCATAAGACTAAAAAGTAGAGAGACGTAAAAAAAATCTGTAGAGAATAGAATTTCTCTACCTCGCTCTACTTTTTATGCTTCCCAGCAAAAATTGGCATTACTAGTAATGGGTTTTGTAATCCGAATCAGATGTTAATCAGTAGTTACTTATTGAATGAAACACTAATTATTTTAACAAGGGCGTGAGACAAAAATAAGTAGTGAAGAGTATGGAGATAAATAAGTAGTTACTGACTCGGATTACTAATAAGGAGTAAAAACCCATTACCAATAAGCAGTAAAATAATTAGTTAATTAAAACATTTTAAATTTTACTTGTTTTTATTAAAACTTAAAAATTGCGTAATTTTTTTAAGTTTTTAAGTACTTTTTAAGTTAATTGAATTGTAAATGTTAAAAACTGCAAGTGCAAGGAGATATTATTACTTAGAAGTGCTTTTATTACATATTACTGAAAAGTAGTTACTTTTGGGCTTAAAATAATGTTAATGGTAATGGGTACTCATTATAAATAATGTACTTTGTAATGATTACTTTTCACAACTCATTACCATGTTTTTGCTGGGTTATGTCAAAATTCAATGTGTATGAAGAACACACAAACTTAAAAAATTTCTACACTCTTTTTTCTTATTGAAAATCACATAAGTCTCTACCTCACTACTTCACTACCAAACTTCCAAACTAACTATAGCTTAAGAGTGTTAAACCCCTCGTCATATACGAACTTAACCTGCCAAGGAACATAAGACATATTCGTGCCAAATGTCGGGTATCTAGCTCTTTTATTTTGGACTGCATCGTGTTAAATACAGACGGACAGACGGACGGACATCTCTAGAATGTCTTAGAATCGATCACTGATCATAAACATATTTACTTTATGGGGTCCTAGACCGATATTTTTATGCTTTACACACGGAATGACAAAGTGAGTATACCCCCATACTGTAGTTGGAGGGTATAAAAAAGACTGGTAACCCTTAGTTACTGTAACACGAATCGTCTTGGATAAATTTGCATGTATTTTGTTATTGTTACAAAAATAAAATTCATGCAAATTTTCCCAAGACGAATGACGTTTGTGTTAAAGAAACTGGGGCTAAGAGTGTTAACTTTAAATTTGGCTGTGACAAATCTTTAATAAATTCCAAGTGTATTTATCAATCATCTTTTACGAATTCCTATGGGAATATATTTTCACTGTTCACACAAAACACATCAATATAAAAAAAAAATCCAGTGTCATAGGGACTTTAGCACCCTTGACTACGGTGTCATGTAATATTGTAAGTATTTTGTACAAATATAATAATAGGATCCCCTTTCTTTATTATTGTTTTTGTTTGTCATACTTCCATGTTCGTTCTTTCATTCTTCATCGACACCCATATTATTATTGTTGATTAGATCATTTTCCTAAAATTCTCGTATTGTTGTTTTGTGCTGACATTAGCTAATGAAACCTATGTATATGGGGACATCCTCCCCCTGTTCACCCTGTCCTGTTAACAAGTAAATGAATTCGATGTTATTATTGTTGTTGGTGTGTTGTTTTTTTTTTTTAACCCACTCACTTTGTTATTGGTAACCGCAATACCCACTGTGTGACTATATTGTGTGACATGTAAATACAAAACTTTAAAGGAATTAATTCCATAAATTTTATAAGAAAAATTATTAAATTTTGTACGTAAAAAAGCAAAACTGCAAATATTCCAAAGTTACTCATCTAGAAAATAGAAGAAATTTTATTAGATCCAAAAATATTCGCATGCTCTTTTCCTACAAAAAAATCTATAATTCTGAATCAAATTTCACATCACTAAATTAAACTTATTGTAAGAGATTAACTTAGAGATCAAAAGAAATACATACACATTAAAACCCCACCCATTGTGAATATCTTACGATTTAAGTTTTTGAAAAAATATTAAATGTCCCAGTAAAAACTTCTATTACCAAGTAATGAGGTTTTCGCCTTAAAATAGATGGTGGTAGCTAGTTACTAGGTTGGTGAAACACTTATTATGAGTGTTATGACCGCACGAGTGGGTATGACCGCATACCCACTCGCTTACGAGAATGCTACTGAAAAACTACATACATTAGTACCACAAATAATGAGCTACTAGTATCCCAAAAATAACTAGTTACCCACTCCTTACAAAAATGCTACCAAATAATAGCATAAATTAGTCCTAAAAATAAGTAGCTACCAGTAGCCCAAAAATAACTCGTTAACCACTCCTTACAAAAATGCTACCGTGCATCTCTTGAAATGTTTGATTGTAAAATTTTTTTTTTTCTTTTTTTAATAATTAATTTGTTAAACTATTGTTTTTGACCTTTATATTTTAAAAAATAATTTAATTTAATTACTTTTAAGTATTTAATAATGACTTTTCTTATGTAATCCCAATTGAACCACAAAAGAATTTATTCTTAAGGTTCTAATAACGAAAAAATAAATAATAATAATAATAATAAAATTCAAATAATACAATGACCGAAAAAATATCTTGGAACATCGTAGAAAGAGAAATTTGGCTGCTTAGGGCAGGTCCAATAACAAATACACAGAAGCAACTGCTGCTCAGCCCATGGAAACCGCATTAAACACCATCTTAAGTTTGAGTCTATATAACATAGATGGGACTAATTAATTAAAGGGACCAATTAATTGATGGTTTAATTACCATTTAATTGATGTCAATGGTAATGAAATTTTTTTCATTACCATTGGTTATATCAATTGTACCAATTAAATTACTTATCCATTTAATTACTAATGATAATTTAAAAAAAAATAATTGCCATTTGTATGGCATCACTTAAAAAAAATAATTACCATTAGTAAAAGTCGTCACAATATTGTCCAAATCGTTAATATTTGGAAAAATCTGTTGTTTTTTGTTATATGGTGTTTTAGTTTTTCCCATTTTATAAACCAATCACACATTTGATTGCCTTTGTATAACACAATATTTTAAATTTTTATTTGCGTTTTGTTTTTTGTTTTTTGTCTTTAACATTTTCATATTTTTTTTTTTAAAAACATACTTTGATGTTTAAATTTTTAACTTTTCAAAAAAAAAAAAAAAATGTGCAAACCAATGGTTTTGAAACCAATTATAATTGGTGTTTTTCAACAATTGGTGCATTTCATTACCATTAGTAATTACTTTTTCAATTAAAAAAATTTAATTACCATTAAATGGTAATAAAAATTTTTTAATTACCATTGATATCAACCAATGGTAATTAAATTTCAATGGTAATGAAAAATTCCCATCTATGCTATATAAGAGTAAGTTTTTAAGGGAAATACTGTCTGTGATGGTTTTTTACCTTTTAACCGCCTTTAACATACTTTAAACAACAAGGCAAACAAATAAGTTAAATTAAAATTTGGAAAACGACCCAAAATTTTTAGAAAAATAATTACAATTTAGAAAAAGCAAATTTAAATCCAGAAAACTTCAATAGAAGTTATGTAAAGACTTATTAAGGCTCATAAATCACTAACAAGTGTTATCTAGATCCAGGTTTTTAAATATCAATTTGGTTTTCTAAACTTTAATTTGCCTGTTCCCAATTTTAATCAGAATTCCTGAATTAAACATTTCTCTACAGAGTAGAGAAATGCTAATCTTGTTTAAGCTAAATGTGCAAGTTCTTTCTAAATTTTCATTAGCATTTTTTTAATTTCAATAAAAAAAAATTATTTGGACAACTTAAAAAATATTTTAAATCGTATTTACCAGTAACCGGTTCTGTATGAGCTTATCGGTAACTCATTATTTGTTAACAAGAAGTAACCGGTCCTGTAGGAGGTTATTGGTAACTCATTATTTGTTTATAAGAAGTAACCAGTTCTGTATGAGGTTATTGGTAACTCATTATTTGTTAACAAGAAGTAATCGAGCAGGTAAGGAGTCCTCATTACATAGAATGCAGGCGGTAATGGGGACTTATTACCAAGTTTTTACTGGGGTATTCATTTTAAAAGAAACCACTCTTTGCTGCCATGTAATTTTAAATACAATTTCGTATTAAGTTTCTTTTCTTTATTAAAGTAAGATACACTTAAAGAAAATGTATTACTGATTTTTTTTTTGTAAGGTAACATGCCTTGGCATAAAATATTTATTTCGTCTTAAATTTATAAGATTTTTTTGCAACTCTTGAAGCGGAAAGGGAATTCTTATGGTCTAAGAGATTTTTGGAATTTTTTTTAAGGGACAAAAAAAAAAATTGATTAAATTTTTAATACTATTGAGTAAACAATTACTCAATTTTGCACCAGTAAACGATTTAATAGTATTGAGTAAACTTTTAATAAAAAATTATTAAATGCCTAATAAAAAATTTGAGTAAATTATTAATTCACAGAATTAAAACTTTTCTAAAAATTTTTCAATATTTTTAAGTAACTTTTTAATTGTGTTAAGTAAAAATTTACTCAAAATGTATCAATTTAATTTTTTAAAAAGTTTAAAAAGTTTGATTTACAAAAAAAAAAAAAAAATGCTTTTTCAAACTTTACAAAATATACTTATGTCTTCAAGACAAAGGAACATTTTATAAAGATGATTTTAAACTTTCATATACGTATACAAAAAATTATAAACTAAATAAGAATTCAAAACACCAAGAGAATAAAAAAAATAAAATAAAAAATATTAATTTTGTATTAAATTATTTACTCAAATTTTAATTAAAATTTTTGAGTAAATTTTTAATTGCGTTAATTAAAAAATTACTCAAATTTGTTTAAAAAATGTAAACAAGTGATTACTCAAATTGTTTTTTCGATATTATTTTCTGTGTAATGATCTGGCAACTCCAAAGCCGACTTGTTCGTGTATCTTCGATCCAACTGTGTAACAATTTTTGAAGATTCCACTTTCCGGAATGCCCTCCATCCAAGACTCTCTGGATGGTATAATAGGGGTAAAGTGGCCCTGAAAAAGGCTCATGGGCGGAGCGCAGTCAACAAATTGTGGTATTATTAGTATCTTAAAGATTGCATATTAGGGCGGAGTAATTTTTTTTTCGACAAAATCGTCAAGCATATTCGGATTCTGCATAAAATTCTAAGAAAAAATGCCGAACAAACCATGTCTCAAAAATCAGTTTTGACCCAATTTTCAAAAATAGTTTTGCACGATATAAGACTTTTTTGGCTGGGCTTATTATTTGGAATATATTGTTTTACTAATAAATTTTGCTTTTATTTTGTATCAAGAGGTGTACCTGGTATTTTTGGGTACGGGGAATCCATGTTTGATATTTATTTTGCTTTAAACCGCCGCTAGAGGGCGCTAAAAAACAAAAATCTGGACTTGGGTCTTCAGATTTTTTTTTATTATAAAGCCAGATACTCTAAGGAGCCATTTAGACATTCCCATTTACAGTTTAATTAAATTCCAAAAACTCGCGATTTTATTCGCGATTTTAATTTTTTTTAAATCCACAAAAAATTAAAAAGTGGTAAACTACACCACTCCTTTATTGACACAATTTTTTAAAACTTTTTCGTTTAAAGGAGAGGATTTTAGCTTTTAATTTCAAATTTGATTATCAAATACCGATGTTTACTTAAGGAGTTATAGATCTTCAAAGTACATCGATAAACGATTTGAAAATCCTAAAATCATTTATTAAAAAAATTAAAAAATTCTTTTTATGTGGGTTTAATTTTAAAAAAATAAAATAATAAAAATAAAAGACTTTTGTGTCCTATTAAAATGATGGCTGATTTTTTTTGTAAAACTGCCATTCTTTCATAATATGTTAATTAAAAAAAAATCAAAAGAGGTGAAAGTTTACGAAAATGCACTAAAAAAAATTCATTTGCATTCAAAATGCATTTATTTAATAACGCAATTTTTTTTAACTTTCAAGTTTAATGTAGAGGACTTAAGCTTTTAATTTCAATTTTGATTTTAAAAATCGGATATTTACTTAAGAAGTTATCGCTCATCGAACTACACTACTTTTTCATATTTTGTGATTTTTAAAAAATGAAAATCGCGAATAAAATCGCGAGATTTTGGAACTTAATAAAACTGTAAATGGGAATGTCTAAATGGCTCCATAGTCTATCTATGTACACGTAAACGTCAGCAGCCACTTACAACCTAACCTAACCTATCTATGTACATAATCTAAAGATCCCTGGTCAAAAAATACCCTTATTCTCGTGCTGATTAATGGAAAAGGCGTATATCGTACAAAACTATTTTTGAAAATTGGGGGGTCAAAACTGATTTTTGAGACATGGTTTGTTTGGCATTTTTTCTTCCAATTTTATGCAGAATCCAAATATCCTAGACGATTTTGTCAAAAATTTTGCTCCGAACAATTCACTCCGCTCTATTGCATATGTTCGCAATTACTATTCTTCCATTGTAGTGTACTATTCACTAGAATTGTCGACGTATTCGCATAATGCCTTCCCAATATGTCCAATGGTATTTAGTGAAGGAGGTCTTCTAATCTAGTTCTAAGGGTGTAGTACGAAGAGCTCCAAAGATGCACATAATCGCCATTCTCTGTATTTTCGTAATAAAAACAAAGTTTTTATTTTTGTGGACGCACAGCTACTGTATAAATCCAATCATCAACTTTAGAGCTAATACCCCAACGTTTTCTAATAGCCATATCCCTAGATTCAGACTCTCGAATCAGACCTCTCACCTTCTCCAGTGGTATTATCCCGGAATAGGAAAATACGCAGAGCCGAGCCAAATGGACTTCCACTATGATCCAAGCTAGGTGCTGTAACATCCATATCACTAAAAATTGAAAATAAGAATTTATTTAAGCTATTTTCTCCAAGATGCAGGATCTCGGTGATCCTTGGCTCTTGGCAACCATTAACTGAAACCAAGGGGTCTAATACCGCAAACCCTACCACCTTGCACTCAGGGCTCTTGGATAAAAACCAAGTCCACCGCTCCTGTCGTCAGGCGCAGTAAGAGTGCAACTAAGGCTGGAGTGATGGAGTTTTATTTGTATGAGTCGCAATATCTTATATTTTCTCCAAAAAAAATATTTTTTCTGTCTTTGAGATTCTGTTCTCAAAGACACTTTTCTAAACGTTTATGACGTGCTGAGTCCAAATATGTCCTTTGAACAAATTTGTTTTCCATTTTCTAAAATTAAATTGTTTTGTTTACATTATTTTTTAAGAAAAATATAAAATAAATCAAAAGAAAAAAATCTTTAGCGCAGAATTATTAACAATTATTGTTCCAATTTAGTAATTTTATGATTTTTTTTGCTGAATTTTGTTTTTGAGTGTTAAGAGTGGAAAAGTTGCCAATATTTACACAAAAAACAAGTAAGAAAATAATAGTCAGTCAAGACCGACCATAAAATACCCTACACCAGTGCTTCCCCGAAAATGGGTCCCAAGTCCAAATATGGACCGATTGGGTTTGTCATTTGTCAAATCTTTAATAACACTCACAAACCAAATTTGAGTACAATAGCTTCTATTTGTTGCTAATAAACCGCTTTAAGTTAATATCGGGCAAAATTTTCATTTCGGGCCTAAGTCCAAATATGTTGTGAAAATAATCAGATATGATTGTGTTATTTACATACGCGTTAAACACACTTTAACAATATGTTAATAAAATATTTTCTATTTTCTGGAAATTTTAGAGATTTATGTGAATATCGGGAGGATGATTTGTATGGAAGCTACAGGAAGAACTGGTGCGATTCCATTAAAATTTGAATCGGTAATTTGTGAATACAAAACACGTTTATCTGCAAGTTTCAAAAGGTACCTAGTAAAATACGGTTGTTAGGGTCATTTGACCCATATTTAAAGGGGAAGTTTGTATGGCGTCTAGGTCAAAACATGGACCGATTTTTTCCAATTTCAATAGCGTCCGTCCTTGGGTCAAAAGAAGGAACCCAAGGACATTGCCCTACAGGTCCAATATTTTTTACAATAAAAACAATATTTTTTTAACTTAAGCTATAATTTTTAAATTTAAAACCATTCAACTCTGTTCAATTAACACAACAATTCAACTGCGAATTTTTTCGCGAAAAATATTTTTGGTTTCGAAAAATCTTGTGTTTTTGTGAAAAATTGTTTCAATACAACTATTTTTAGTTGGATTTGAGTTTACGACACCCATCTGTTAAAGCTAGTTTGTATACACTAAATCCCATTGTAAGATCATTTTTTTTCAGAGTTTGCGTATGTATTAAGCTATGTTTACATCATTCCACTGAGTATCATGTATGTCAAAAAATCGTGTGATATCTGATTTTGTTGACAGTGAAAAAAAAAAAGTTCAGCGAAATTTTTTTTTGTAAAAACTGGGTTTGTACTTTTAAAAATACCACTCTGGGTCCAATTCTGTTCACATATGCCAACCAGCAGCCAATTTTAGGTATTTTGTATTTTTAGGTTATGTGGAATGTACCAAAATTTTCGAGGTGTTCTTACATTTTTGTTCATAACTTTTGAACCGCTGAACCGATTTCGCTCAAATGCACTACCATACTACTTAGGACAACAACAAGTAAATGTGCCGTCTCAGTCATATGTGCTTAAGAATTTGGCCGTGATCACCATTTCCACAGACGGACAGACAGACGGACATTGCTAGAATGTCTTCGAATCGATCACTGATCAATAATATATACACTTTATGGGATCTCAGACCGATACTTCCATGAGTTACAAACGGAATGACAAACTTATATATGAGGCATTCCACACCAAATGTCCCGCTACAGAAAAACATGTGTCCCGTAAATTTCTGAATAGGTTGTTTGGATAGCCCTATATGAAACTAAGAAAATTGCGTTTTTATCCCATTGAAACGGAATGCACCACAATGTCAAAAATTTACATTCTTATATAGTTTTTTATGGGCTATCGATTAAATTTTTTTTTTTGGAAAATTTTCGGAAAACGTTTTGAAATTTTCCATTTTTTAAAGAAGTTAATTTATCAAAAATATGGCCCCTTTTTTTCTTTTTTTAAAGTTTAGATGTTTGTCCATCCACACAAAAAAAAATCAGAAACACGTTCTTCGTTTTTTTTTTCAAGAAAATCGCATTTGAACTTTAAATTTCATAACAATTTTGTAATTTGCTCGTATTTCTTTGTTTTAATGTTGCGAATGAGTATTATTAATTGCATAAATATTCCTCATACGCTCTGTTAAAACAAGAAAATACAAGCAAATTACTAAATTGTTATGAAATTTAAAATTCAAATGCGATTTTCTCGAAAAAAACGAAAAATGTGTTTCTGATTTTTTTTGTGTGGATGGACAAAGATCTAAACTTAAAAAAAAAAATTAAAAAAGAAAAAAAAAGTGGCCGGGTTTTTGATAAATTGACTTTTTTAAAAAATGGAAAATTTCAGATTGGTTTCTGAAAATTTTCCAAAAAAAAAAAATTAATCGATAGCCCATACAAAACAATATAAGAATATAAATTTCTGAGATTGTGGTGGTTTCCGTTTTAATGTGATAAATATTTAATCAAGGCAACTCGCCACAAATTTTACCATTTTTCCAATATTTGACCACGCCTCCTAACCCCAGTTTGTTGAAAAATTGAAAAACCAAAAACGCAATTTTCTAAGTTCCATACAGGGCTATCCATACAACCTATTCAGAAGTTTACGGTACACATGTTTTTTTTCGCTGGACATTTGGTGTGGAATGCCTCATATACCCTCTATCACTTAGTGGAGGGTATAAAAAAACATTGCACTGTAAATTTTATTCGCGGAAATTGTTTTTGCGAAATTTTTTTCTTAAATTTTTTTTTTTATTAATTTATGAAAATGTGTAAAATACAATGTAAAAGACACAAAATTTTTCGAAATTTTTTTTTTTTGCGGAATTTATTTTTTTTCGCGGAAATTTTTTCTTGCGTAAAAAAACAAATTGAGTAATTTTTTACTCAATTGTATTAAAAATTTACTAAATTTTTTTTTTCTGTGAGGGTACATAAATTTTGCAAAATTTATGTTTGAAAATTATTTTTTACTGCAAAACTACAAGTTTTTTGTTTTGAGTGTAGAATATCCAATCCACGATATCCCCAATTCACTCTCTTCTCAATTTGTTATTGTCATCATGCTAATGTATAAAAAATATATTTTTAATTAAATAAAGCTTTACACAAAGTGTTGTTTTTATTTTCGTATTTGTGTATTTCTCTATGTATAGTAAAATTAATGTATATAAAAATGTGTTTTTCCATTATTATTACTACATATTATTATTGTTTTTTTTTAAGAAATTGTTTTTATTATAATAATATCGAATGCCAGACCAGCCTGCTTGGCTTCATTATAATCGCTGTTATTGTTTGTTTTGTAACAAATTAATATCCTTTCGGCTCCTCTTATTTTTTTATTTGTAAAAACTGTGCACGAAAATGATGTCCTTAAAGCAATACAGCTGAAAAAGTTGTTTCACCATATCAATTTTCGGCTGAATTATAGTTTATGAGGGCCACCCTATAAAAAACAAATAAGAAACTTGTAGTTAGTCAAGACCGGCCATAAAATACCCTACACTGGTGCTTGCCGGATATCGTGACATTTCTTGAGCTGAAAAAAAAAAATTCTAAAAAACTTGTGTTCTACACAGAGAAAACAGAGTTGTGCCGAATTTAGAGCCAACTGAATGGTTCGATATAACTAGTTTACTTCCGTTACTTCAAATAAATTTTAGTAATCGCTTTTGGCTGCTGCAATGGAACCCTACAGTTGGCTCCAAATTTGGCTGTCACAACTAATCTGTTTTCCCTGTGTACGACTTTGAAATAATTAATAATTTCCTTAAATTTAAAGATTATTTGGACCATATGAGATCCTAATGTAAGGAGCCTACGGCCACCAAGATATGTCAGGATCGCGCATGAGTATACAGAAAAAATATTGGAAAAATGTTTCTACTTGCAGTGCATTACCATCAGGCGCGGATCAACGGGGGAGGGGAAAAAGGAAATTTCCCCACCCCCTCCCCCCAAACCGAACTCAAAAAAAAAGGGAAAAGAAAAAAAAGAAAAATAGGAAAGAAAGAAGGGGGAAAAAGAAAATGAAATAATCTAAGAATTTTTTTCTATGATAAATGTTTAAGAATCTTTCCGAAGAAAACATGTCTTGGAATGTTAGAATTTTCTTTATGAAAAAAGTTGAGAATTTTTCTATAGGAAAAATGTAAAAAATAAATAGGAATACTTTGAATTTTTCTATTGGAGAATTTTTTTATAGAAATTCTTCCTTGATAAATGTCTAAGAATCTTAAAATTTTTGTAAAGAAAAAATGTCTCGGAATGTTTAAATTTTCCCTTAGAAAAAATACGAGAATTTTTCTCGACAAAAAATTAGGAATTTTTCTAGACGAAAAATGTTGTAATTTTTCAAACAAAAAATTTGGAGATTTTTCTAGATGATAAATTTGAGAATTTTTCTATAGGAAAATTTTAGACTTTTTCGATAGGAATAATTTGTGAATTTTTCTTAATGTTAGAATTTTTTAGGAAAATTCTGAGAATTTTTCTATAGAAATAATCTGATAATTTATGAAAAAGAAATTATGTGAGCATTTTTCTCTTGGAAAAATGTCCAAGAATCTCAAATTTTTTTAGGAAAAACGTTTTTTATGCACTCAAAATAATACATTAGTAGATTTATTATTTTTTTTTTTTTTTTGCTAATGCTGGTTAGCTAACTTTTAGCAAATTTTTAGTTGAGATTAGCATGTTATCAAAAATATCTTGTAAACTTCATTAGCGCATTAGCAATTTTAAACAAAATTTGAACTAATTTTTTTTTGCTATATTTAAAATTGAGTTGAACAAATTTTTACAAGCTTTTTTCTAATATTAGCAAAAATAAATGGTAACTTTTTTTTTAATTTTCAGAAAACTTAAAATGGCGCTATCTCGGAAACTAAGCCAGATAGAGCAAAATGGAACAAAACAATCAAAAGCTCTCCAAGTAATATTTTTGAAGTTATCGAGTTTTGTAATTCTCAAAACCCCGGTGGTCCCCTAAAATCACGTATCTCAAAAACTAAGCAAGGTAGAGCGAAACGGACACAAATTTTGGATCAAAAACTATGACGATTTTTAAGGAACCCAACTAGGTCTAGGCCCATCGGGGTCTGGACCTATCATGTCCGAACCCAATGGGGTCCTCAAATGTGTTTGAACTAAGTTGAAATAAAAAAGTTTCAGTTAACTAACTTTTGGCAAAACATTTTTGCTAACTTTACCAAAAAAAATTGTGGGTTCAAAATCAGCAAATTTTCTTGTAGGTTTACAAGCTTTTTTTGCTAACATTACAGTTTTTTTTTTTTGAGGGTAAGAAAAAAGTCAAGTAAGCTTAAAATTTTTCTATAGGAAAAATAAAGTTTTCTTCAGGAAAACTTTTTAATTTTTTCTATATGTGACTTATTCTATGGGAAGAATTACAGAGAATATGCTACTTATTTTATAGGAAAAATATCTCGAAATCTGAGATTTTTTCTATTTAAAAAAATGTCACAGAATCTTATACTTTTTGTCTCAGAATCTGAGATTATTTCTGTTTTAAAGATGTCTCAGAATCTAAGATTGTTTAATAGGAAAAGCTAGACCTTTTCTATAAGAAAAAATTCTCAGAATCCTAGAAAAAACCTCAGACTTTTTCGATAAGGAAAATGTCTCAGTATTTGTGAGTTTTAATTTAGAAAAAATTGGACTTTTCGGACTTTATTAAAAAAGGAACTTTTTTATATGAAAAAAAAACATAGAAACTGAGACTTTTTCTATAGGAGAAATGCCTTAGACTTCTGAGACTTTAAGGAAAAATATTCAGAATATGGGAAAATGTCTTAGATTCTGAAATTTTTTCTATTAAAGAAATGTTTCAGAACCTTAAACTTATTCTGTAGGAAAATGTCTGAGACTTGAATCTGAGACTTTTTCTATAAAAGAATAATCTCTAAAGCTGAATGAGACTTTTTGTAGAGGAAAAATGTCTCAGAATCTTAGATTTTTTTGTAGGAAAAATTTCTTAAATTCTCAGGCTTTTCAATAGAAAATATGTCTCAGAAGATGTTAGAGAATCTTAGAATTTTTCTAAAAAATGTGTCTCAGAAAACTATACTTTTTCTATGGAAAAATTTTTCAGAATCTTGGAAATTACCTTAAAAATTTTGTAAAAGCTTTAAAGTCTTTCAAGTAGTGTTTAAAAACCTGAAAATTTTGATACAAAAAGAACGTTTAGATAACTTAGGCTTTTTCTGTAGAAAAATAGAATAGAAAAAAATTCAGAACCAAAGAAGAAAACTTCTTTGGGAAAAAAGTCACTAAATCTGAGATTTTTTCTGTACGAAGAATTTTTGTAAATATGAGAATTTTTCTAAATATAAGAGTCCATATCAGAATGTAAAAATTTGTCTATAGCAAGAATTTCATAAATTCTAACATTCTAAATTCAGAACCTTAGAGTTTTTTTATTGGGATAATGTGTCACAATCATAAACTTTTTCTTTAAGCAAAAGACTCAGGAAAATTTTAAAATCAAAAAACTTCTTTTTAATAAACATATCTGAATTCTGATATATTTTCTATTGGAAAAATATTTCAGAATCTTTAACAGCATTCTAAAGAAAATTAAAAATTATAATAAAATATACCACCCCTCTTAAAATAATATAAACTCCAGACTAGAGATTGGCGCGTGAGTAATTTTTGACTCACTCGCGCTCACGACAGAAATTTTTGAATCACGAACACTCACTTACGAGCATATTTTTTCCACTCACACTCACTCACAATCACGTGAGTAAATTTAATACAACTCACACTAACGTGCACTCACGCAAGCTTCACTCATACTCATGTTGACTCACACTCACGAAACTCAAAAAAAAAATTCAAAAATAAAATTTCAAAAATCTTTCAAAATTTTCAGTAAAATTTAAAGTTCAGCATAATTTTACATTTTTTTTTGCTCTTTTCGGGACGAAATCTTAAGTGAAGCCAAAATTTACAATCTTTTTGATGCTTTTTTTGGTACGAAAGGAAATATAAAGAGAAAATAAATTTATATATTTTTTTTTTTAAATCACGCAAACTCACGGAAAAAAATCGACTCACGCAAAAATCTTGCTCACACACACTCACTCACGCAATTTTTTTCTCCACTCACAATCACGTCAGTAAAATTATATTCAGTCACACTCACGCGTGATCACGCGTGAATAACGTGAATCACGCTCTAATCTGCTCATGTGCCAATCTCTCTCTAATGGCACTACTTTTTTTATTAAATAAGTAATTTGGAAGTTTTTCGGTCGAATATTTATTAAAAAAATACATAAAATGGTTAAAAACAAAGAAAAACCACAAAAAATCCAGATGAGTATAAAAGTTCTTTTACCGTCTTGGGAAATATTTGCTCATAGATTATTTTCTTTAAGATGTACAAAAGCGTCGAAAAACCATCCTCTGACGTTATTTTTTGACGTTGGGAGGTCACTGTAAAATTTATAAATCCAACGCCATGCCGACGTCAGAAAATAACGTCGCCAGACCGTACTCCGACGTTATCATTTAGTCGTTGGGGAGACGTTGTAAATTTGTATAGCCGACGTTATGCCAGCGTTTGGGTCACTGTCGCCAACGCTTTGCCGACACTGACCCGATTGTATTTTTCTGACTGGGCAATTGTAAATCAACCAAACATGATATCAACCAAACATTTAATTAAAACGACCGCCTCTTAGTCTATAATACAAAATTTCGATTTTGTTTTTAACAAACTCAGTCAAGTAATTTTATTTCAAAATTATTTTATCATGTCAACAAATAATTTTTGTGATTGTTGAATTTCTTTGTTGAAAAAAAAAAAAAATAGATTTTTTACGTTTGTCAGATCAACAAATTGTGGTTGTTGAATTTCTTTGTTGAAAAAAATTTAAGATTTTGTACGTTTGTCAATACAAATAATAATTTTATAGAACTTTTACAAACTCGTTTATCAATTTTTTAAAATTTTTTTTTTTTCAACAATCAATATTTACAAACGTTAGTTGATAACACAAATTTCCGTATAGGAGCACTTTCAGTGAAAAAGTTAATTGTATTCACAAATATGGGGGTCAATATAACAATTAATTTTTTTCTGTGTAACCCCATACTGTGGTTGGAGGGTATAAAAATAAGGAAAACTTTTGTGCTTTTTTAAGTATTTGTATGTACCTTAGGGCGGGTCGATTTGTATGGATCGAAAAAAACTGAAAAATCATATAGCAAAAACAAAATCTACAAGAAATTCTAAGAAACTTTTCCAAAGAAACCATTGGTCTAAAATCAAACCCTATACCGCGCCTAACGACATGAAAATCCGTCCGTCCGTCTGTCTTTCTGCCTGTGTGAAACACGCTAACTTTTAAATGTTAGCGGAAGAATGAAAATACATATATACGGCAAGCTGCTGAAGCGTGGCATATATATTTGTTATACTTCCGGTCAGATTAATACTAAATTTCGCGCGAAATCTTTCCAGTGGTTCATAAGTTATTAGCAAAATGGGGAATTTCAGATGGGGAATTTCGAACTCCCGTGTTGAAAAAACGCTAAACACGCTTTGAAAAGGAATGGTAAGCCAAAAAAATATTTTAGAAACTATTTTTGTCACTCAAAAAAAGTAAAAAAAAAAATTACACTCAAAAAAAAAATACACTCAAAAAAATTTACACCCAAAAATTTTTTTTTACAAAAATTAAAAAAAAAAATTACTCAAAATAAATCAAATACTGATGTAAAAAAAATATTCAGTTATCAAAAATGTTTATCCCATCCCATAAAAGTGTTTTTTTTTACGAAATATCATTACTCAATTACATTCTTTTACTTACTAAAAAAAATAATTAACATAGAAAGGCTTTGGAGGGAATCGAACCCACTTACTTTCAGAGTATCACGCTACATATTAATATACTGTAGCCCACTATAAAATAAATAATGGAGCAAAATTACCATGGATTAACGATAAAAGCAGCGATTTATTGTTAAAATTTTTTATTATAATTTTTCATCTGTGGTGTTTTCATTACAAATCAATCTAATTATTTATTTCTCCATTTCAGGGATTATGTCTAATATAATTGCCGGTCATAATCCCAAAAATCGAATTATATCCAGCGGCAATTGGTAAAACATTGCCGCTGGATAAGTCCTTGCAGCATATCGGTATATAAAACTATGTTTTCTTTACATCTGAGGTGTAGGATATGTTCAACAACTTAGTAGAAAATATTATGGCAAAAATTTTTGTGAAACATATTAACCCTTTAACTCCATCTCATAACGGTATTTTTTGGCTCTATTCTAACAAATCGCAAAAAACACCCCGAAAGAGAGGGAGGGTGGGTATAAAATGTTCTACAAAAATGTTGGCAATAAAATTTTACTATATACCTCGGAGCACACCAAAGCCCAAAAATTAACTCAAACACCAAAAAAGTGTCAAGTTCTATGTTTTGCTTATGAAAAAAAGGACGGACGGACAAATCTTCATGTATAGGCGCGGTATAGGGTTTGATTTTAGAAACATGGTTTCTTTGGGAAATGTTCTTAGAATTTCTTGGAGATTATGTTTTTGCTATACGATTTTTGACAAAAAAAATCGACCCACCCTAATGTACCTACTTTCTTAAAATTTATTTAAATTGAAATATATTCAGGAAAAATTATTTATTTAAATTAAATACAGTTGACTAATTTCAGTAATGTTGTTTTTTTCAGTGTAGGCTACAATAGTTTCAATAACTTTTGTGCCGCTGGACCACTTTGACTAGCAAAGATGTATTCTAAGCTTGAATTAGTTATTACTGTATTTAAATTGAGTCATTGAAAAAGTCATTGAAATTTAAACACAAATAAAATTTTTTAAATTTTCCCATTAAAGTAAATAAATAAGAAAGAACACATTTTAAATAAATATATTAATATTTTTTATTGTCTCAAAAAAAAAATGTAAATAAAATAATTAAATATTATATTTAATGTGATGAGCACTTAAATAAACACAGATGTCAGTATATTTGCTTTTTAAGAAAAACACAAACATCCATAAAATTATTTGGTTAAATTAAACAAATGTGATGAATAATTTTATGATTTAAATACAATTGAAAAAAATATATATTTTTAATAAATTATATTTATATATGTACAGTGCCGGTCAAAAAAATAGCACCAATGACAAAATCTCTATTCATCCAATTAAAACAAAATATTATGTGTGTATTCGTTTAAAGTAAATATGTAATACTCTTATACTAAGTATATACCCCTTAAATGTTTTTACTTTTTCCAAAAATTGTGGACGGTTCTTTTATAATGATCGATAATTTAAAAAAACTCTGAATCAGAGCAGTCAATAAAATAGCACCGAATGACAAATTTTTATTAAAAAAATTTATATTGTTTAAATTATTAAAATAAAAGTGTTAAATACTAAAGGAAGATAGTTTTTATTTACAAAAAAATTAATTCATTACAAAATTTGATGTTTATTTTCATAAAAATACGACTTGGAAAACCTTACACTCCTCAAAAACGTGCTTTTGTAAAAAATATAATTTCTGAACATAAACCATATTCTGAAACATGAAAATTAGTTGGATGCGCTTATAAAATGATTAAAAATTCAACAAAATTAACTTTAGAGCTTGAAAAACTTAGTCACAAGCGATGTTTGTCACCATAAGTGGTTAGATGTTTGTAAAGACAATGGAAGAAGGCCCCATTTACGGCAGCTCTAGAGCTAAAAAAGGACAGAAAATGCTGAAAATGTTCGTCGAAGATTACAAAACAACAACATTAACGCTTGTAGATTCGAAAAAGTGCCCCTACTCTCACTTAAGCATGCTGCAAGTCGTTTGAAGTTTGCTAAAAGTAACTCAGAATGACCAGCTTAAAAGTGGATCAATGTTCTATGGACAAATGAATCCATTGTTGTTTTATTTGGAGACATGGGATTACATACCTATGTCAGAAGACCCTATAACTCGGATTTCAATCCAAAACTCGAAATAGAAATAACTTAAAATGGTGCTTATGGTGTGGGAGATATTTTCCTACTGTGGAGTGGGGTTCATATATTGGACCATGGCTCACATATTGGACTAGGACAATTGTGGATATACACTTAACGTTTATATCCTCCAGAAAGTAATGTTACCATAAGTTTCTGAGCAAATGCCACTAATTTAGGTCTTTTAGCACGTCAATTACCCAAAGCATGACGGGAAATTGACAAAAAATTGGTTCTGGACAATAAAGTAAACGTGATGGAATGGCCTGGTCAATCCCCAGACCTAGATCAAATCGATAGTTAATGGACAGATATAGAGAAGTGAGTGTCTCGAATACAACCAACTTGTAATGAAGCCCTTTGGGTGGCTGTTCAGCAAATCTGGAACTCAATTTCGAATTAAAGATCCCAAAATCTCGTGAATTCGGCACAATAACGTTGTACAGAGGTAATTGTCAACAATGAGCACTCGACAATTTTTTTTTTTAATATTTAAAGATATTACAACAATACTGAATTCATAATCCATTCGTTTTTCAAATTTAAGAATTTAATTTTAATACAAAAAGTACTGTGGTGCTATTTTTTTGACTGAGTGTTTTTGAAGTTTTTTTAAAAACTCTGAAAATTTTTAATGAAATAAAAAACCAAATTAGCCTTTTGTTATGTAATATTGTTTCACACTCTTGTAAGTAACTTATGACACGTTTTCAGTTACATAAGTTTAAATTGTTAAAAAAAAAACAGCGAAGAAAATTTTGTTTTATCCTGGTGCTATTTTTTTGACCGCAGCTGTATGTACTAGCTTACAATCCCGGTACTTCGTTACCGGTTGTATTGAATACCGGATAATAGAAGGATCAGAATTATTCTATCGATTTCAAAAAAATTCCCCTACGTAGTCTTTGTTTTATTTACTTGTGTCTTCCAGAAAAAAATATTTCAATGAATAATTTAAACAATAAAATTTGAATAACTTTGCTGGTACGTTATCATGTTCGTTCCAAGGGAAAAATATAATGAGAATTTTCGAGCCCTTATGTCGGGATTTTGGATTTTGAGTGAATAAATATTTCAGTGAAAAAAGAAATTGGTATAAAAAAATGTGGAGTAAAAAAAGCTAAACACCAAAAAATTGAGTTGAAAATATCATTCCATATTGTTCCCTGCTCTATCTATTTCATATTGTTCCCCATTCTACGCCATTTCATTTCCAGTTCCATTTTCTAAGGTCATTATTATAGGAGCAAAAAAAGTACCAAAAGTACACTTAATTACCCCCATTAGAAACGGAATTTAAAAAAAGTACCTCTTCCAGAATGTTTTTTCTTCACCGAAGGATCCTACAATCCATATTTCAATTATCTACGATCATTGTTTCAGCAAATATTGAAAGTACTTTGTATCCCCGTTAAGAAACGGAATTTCCAAAAAGATTTTCCCAATCTCTTTTTTCACCGAAGGATTTTATATTCCAAATTTTAAGTTTCTGGGACCACTATATCAGGAAATAAATAAGTACACTTTTTTATTCCTTTTAATCCCTTAATTTTCCGAGAGGCGAACCTTTTCCAATTTTAAGTTTCTATGTTTATTATTATTTCAGGAAATAACTTTTATAAAAGGTTCTTTTTATAAAAGGTACTTTTTATAAAAGGAACTTTTTATAAAAGGTACTTTTTGTAAAAGGTGCTTTTGATAAAAGGTACTTTTTATATAAGGTACTTTTTATAAAAGGTACATTTTTTAAAAGGTACTATTTTAAAAGGTACTTTTTATAAAAGGTAAGGTAAGGTAAGGTAAGGTAAGGTAAGGTAAGGTAAGGTAAGGTAAGGTAAGGTAAGGTAAGGTAAGGTAAGGTAAGGTAAGGTAAGGTAAGGTAAGGTAAGGTAAGGTAAGGTAAGGTAAGGTAAGGTAAGGTAAGGTAAGGTAAGGTAAGGTAAGGTAAGGTAAGGTAAGGTAAGGTAAGGTAAGGTAAGGTAAGGTAAGGTAAGGTAAGGTAAGGTAAGGTAAGGTAAGGTAAGGTAAGGTAAGGTAAGGTAAGGTAAGGTAAGGTAAGGTAAGGTAAGGTAAGGTAAGGTAAGGTAAGGTAAGGTAAGGTAAGGTAAGGTAAGGTAAGGTAAGGTAAGGTAAGGTAAGGTAAGGTAAGGTAAGGTAAGGTAAGGTAAGGTAAGGTAAGGTAAGGTAAGGTAAGGTAAGGTAAGGTAAGGTAAGGTAAGGTAAGGTAAGGTAAGGTAAGGTAAGGTAAGGTAAGGTAAGGTAAGGTAAGGTAAGGTAAGGTAAGGTAAGGTAAGGTAAGGTAAGGTAAGGTAAGGTAAGGTAAGGTAAGGTAAGGTAAGGTAAGGTAAGGTAAGGTAAGGTAAGGTAAGGTAAGGTAAGGTAAGGTAAGGTAAGGTAAGGTAAGGTAAGGTAAGGTAAGGTAAGGTAAGGTAAGGTAAGGTAAGGTAAGGTAAGGTAAGGTAAGGTAAGGTAAGGTAAGGTAAGGTAAGGTAAGGTAAGGTAAGGTAAGGTAAGGTAAGGTAAGGTAAGGTAAGGTAAGGTAAGGTAAGGTAAGGTAAGGTAAGGTAAGGTAAGGTAAGGTAAGGTAAGGTAAGGTAAGGTAAGGTAAGGTAAGGTAAGGTAAGGTAAGGTAAGGTAAGGTAAGGTAAGGTAAGGTAAGGTAAGGTAAGGTAAGGTAAGGTAAGGTAAGGTAAGGTAAGGTAAGGTAAGGTAAGGTAAGGTAAGGTAAGGTAAGGTAAGGTAAGGTAAGGTAAGGTAAGGTAAGGTAAGGTAAGGTAAGGTAAGGTAAGGTAAGGTAAGGTAAGGTAAGGTAAGGTAAGGTAAGGTAAGGTAAGGTAAGGTAAGGTAAGGTTATAAGTAAAGGTACTTTTTATAAAAGGTACTTTTTATAAAATGTACTTTTTATAAAAGGTACCATTATTTCAATAAATTAAAAAAAGTACCAAAGGTACACTTTTTCCATTTTACCCCCGTAGAGTCAATATTGGCAAAAACCCAGCCTTGGTGAATATTTTTTCCGGGAGGTGAACCTACATTGCAAATTTTAAGTTTCTAGGACCATTATTTAAGAAAATATAAAAGGTACCAAAAGTACAGTTTTTTACCCTTTTTGTCCCCTTAGAATCAACATTGGCAAAAATCCGGTCATACTGGATCTATATTCCGGGAGGTGAACATACACTCCAAATTTCAAGTCTCTATGACCATTATTTCAGGAGATATAAAAAGTACCAAGAGTACAGTTTTTTACCCTTTTTACCCCCTTAGAATCAACATTGGCAAAAATCCGGCCTTACTGAATCTATATTCCAGGAGTTGAACATACAGTCCAAATTTCAAGTTTCAGTGACCATTATTTCAGGAGATATAAAAAGTACCAAAAGTACAGTTTTTAACCCTTTTTACCCCCTTAGAATCAACATTGGCAAAAATCCGGCCTTACTGAATCTATATTCCAGGAGTTGAACATACAGTCCAAATTTCAAGTCTCTGTGACCATTATTTCAGGAGATATAAAAAGTACCAAAAGTACAGTTTTTTACCCTTTTTGTCCCCTTAGAATCAACATTGGGAAAAATCCGGCTATACTGGATCTATATTCCGGGAGGTGAACATACAGTCCAAATTTCAAGTCTCTATGACCATTATTTCAGGAGATATAAAAAGTACCAAAAGTACAGTTTTTTACCCTTTTTACCCCCTTAGAATCAACACTGGCAAAAATCCAGCCTTAGTGGATCTATATTCCGGGAGGTGCACCTACAGTCCAAATTTCAAGTCTCTAGCTTCAGCGGTTTGGGCTGGGCGATGATGAATCAGTCAATAAGTCAGTCAGTCAGTCAGTCAGTCACATTACTCTTTTATATATATAGATGTATGTATGTATGTACAACGGAAATCCTAAATAATTTAAATTCAAAATAACAGCAAAAAATTAAATTATAATAATAATAAAAAAAATAATAAATGTGTTACTACTACTTAAATATGTAAAAATCCTGAATAAATTTCAAACCAAATAAAAATAATTGTTTTGCATCTGCCCGCAAATTTTTAATACATTATAAACAAATTTTTTGTTTATTCTAAAATCTGTTGTCTTATTTTTATACCCTTAAACAACAGTATTAAGGTATTTTAAATTTGTCATTCCCTGTGTAACACATGTCAATTTTGTTACAGGACCTTTGGTTCTAAGGCACGCTGCAGTCCAACCAAAAAGAGCTAGACCCCTGATGATTGGCACGAATAATATTCGTCGAATATACCTTTTGGTCATATAAAAGGTTTTTTTTTTTAATAAGAGATCATAGTCCTGCAATCGGAACAAGTGGTTAAGGAGTGTACATTTTTGTCCGCCCCTCAATTGGGCGTGGCTACAAAAAATATTACCAATAATAGTATATTTGTATTACTAAAGCGCAAATATCTAAATAAATGATTTTATTAACATTTATCGTGAAATGGAAGTCCCCCCCCCAAAAACAACCATGACATTTTTTTATCATGTTTTTATTACATTTTGGAGGGTATAAAAGATTTGGCATAACCGGATTTAATACTCTTACTCGTTTTTTTTAATTACACAGGACATCACAAAATGAAATTGATTGTTTGTATTAAAATTTGTAACTTAAATCAAATTAATATATTTAAAACACATCTTTAATTCAAGTTATGACGTGTAATGTCTCGAAGTCGCCCAAGCCAGGGATGGGATATGAGATGGAATATGAGAATTTATATTATTGATTCATGAACGATTCTAAGACATTCCAAAACCAAAGAGCTAGACTCCAGAAGCTTGGTACGAATATGTCATAGGCCGGTAAATTACGTAAATGGACAAAATCTTACCAGGAGGAAAAAATTCCTCCTTGAAGAACTAAACCAACCTCTGAAAATCGAGATTTTTTCATGTTTCTTTGTATTTTTTTAAGAAATGAAACATTTTTATTCTGTAAAAAGTTAAACCCAGTTGGAAAATGTGTCACTGAGGAAATTTCCACAGTGATTCCTTGAGGAAATGTCTTCAGATTCTGACAAATCATTGGTAATCCTTGATGACATATCCTAACATTCTCAGTACCGAATGTTTGCTTTAAAAATGTGGACAATCTCAACCCTTATGAACCCATTTGCCAGAAACTTAAAATATATATTAAAGAGACGATTTTAAGGTTGGGGTGTCTCGGCTTATCGGCCATATCGGTGTTTAAAAATTTCGTTGTCCCCTTATGAAACCATGTGGATCTTCGGGAAAATTTTGATAACTTCCGAACTAACAGGAATGTCGTCTAGGGCAAAAATACGTGTCGAAATATTATTTCTTATTCATATGGATATCGTAGGTTTATGTCTTCACATAAATACCCCCCAAAATTTACACATTTTCCTGAAAAAATATTTAAAGAAGCCGAATTTTTACAAGGTTATGCCACCATTGGATAGGCATTAAAAAACTTTTCTTCTCATATGAAAACATCATACAGTTTCTTAAAAAGAAATGGCTGAAAAATCCAAAAAAGCATTTTGTTAAACTTTTTGACTCATGTTTTGAACCCCTAAACTCACGATATGGCCGATAAGCCGAGACACCCGAACCTTAGAATTGTCTCTTTTATATATTTGAAGTTTCAGGCAAATCGGTTCATAAGGGTTGAGATACTTCCCTTGTAAGACGTCTAAAAGGAAATGTCTTCAGAACAGCATTATATTAAATTAGAATTTTTAATCTGGGCAACTCTTCAATTTCCATAAAAAAGATGGCAATATTATCGATTTATTTAAAATAAATTCTAAATCTAACAAGTAGAATAAAAGTGTTAAATAGACAAACAATTTTCAAAATAATGTTTGGAACAAGTAGTTAGGTGTGGGACTAATAAACTGGAGGTTCCAGGTTCAAATCCAGTTGGGACTAAAAAAGGCGAAAAGTTTTTTCTATATATGAGAAAGATAATTTATAAGGGAAAAATGATAAAAGTAAAAACTAAAGGAAATACGAAAATTTTTTGTTTTTTCGCATGACCTACGTCACACATTTCCCCAAAGAAGTCTTAGGTGACATGTCCCCAGAAGGTCAGCCCTGACCACTGCTGACTTTGAGTGAGGATGTTTTGAAAATTTGTATGAAACTGTCCTCAACTCAGTACATAGAGATGTCTTGTGGATGTCAGTAGTGACTCTGACATGTCACCGCTCCGTCACTTAGGATGGCTCAAGGACGTTGCAAACTGGGAAGGTCCATCACTCGAAGTTACAAAATTAGAAAATTTCGCTTAAATAATGATAAAATTTTATTATTTGGCGCAAAAATGATTATAAATGAATTTGTTAATATTTTACGGGTACTCTCAAAAAAAAAAAAAAAAACTTGGAAAAAGTCTCGTAATCCCATTTTACCAATATTTGACAGTTTTCCTTGTTTTTTAACAAATAATTTTCGATCGAAATGTATTTTTTTTTTGTAATTTTACAGTTATTTTTGTAATTTTACAAATTTCTAAGATTTTTTACAAAAAAAAAATCTAGTTAATTTACTAGAATTTCTTGTAAGTTTTATTTCGCCAAAAAATTTGAAAATTTACAATTTTAATGGTACAAATCTTGTAAAATTACAAAAAAGCTCATAATTTATACTAGGATTTCTCGTAAAATAGGAGGTAGCAAAAAATCTAGTAAAGTTACGAAAAGTTTTATCGCGTAAAAAAAATTGTAAATTTACAATTTTTTTGGTAAAAAGCTTGTAAAATTAAAAAAATAATTGGTAAAAAGGTTGTTAAATAACAAGGAATTGTTGTCAAATAGGAGGTACACTTAAAAAAAAAACCTTGTAAAGTTACCAAAAATTTTTTTGATTTAACGAGGCTATTCTCGTAAAATAGGAGATAGGTAAAATTTTCGTAAAATTACGAGGATTTCCTCGTAATTTGAAATGCGCCAAAATATGGTAAAATAACCAATTTTATTGGTAAAAATATTGTTTTAAAACCGGAAAAAAAAAAAAAATGGTAAAATTACAAGAAAAAAAAATAAATATGTTTAAAAAAAATGTTAAATTTACAAAAAAAAAAAATTATTAACCAACATAAATCCTCGTAATAAAATCATTTTTGTAAAAATAACTGTTTTTTTTAAATTAACTAGAATCCTCGTAATAAATTTTTCAAAATTTTGTCAACTTTTTTTTAAAATATTTTTCAATAAAAAAAAAAAAAAAAAAATTTCTCGGGGACTTGCAAAATTTAAAAAAAAATAGAAAATTAAAAAAAAATTGTTAAACAACATAAATCCTAGTAAAAATATTATGCTAATTTTACTCAATAGATCTACTTGATCCGTAAAATGGTTGGATCAAATAATATCTAATTGTATTACTTTAGATCAAAAAATATAAAAATTTATACAATTTGATCCTGAATTTGGTCAAATCTAATTATATCAAATTTATCTTATAATATCTATTTTTATACAATTTGATGAGCAAAACCAAAATACGAATCTAATCATGTATGGTAATAGATATAATCTATATCTATACTTCTATATATCTATATAATATTATAAAAGAGGTAATGTTTGTATGTTTTTTTGTTTGTTTGTTTGTAGAAAGTAATCTCCGGAACTACTCATCCGATTTCAAAAAAATTTTCAGCAATATTTAGAGTGTTCCTCCCGGACGGACATAGGCTAGGTTTCATCGACCACGCCCACTTCTACGCCCACTTTTTGACAAAAAAACGTAAAATTTAAAAATCTTCAAAGCTACTAAACCAATTTCAATTTTTTTTTTACCAATACATACTTGGAATGGTCCTTCATGATGGACATATGCTGGGTTTCATCGACCACGCCCACTTCTACGCCCACTTTTGGCAAAAAACTTAAAATTTAAATATCTTTGAAACTACTCAACCGATTTAAAAAATGCTTTTACCAATATTTAGAGTGGTCCTCCAGAGTGGGCATAGTGTAGGATTTTTCGACCACGCCCACTTCAACGCCCACTTTTGGCAAACAACTTAAAATTTAAATATCTATGAGACTACTCATTCAATTTCAAAAATTTTTTCAATAATATTTAGAGTGTTCCTCCAGGGTGGACATAGGTTAGGAATCATCGACCACGCCCACTTCTTCGCCTACTTTTTGGCCAAAAAACCTAAAATTTAAAAATCTCCTAAATTACACATACGATTTCCAAAATTTTTCCACCAATGCTTAGTATGGTTCTTAAGTGTGGAAATATGCTGAGTTTCATTGACCACGCCCATTTATACGCCCACTTTTGGCACGAAGAACGTAAAATTTTAATATTATGAATCTACTCATCCGATTTAAAAAATTTCATCACCAATATACATTTTGAATGGTCCTTCAGGTTGGACATGGGCTAGCTTTCATCAACCACAACCCTTTCTACGCCCAGTTTTAGTTAAAAATAAACGTAAAATTTCAAAATCTCTGAAACTACTAATTTGGTTTAAATTTTTTTTTCTCAAATATTAAGAATGGTCCTAGTGTTCATCGACGTAAAACTTTAAAATAGACGAAACCTTTTATGATGTTTAAACACTGATTTCACTAATATTTATAAATCTCCTTCAGGGTAAGTTAGGGTAGGTTTCATTGACCGCACCATTTTAAAGATCACTTTGGGTCAAAAGACTTCAAATTTAAAAACCCTTTAAGACTACTCATCCGATTTCAAAACATTCCGAAAACGCCCTTTTTGGAAATTCCGATTTTAATGGAGCAAACAGTTGCAAAGAAGTGAACTTTGTAACCTTTTCTTGAAATGTGGGATCCTCCTGTCCAAAAAAATCATTATTCCTTCAAACGCATGTTATGGAACGCAATGAATTTGAATTCAAAGAATTGAAACGAATAGAACAGGGAACGAAATGGAATAGAACGGGGAACGAAATGGAATGATACGGGGAATGAAAGGACATCAATAATAACGATATAAGAGCTCGAAAATGTTCAAGAAATTGTTTTACCGGAACGAGCATGATTCCGGGCTAAACGGGGCTGTTTGAATTTTATTGTTTGTTTAAATAGTTTTTATTTAAGACTTCAACGATAAAAATTTAATAAAATAAAGATTCTGCAGGGGACAATTTTAGAAATGGGGACTTCTAATACTGATGCTTCTTTAATTCCGTATTTATTATTACCGGTGACAAAGTTCCGGGCGGGCCTGCTAGTTTTATATAAATTTATACGGAAGCATATTAACTCATACAGGGTGGTACAATAACAAGTATCTTTTTAAAACATACAATGGAATGAACAATACTCAATAGATTTGGCATCTTATGGCTTTATTTGAAAGAGCAAATATTCCCATTATTTATGGCAAACGACTTCATTCATGCGGCTGCCTGGGTTAGCTCCGCAGTAGCTCATCCTCGGCACCCATTTTTCTAATGTTTCTGGTTCTATCTCACGAATGGCTTGAACGATATTCGTCGAAAGGGCCTAGAACATTCTGGATTTCCCATGTTGCATGAATCTTTAACAAGACCCCTAAAAAATTTCTAAAGGTTTTAATCGGCAGCTCTGAAGTGATCAATTGTCACCGCGAATATGGCTAAAACCACGATTTCCGAACTAAGTGCGCAAAATATCGATTGTTTGATGGACTGTGGGACATATTGTGACATCCTTCTGAAAATAAATGTCATCTAAGTTGATATATTCTATTACGGCCAACAAAAAGTCGGTCATCATGGCTCTGTAGCGCTCATCTTTGACGAAAATGGGGTTTTCAGCAGTATTTGTGAAAATATTGTGTAATGATGCTGATACTCAAATCTGTTGCTTCCTATAGATGAATTGGATTCTTTACAATACCGTGCGAGTTTTACGATCCCAAGATGTAGCAATTTGTTTGTTAACGTAACCTCATTTGAATGCCTTATTTCGGTTAAAAACTTTTTTTTCGAAAAACGTGCAGTTTGGCAGCGCAGTACTGCGCTACAACGCGATACAGAGGTGCAAGCCGAGGACGCATCAATGAAGTCGTTTGGCATAAAAAACGGGAATGTTTGCTCTTTCAAATAAAGCCATAACATCCAAAAAAAGTTGAGTATTGATCATTTTATTGCATTATTAAAAAGATACTTGTTATTGGACCACCCCTTACAAGATTGTGTCAAATTACACTGTGCAACAAGAAAAATGAGCCTCAACGGCTTCAAACGCCATATGAAAGTAGACCATCAAATGGACAAAATCACCAAAGGGTTTTGCAAAGTCAGTTCGGATTTCTTTTTTATAGCCCACTGAAGTCTTTATCTTTTTATCAAAGGCGTTTGGAAAACGTCAAAAATACTATAATAAGAACACATCTGTGCTTCAAAATATGATTTGATGTCTTCAGTGAAATTTTATGGCGGTTATTTTCTTAGAAGATTTTAACCCTCTAACTGCCATTTTAAGGGTCATTTCAGTCCTTTTTCAAAAACTAAACACAGAAGTATAATAAAACGTCCATTTAGAGGGTTAAAATGTTCTACAAATATTTTCCTCATAAAATTTCACTAGGGGTTGTCAAATGGTCAAAGTTTGTGCGACATGCGCAAAGTGCTTAAAAAGGGTCAAGTATAAATAATCAATGTTTGTTATTTTTTTTTACCAAAGCAGTGTTAAAAAATATCGACAAAAAACAGTGCAAATATACTTTTGAGCTAAAAATGATGTTCTGATGTGTTTTATAAAATTTTATGATGATTCTTTTCTATGACCAAATTATCCCTCTAGCTCCTGTTTGAAAGGGTCATTTTTGTCCTTTTTTAAAATAAATACAAAAAAGTCTATAAAAGGGCAGTTAGAGGGTTAAAATGTTTTACAAATATTTTCTGCATCAAATTTTACTAGGGCACGTCTAAGACAGAAAGTTCGCCCAGTATATAGAAAATGCTTAAAAATTTTAAGGTATTCAAATTTTTTTTTTTATATTTTTTTTGGGCCGAAATATAAAAAAAAACAAGTAACAAAAATAAATTCGACTTTGTCGAATGTATTAATACCCTCACGATGTAAAAAAGTTTATTTGCAAAAAAAAAAACAGAAAAAAAATATAAAAAAAAATCCGCGAAAAAAAATTTTTGATAAAAAAAAAAATCTGTTTAATACTTTGGTCGTGATCACCATTTCCACAGACGGACATGCATAGCTAGAATGTCTTAAAATCGGTCACTGATCAATAATATATGAGGAGTTCCATAACAAAACGCAACAATTCCACTTTAACAGTTTTTGAGATAAACGCACAAATGTAAACAAAGTCAGTTGTGAGTTTGAGTGTAATTACTAAGCTTTGGGATGTTTCATAATTAAAGTCAACAGTGAATTGCAGTGTAAATATGGAGCTTTGGGATGATTTTTAGTAATGGTTACATAGATTTTAATGTGTAGAATAGGATTCAGTCAAAAAAACAAAAAACTCAAAAAGTGGAATTGTTGCGTTTTGTTATGGAACTCCTCATATATGGGGGTTTTCGTGTCAACTGAACCAACTTTTGATCCCGATCTGCTATCCTATTGGATAGCAGTGCAGACACAATTTTTCAACGAGATCTGTCAAGGCCTCTCTGAGATAGATGGAGTCGAAATTTGACATTTTGGCCAAAGAGGTGTTTATTCTCATCCATGTAACTTCTTACCAATTGTTTTTAGCAAAATGTGTCCCAAACAGTGTAGATAGCTATTTCTTCAATCTTGCGAAAAAAAATTATAAAAAAATAGTTTGATTTTTGTTTTAAATCCAAAACTTGTTTGACTTTTTTGCCAAATCGAGTCCTTTTTTTGACTCCAAAACAAGCTTAGGTGTTTTCCCCACCTAATTCTTTTTCGCCTCAAATATATTTTTGCTCCACCAACAAATTTCCGCTAGAACGGCATCACTCGACTTCTTCCCAAGATATCTGATATGGTGATCACGGCCAAAGTATACCAATACCAAAACAAACTAAGCAGTTTGGTATTGCATTTGAGCGAAATCGGTTCAGCAATTCAAAAGTTATGAACAAAAATGTAAGAACACCTCGAAAATTCTGGTACATTCAACATAACCTAAAAACACAAAATGCTTTCATTCGGCTGCTGATTGACACATGTGAACAGAATTGATCACCAAATGGTATTTAAACAAGTACAAACATATTTTTTTACAAAAAAAATATTTTCGTCGATTTTTTTTTTACCAAAAAATTTTTTTTGTCGATTTTTTTTTTGAAATGTTTGTTTTGTTTTTTAGCAAATAAACTTTTTACATTGTGGAGGGTATCAATACATTCGACAAAGTCGAATTTAAATTTTTTACTTGTTTTTTTTTTTTATTTCGGCCCAAAAAAAAAAATTGAATACTTTAAAATTTTTAAACATTTTCTATATGCTGGACGAACTTTCTGTCTTAGACGTGCCCTAGTAGGATTTGATGCAGAAAATATTTGTAAAACATTTTAACCCTCTAACTGCCTTCTTTTTATAGACTTTTTTGTATTTATTTTAAAAAAGGACAAAAATGACCCTTTAAAACTGGAGCTAGAGGGTTAATTTGGTCAAAGAAAAGAATCATCATAAAATTTTATAAAACACATCAGAACATCATTTTTAGCTCAAAAGTATATTTGCACTGTTTTTTGTCGATATTTTTTAACACTGCTTTGGAAAAAAAAATTAGCAAACATTGATTACACTGTGCAACAAGAAAAATGAGCCTCAATGGCTTCAACGCCATATGAAAGTAGACCATCAAATGGACAAAATCACCAAAGGGTTTTGCAAAGTCAGTTCGGATTTCTTTTTTATAGCCCACTGAAGTTTTTATTTTTTTATCAAAGGCGTTTGGAAAACGTCAAAAATACTATAATAACAACACATCTGAGCTTCAAAATATGATTTGATGTCTTCAGTGAAATTTTATGGCGGTTTTTTTCTTAGAACATTTTAACCCTCTAACTGCCATTTTAAGGGGTCATTTTAGTCCTTTTTCAAAAACTAAACACAGAAGTCTAATAAAACGTCCATTTAGAGGGTTAAAATGTTCTACAAATATATTCCTCATAAAATTTCACTAGGGGTTGTCGAATGTTCAAAGTTTGTGGGACATGCGCAAAGTGCTTAAAAAGGGTCAAGTATAAATAATCAATGTTTGTTATTTATTTTTACCAAAGCAGTGTTAAAAAATATCGACAAAAAACAGTGCAAATATACTTTTGAGCTAATAATGTTGTTCTGATGTGTTTTATAAAATTTTATGATGATTCTTTTCTTTGACCAAATTAACCCTCTAGCTCCCGTTTTAAAGGGTAATTTTTGTCCTTTTTTAAAAGAAATACAAAAAAGTGTATAAAAAAATGCAGTTAAAGGGTTAAAATGTTTTACAAATATTTTCTGCATCAAATTTTACTAGGGCACGGCTAAGACAGAAACTTCGTCCAGCATGTGGAAAATGCTTAAAAATTTTAAAGTATTCTAATTTTTTTTTATATTTTTTTTTTTGGCCGAAATAAAAAAAAAAAAACAGGTAACAAATTTGAATTCGACTTTGTCGAATGTATTAATACCCTCCACGATGTAAAAAAGTTTATTTGCAAAAAAAAAAAAAAATCAGCGAAAAAAAATTTTTGGTAGAAAAAAAAATCGACGAAAATGTTTCTTTTTTTTTAAATATGTTTGGACTTGTTTAAATACCATTCGGTGATCGATTCTGTTCACATGTGTCAACCAGCCGCCGAATTAAAGCACTTGTGTTTTTAGGCTATGTTGAATGTACCACAATTTTCGAGGTGTTCTTACATTTTCGTACATAACTTTTGAACCACTGAACCGATTTCGTTCAAATGCAATACCAAACTGCTTAGGGCAACAACAAGTAAATACGCTAAGTCTTTGTTATATCTGTTTAATACATTGGCAGTGATCACCATTTCCACAGACGGACAGGCATCGCTAGAATGTCTCGCTAGAATGTCTTAAAATCGATCACTGATCAATAATATATATGGAGGTTTTCGTGTCAACTGACACAACTTTTGATCCCGATCTAATATCCTATTGAATAGTAGTGCAGACACAATTTTTCAACGAGATCGGTCAAGGACTCTCTGGGTTAGAGGGGGTCGAATTTGATATTTTGGTCAAAGAGGTGTTTTTTCTCATCCATGTAACTTCTTACCAATTGTTTTTAGCAAAATGTGTTCCAAATAGTTTAGATAGCTATTTCTTCAATCTTGCGAAAAAAAAATATAAAAAAATAACAAAAAATTGTGATTTTTTTTTTTAAATCCGAAACTTTTTTTTGACTTTTTTGTCAAATAGGACCATTTTTTTGACTAAAAAGAAAGCTTAGGTCTTTTCCTCACCTAATTCTTCTTCGTCCTCAAATATATATTTGCTCCGCCAACAAATTTCCGCTAGAACTGCCAAAGTATTAAACAGATATAACAAAGAGTTAGCATATTTACTTGTTGTTGCCCTAAGCAGTTTGGTATTGCATTTGAGCGAAATCGGTTCAGCGGTTCAAAAGTTATGAACGAAACAACATAACCTAAAGACACAAAATGCTTTGATTCGGCGGCTGGTTGACACATGTGAACAGAATCTATCACCGAATGGTATTTAAACAAGTACAAACATATTAAAAAAAAAAACATTTTCGTCGAATTTTTTTTTTAACAAAATTTTTTTTCCCGGATTTTTTTTTTTTATTTTTTTTTTTTTTTGCAAATAAACTTTTTTACATCGTGGAGGGTATTAATACATTCGAGTCGAATTTAACTTGGTGACTTGTTTTTTATTTCGGCCAAAAAAAATATAAAAAAAAATTTTTTGAATACTTTAAAATTTTTAAGCCTTTTCTATATGCTGGACGAACTTTCTGTCTTAGACGTGCCCTAGTAAAATTTGATGCAGAAAATATTTGTAAAACATTTTAACCCTTTAACTGCATTTTTTTATAGACTTTTTTGTATTTCTTTTAAAAAAGGACAAAAATGACCCTTTAAAACGGGAGCTAGAGGGTTAATTTGGTCAAAGAAAAGAATCATCATACAATTTTATAAAACACATCAGAACATCATTTTTAGTTCAAAAGTATATTTCCACTGTTTTTTGTCGATATTTTTTAACACTGCTTTGGTAAAAATAAATAACAAACATTGATTATTTATACTTGACCCTTTTTAAGCACTTTGCGCATGTCGCACAAACTTTGAACATTCGATAACCCCTAGTGAAATTTTATGAGGAAAATATTTGTAGAACATTTTAACCCTCTAAATGGACGTTTTATTAGACTTCTGTGTTTATTTATTTAAAAAAGGACTAAAATGACCCCTTAAAATGGCAGTTAGAGGGTTAAAATGTTCTTAGAAAAGAACCGCCATAAAATTTCACTGAAGACATCAAATCATATTTTGAAGCTCAGATGTGTTCTTATTATAGTATTTTTGACGTTTTCCAAACGCCTTTGATAAAAAAATAAAAACTTCAGTGGGCTATAAAAAAGAAATCCGAACTGACTTTACAAAACCCTTTGGTGATTTTGTCCATTTGATTGTCTACTTTCATATGGCGTTGAAGGCATTGAGGCTCAATGCGATGACCCGAAATTTGTTGCACAGTGTTATTTATACTTGACCCTTTTTAAGCACTTTGCGCATGTCGCACAAACTTTGACCATTTGACACCCCCTAGTGAAATTTTATTTGTAGAACATTTTAACCCTCTAAATGGACGTTTTATTAGACTTCTGTGTTTAGTTTTTGGAAAAGGATTAAAATGACCACTTAAAATGGCAGTTAGAGGGTTAAAATGTTCTAAGAAAAGAACCGCCATAAAATTTCACTGAAGACATCAAATCATATTTTGAAGCTCAGATGTGTTCTTATTATAGTATTTTTGACGTTTTCCAAACGCCTTTGATAAAAAAATTAAAACTTCAGTGGGCTATAAAAAAGAAATCCGAACTGACTTTGCAAAACCCTTTGGTGATTTTGTCCACTTGATGGTCTACTTTTATATGGCGTTGAAGGCATTGAGGCTCAATGCGATGACCCAGAATTTGTTGCACAGTGTTATATATGATTATATCAGAAAATTTTTACTCGGGATAACAGTTTTTTTTTTTTGTTAATCAACTAGAATCCTCGTAATAAAAACTTTGTTGTAAAATTACTTTTTTTTTTGTAAAATAACCTTTCAAAATGGTAGAATGCAATTACGAAATAAATTTGTAAAATTACCACACAGTAAAAAGTTTTGGGTTAATTTTAATTCCTAGGTGGTGTGTATATATATCAAAGACAAAAAGAATTAAATTTATTCTTTTAAAAGTGTACTTTTAAAGAGATAAAAAAAGAGTAAGAGAGTGGCTTTTTAACCTATTTTTTAGTGTTAAAATAATTCCCAAATAGTCTTATTAATGTAAACAATTTTATGCCTAAACGGGTGTTAATTTTAATCTAGGCAGGACTAAAATTAGTACCCCTTTCATAAAATTTACCCAAAAATAAATAAAACAAAAGGTTATGTTTTTTTTTTAATATTTTTGTGTATTGAATAAATAAGAAGACTTAAAATACAGATCAAATACCTGAATAATGTTAAAATGAAGAGGAATGTTGATGCATTTTTCACCCAAACTCAGTAAAACTACATGGAAAAGTGATAATTCTTCTATATTACGAAATCATTCCTGGGGGTCTTCCAAATCAATTTCGGCACGGTTTGTTGATGTCGTTCCATCAAAAAGAAACAAAAGCAGCTGCTGGATCAGTATTGTGTAATTAATTATTTATGGAAGGTTTTCAAAGTTAATGAATGTACTGCACAGAAAAAAATAAAAAAAAATTTTGAGTAAATTTTTAATACTATTGAGTAAAAAATTACTCAATTTTCCACCAGTAAACGATTTAATAGTATTGAGTAAACTTTTAATAAAAAATTATTAAATGCTTAATAAAAAATTTGAGTAAATTATTAATTCACACAATTAAATCTTTACTTAAAATTTTTTAATATTTTTAAGTAACTATTCGATTAGAGTTTTATTCTAGTTCGAGGCCCAAAAATATTTCTATTTATGATATTGTCATAATAGAGTATTTTTAATTTATTGCTTTAAAAAAGTTACTATCTCATAGTATGTCTGTACTGATCAGTTTCATCCCCACTAAAGGAATCTTCAGCAGACTTTAGAGAATCATCGTTGGTCAATCAAACATCAAACCAGACATAATATTTGATATATTTCCCAAGTTATATGAGAAGTACTATTATGAAGGTCCGAAATCTGTTTTCCAACAAAAATAACTCTTTTAAAGCAAAAATTGTATATATTAAATCACCGTCGGTAACTATTAATATATGTGTTGCTGTTATTTTACAATAACAACAGTGCCTAACCAAACAATAGTGTTGGTAGGATAAGTAACTTTTTAATTGTGTCAAGTAAAAATTTACTCAAAATGTATCAAATTATTTTTTTAAAAAGTTTAAAAAGTTTCTAATTTTTTTTCCAAAAAAATTGCTTTTACAAACTTTACCAAATATACTTATGTCTTCAAGACAAAGTAAAATTTTATAAAGATGATTTCAAACTTTCATATACATATACAAAAAACAATAAACTAAATGAGAATTCAAAACACCAAGAGAAAAAAAATAAATAAAAAAAAATATTAAATTTGTATTAAATTATTTACTCAAATTTTATTTTCAATTTTTGAGTAAATTTTTAATTGCGTCAATTAAAAAATTACTCAAATTTTTTTTAAAAAATTAAACAAGTGATTACTCAAATTTGTTTCCTCCATATTTTTTTCTGTGTGCCCGATCAAAAATTCCAGTCTCTGCCTTCTGCTTTAAGATTCAGCTGGTCTAAAAGTAAGGTTAAACAAAAATTAATTAAAAACGATTGCAAAACGTTTGTAGTCAATACTTACTTGATAATTATATTCCGGTCGGAGTCAAAACTTCACTTTCTGGATCACAAATTTTGATAACATTAAATTATCCATAAATTTTTATTTTTGCGTACATTGCAAACATTTTGCCACTTTTTCATTGAATAAATAAGCTGTTTTTGTTCAATCAATATAACAGCTGTTTTCAATTCCTTGTTAAGTGTTTATTTTAAACTTGATGAAATACAATTGTTGATGACGTTTGACGTTTATTTTTTATTAGTTTTTTAAGAGAGAAATTTAATTATTTTTTGGCATTAAAATAAAACTAAAAGAAATAACATAAAGAAAAACAAATTTTTAATTCCTATATGGTTTAACATATAAACCATTTCGGATTTAACTTTCAATTTAATTCCAAGGTGGTTTAAAATGTGTTCCGATAGGTTTTAAATTTAACCCAAAACTTTTTACTGTGCAATAAAACTGTAGTTCTCGTTTGAGCAAAGTACAAGATTTTTTGTTAAAAAAAGGAAAATTGTTAAATATTGGTAGAATGGGATTACAAGGCATTTTACCAGGCGTTTTACCAGTTTATTTTTTTTTTGAGTGTATGATCGCAAGACATTTCCTCCCAACTTCAGGAGTCTTGCTCCTTAAGTTTGGACAGCATCGTGCTTTTCACAGACAGACGGACGTTTTTTCGCTAGAATGTCTTAGAATCTACCACAATGATTCCGTTACATACGTAGTGACTAGTTGAGTATGTATCCGAACTGTGGTTCGAGGCTATAAAAATGCCGTTTTTCGGAGTGTAGTTTAGATTTTCATGGAGGAACTTTTTTCCCCTTGTCCCGTTCTGGCATTTACGAACTTAAACAATCTGTGAACACAAGACTTATACGTGGAAAATTTTAGAAGGAAAACTCCTTACACCCAGTATTTGTTGGCCAGTGTTGTTTAATGCAAAAGTATTATTCGCATAAGATGAGCCACGTTTTCAGCTGCCGCAAGTACAGAGATTCAAACATTCACAATACGATAAGAGAAAAAAATTGTTTATTTGTTAAAATATTTTTTTTTTTTTCAAAATTTATTTTTAACTAATTTTTCTAAAAGCATTTTATTTTGTTGATTTTTTTGAAAACAATTTTTTTTGTGGACTCATTCTAAGTTATGGCATCGCGTGGCTCGTGTGTCTATACTAGCTAGTTAAATGACGATTTTTTAAAAATTCTTTTAAGATTTTTTTTGTTTTTTTTTTTTTAAAATACTACATACTTTGCTAAATTTGTTGTTGTTTACTTGTCTTTTGTACAAAATTTGTTGTTTATGTTTTTCTATTTAATGCCATAAGACTTTTTTGTATCTTGTTGTTTTCATATACATAACACTGTGCAACACGATTTTGTATCTTGGATGGGACCAAAAAAAATTAAAGTATATCAATAGTAGACAAAATCCCGCGATGCGTTTTGAAAACTTAGCCCGAATTCTTTTTTATGGCCCACTGAAGTTTCCAAATTTTTTTCAAAGGTGCTTTGAATATGTAAAAAAAAAGTATTAAATCTAATTCTGAGGTAAATAATGTTAGAAGATGTCTGCAGTGAAATTTGGTGCTTTTTCCTAGGAATATATTTTCCCTCTACCTTCCATTTTTAAGGATGATTTGGATCCTTTTTTCAAATATCTTCATAGTAAAACTAATAAAAAGTGAATATAAGGTGTTAAAATGTTATACAAAAATTGTTTGCATCAAATTTCATTGGGGGTTGTCAACGACCAAAAGTTCGTACGAAAAGTGCAAAATGCTTCAAAAATTTAAATTGTAAATTATCACATACTGTTAAATTAATTTTAACCAAAGCCGTGTGAATTGAGGCGAAAAAATGTTACAAAACTGCTTCTGAGCTGAATAATGTTAAAAGATGTCTGCAGTGAAATTAGATTTTTCTGGGGACATTTAAGGGGTCATTTTGGTCCGTTTTTAAATACCCTCAAAGAACACCACTAAAACGTGCGTTTAAAGGGTTAAAATGTTCTACAAACATTTTCCGCATCAAATTTCAAACTTTTCGTGCGAAAAGTACAGAATGCTTAAAAAAGTAAAATTGTAAAGTAAAAATTGTACATATTACGATAATTTAAAATTTGTCTTTTTTAAAAATGTTGCTTGTATCCTACGAACTTTTGCCATTTGACAACCCCTAGTAAATGCATGTACAACATTTTGACCCTTAAAACGCACGCCTTACAATTAGTAGTGTTCTATGAGGATATTTGGAAAATGAACCAACATTACCCCTAAAAATGGAAGATAGAGGGTTATTATGTTCTAGGAAAAGTACCACCATCAAATTTCACTGCACTCAGAAAAAAAAAACTAACTAAAAAATGGGAAAATTAACTAAATCCAAGGAAAATTGATGATGATTTAGCTCCATTGCCATGTACTCCTACTTTTTAGACCATATTTTTCTTTAAAAGCAGGACCAATTTGAACTAGAAAATGGGAAAAAATTTCCCATTTTTTAGTTAAAAAAATATTTCTGATAAGGAAATTTTTCTTAAAAATTTGTTAATTTCATATTTTTTATTGGTTTATTTATAGAATAGCATGTGAATCAACACAGAATTCTCATTATGTACATTCTTTGTTATAAATATAAAAAAACGTTTGTTTCTTATAGTCAAGTAATAAATTTCATTAGTTTTTTTAGTTAAATTACAACAAAAACTTTGTATTTGACATTTGTTCCCAGACTACCGGAAAACACTCCAAAGCCAAGGTCTTTGTTATGATTAAAATGTTATTTTTTTTCCTAACACATACATGTGTAGAAAAAAAATTTAAATATTAAATTTATTACTTGTTATACAAGATCAAACTTTTTGTATTCATGTACTACAAATAATAAACAAAATGTGAACTACAAGCAAGCACGCAAAAAAAAATCAACAAAACAATCTCAAGTTATGAAAAATTTACTAAACTTGTGGAAAAAACTTCCTCAAATTAAAGAAGATAATTATGATGAACTAATTGGTAGGAAATTACGTCCTGAAACTGAATTTTTTTAACCAAATTTTGTTTTTAGAAATATGTCTTAAAAATAAATTTTTTTTTCAATTTTTTAGGAAAAGTTTCTTTGGCGGTAAGAATTTCTTCCACGTATTAGGGAATTCCATTTAAGGAAAATTATGGCCTATTTAACAGTACATGAACTAAAATATTTTTCTAATAGTAACGAAAATTTCCCAACTTTTAGTTAATTTTAACTTAATTGTGGGAAAATTTATAAACTATTTTGAAGACAAATTTTCCAAAGTTTAAGTTTCTTTTTTTTTTTGAGTGTGAAGACATTATTTAAAGTTATAGCTCAGAAGCAGATTTGTAAAATTTTTTCGACTTAATTCACACGACTTTAGTGAAAATAAATTTAACAGTATGTGATAATGTACAATTTCATTTTTTAAGCATTTTGTACTTTTTTACTTTGTACTTTGAGTCTTTAACAACCCTAAGTGAAATTCGTTGCAGAAAATTTTTGTAGAACATTTTAACCTTTTAAATGCACACTCAAAAAAAATAATATTGTAAAACCAACAAAAAGCAAGTAAGAAAGGCTGTGCCGAATCTTTAAATACCCTCCACAATGTTAATTAGAGTTTCGCAGACGATCTTTCTTGGCCAAAATTCAATTTTCTCAAAATTAATTTTATAGAAAATCGTAAACACTTAAAAATAACAGAAAACATATTTTGTTTTTGTATACACTCATTTACCGTTCAAAAACAAATTTAGCTAAAAAAAAAAAACGTATTTTTTAAAATTTTTAAAATTATTTTTTTGAGTTTAAATACAAAAAAAAATATTGTACATGGAAAACAAAAAAAATATAACAATTTTTAACACAAAACCTATTTCCAAACATTTTTCCATTTTGGACAAGAAAAGTGATGATCGGAACCAAAGTGCAATGTAAATATTTAAAAAACAAAAAAAAAAAAAAGTATTTTATAAGTATGTATGAAAATTATATAAAAATTATGAAAATTATATAAAAGCAACCACGTGTATGACACATGCTACGTATTTTTTACTTCTATTGATACAAATAACAACTAACAAGGCAACAAACCAGAAAAATTTCAACAACTACAAAATGGTGCGCTGCCACACCATATCAAGGAGGTTTATATTGAAACTCATCTCAATTGCTCATAGCTTCTTATCTCCTTGACAGATTTTGCCATAATTTGTACAAAAATATCCAGAAAAACATCGAGAATAATAAAATATGAACCAATTTAAAATTTTATTTGAATATGTCAACCATGAGCCAAGATAAATCATTTTACAATTTAGGGTTAAATTTCTGGTGCCTCGCCCCATTGTGCGATTCCGCCCAAATTTTTTGTGAGCGTTAGGAATGATAAAATTACATTAAATTCCAAGTTTCGTTCACATTCATTTAACAGGTGTCAAGTTCTAGCATTTCTTTGTGTAAAATTCACCATAATTTTAGAGGTACCTTTATATTTTCTCTCATAACTTTAAAAATACTTAACCGATTAAAAAAAAAATACATCAGGTTCTGCCTAGGAGAATTACGCAACTTTTGATACCCCAATCGTTTAAATCGGTTCCGGATTATTGCCAAAAACATGATTTCAACAGACAGACGGACGGACATACATACGGACATCGCTAGATCGACTTAAAATCGATCAAGGATCATAACTATATACTTTATGGGGTCCTAAACCAATATTTCAATGTGTTACATACGGGATGATAAACTTATATATACCCTCTATCACCAGAGTGGAGGGTATAAAAATGGGTAAAATTAGCAAAAAAAAAAAAAACAAGCTGTTATTTTTTAGTAATATTAGCAGAACCATTTTGCTAATAAAAAATTAGGAAAAAAATGGTAAAATTAAAAGAATACCATTTTATTTTTGTAAAAAATCCACGTTGTAAAAATATCACAAAATATGATAAAATTACCATAAAAAATTATAAAATTGAAACAGATAAAAAAAATTGTACTTTGGTCAAACAACAGTTTTATTTCCCGGTTAGAAATCATCACATATGTACACGTATGAACATATATGATCACTCATATATGTGCATGGACGAAAATTGAGGTAATATGTAGACATATGAGCATACATGATCATACATGTTCGAATATATTTCTTCATATACTTTTATAGTCTTTTGCAGGCGATAAAAAATGTAAAAATATTATTTTTTGTTTAATAAATAGTTTATTTATATTATTGTTTCATAAAATGAAAATTTTACAAACTTAAATAGATATTTAAATATGATGAAACAAATGTTTTGTGTTGACGGAATCCTTTGCGTTGTACGATATTTTGGCCTATCTCACACATCCTGTCAAAAGATTTATCGGGAATTAATTTTGTTCGGACTAGGCCTCTTCAAATATATAATCTTGATGTAGTTTCTGTCACATTCAGTCAAATCAAAATTGGCAAAGCTGTAAATAAGATAGAGAGTTTTTAAAAGATGCATTTTTATTTTATACCATAAATTTTACCTTTTAATATCCGCAAATTCTGTATCCATTAAAAATTTGCTGAAAAGCTTTTAAAATATGTGAAGAATTTTTTTTTTTTAATTTTCTATAATTTTGAAAACAAAAAAAAAATAAAAAGTTTGACAACATTAACGAAGAAAAAAAACAAATAACACAAATTAAAATAAAAATATCGATTGTTTTTAGAAATTTGTTTATAAAAAAGGAATTTCTCAAAAAATATTGCAATTTTTTTTACCAATAGGAATTAAAGATTTTTCAATCTTGTTTTTTTATCTTGTTCTAGTAGCCGTGAATGATTTTCAAAAAAACCGCTTGTTATTTAGATGAGATGATATAATAATTGACTCCTTCGTCCTAATTTGAGTTTGGAAAGTAAACCCAAACTAAAGCAAACATGTGTCTATTAAGTTTTAGACTTATGGTGTGGTCATCAAAATTCCCTTTTAATTGATACCACATTTTATTGAGCCCCTGTGGATCTTATTAAGACCAAAATAAAATCTTGTCTTTTGACTATCATCCATATACATAAATATGCGAAATATGGATATTTTTATAGTTTTTAATAACACATTTGAGAAGGTGTGTCACATGCCTTCATAATGGCTCAGAACACTACCATATATTCGACCTGTGGACGAATGTATGATTCCAAATATGCTATCACATGTTCATATGTGCTCATACGTGGTTCATACATGTTCACACATGCATCCATACATGTTCATATGTGTACATATGTGACAATTTTTACCTGGGTTAGTATTTTTTTTTTCTCTGGTTAGTAGTTGGTTTAAAATTTGGTGAATATACTAAAACAATTTTAGCCTATTTTTGAGCACCACGTCCTTTAAATGTAGTAATAGCAGCATCAACCATTACTTCAGTTGTTGGATCGTTTCTTCTGCTTGATGGTGGCAGCATCATCCTTTACCTTCTTCTCAGCAGCTGTAGTTGCAGTAACTGGACTTCCAACAACATCAAAATCCAAAATGATTTTTTTTTTCACTTTAAACAAAAATTTTAAAGAACAACACTTCACTTTTTTTTATTTTTTTTTTTTGCGTAATTTTTTTAGCTTAGAGTTAAAACACCTCAATTCAACCGAAAAAAGTAGCATTTTTGACCTTACCCCTTTCGAATTTTATGAAACTTGGAATATAGTTGGGCCCTTACAAAAAAATCATAGTGCCAAAATTTTGGACTTCTGGTATTTTTTCTTTCCGAGATATGAGGTCTTGAAAATTGGCAAAATCGTATATATTTGACAAAAGTGTTCTGAGATAAATAAAGATAGCTCGAAAAGTAATAAAAATACAGGTCTCAGTCAGATTGCAAACAATAGGTAATGAGACAGCCTTTAAAATGGCATTCCCCAAGATTTTTTTTGAAAAAGGTCAAAGGTCATTGGTTTTAACCTTAATTTTTGGAGAGCTATATCTCAAAAAACGGTATTTTTAAAATTTTGAAAAAAATATATGTTATTAAGGGTCACCTATAGTGCTTAAGTTTAAATTTTCAGGATGGAGACTTCATTGGAACTTTTAATATTACTAGAAACATAGTGACAGGAAATAAAAAGTGGTGTATTTTCCCTTAGAAAAAAAAACTTTTTTTTTGTCTTTGAGATTTTTGTACCAAAGTTCACTTTTCGGAATGTTTTTGACGTGCTGAGTCCATTTATGACCTTAAAACTGACCTATCGCTATTAGTTTTCGAGATATCTGCACATAAATGTGTGAAAATTGCTGAAATGCTATTGCTGTGTTTTTTGAACATTTAGGTGCATATATCTTGAAAAGTAATAGCGATAGGCCAGTTCAAAGGTCATATTTGGACTCAGCACGTCAAAAACATTCAGAAAAATGAATTTTGGTACCAGAATTTCAAAGACAAAAAATTTTTTTTTTTTTCTAAGGGAACTTACACCGCTTTTTCTTTCCTGTCACAATGTTTCTACTAATATTAAAAGTTCCAATGAAGTCTCCACCCTGAAAATTTAAATTTAAGTAGTATAGGTGATTCTTAACAACATATATTTTTTCCAAAATTTTAAAAATATCGTTTTTTGAGATATAGCTCTCCAAAAATTAAGGTTAAAACCAATGACCTTTGACCTTTTTCAAAAAAAAATCTTGGGGAAAGCCATTTTAAAGGCTGTCTCATTACCTATTATTTGAAGTCCTAATAAGAGCTGTATTATTATTACTTTTCGAGATATCTTTATTTATGTCATAACACTTTTGTTAAATATATACGATTTTGTTAATTTTCAAGACCGCATATCTCGAATACTGGAATGACCAGAAGCCTGAAAAATTGGCAAAATCTCTTTTTTGTTAAAGTAAACTCCAGTACTTAATTTCATTAAATTTTGAGAGGGTGCGGTCAACTCGTCGGTTGAATTGAGGTGTTTAGCTCTTAAGTAGAACTAATGAGAAATGCGTAGTACATTTTTTACATTTTCCCCTTGTATTTGAAAAAAAAGATTAGATTTTTAAGTATGTATGTGTTAAAATTAAAATAAAATATTTTTCATAATTAGCTACTTTTTATTAACAATTTAGTTGCCAAATTTTAAAAATGTTTCATATAAAATTAGCAAAAAATATGGTAAAAAATACTAAAAATTGTGTAGCCTGTTTTTGAGCACCACGTTCTTTAAAGTTACTAATAGCATCATCAACCATTATTCCAGTTTATGGATGCCTATTTTGATATGGAGTTGGCAGCATCATCTTTTGTCTTCTTCTCGGCAGCTGGACTTTCAACAGCAGCAGAATCAGCAGTTTTTTTTCACACTAGAACATTTTAAACAAAATTGTTTTCTTAAAAAGAAAAAAAAAATAAAAAGTATTACCATTTCTTTCAGGAAAATACTAATATTTTGCTAAAATTATCGTAAAATAAAAAAAAAAACTAGCAAGAAAATATAGTAAAAATACCAAAAAATTGTTGTATTTTACCAATAGTAAATTACCAAAAAAATCTGTACAAGTTAAATTTTTACAATTTTTCTGCAAAAGTTTGGTTGATGTAAATTACAACTCCTTTTACTAATATTTTGACTAAGAATAAGTTATTTTTTCGAGTGCACGTTTTAGTGGTTTTCAATGAGGATATAATATGTTCTAAGAAAAAATGTCAATCAAATTTCCCTAAAGACATCTTTTGAAATTATTTACCTCATAATTAGATTTAATACTATTTTTTTACTTATTCAAAACGCCTTTGAAAAAAAATTTAAACCTTCAGTGGGGGAAACAGTCGATGACCCAAAATTTGTTGCACAGTGTATTTTGTTTTGTATATTTTTTGCTAACTACCACCATAGATGGGGGCCTACTTATTGTTAGTAAATTTTTGCAGATTAAGCATTTTTTTTTTGTTTTTTTGCTTCTAAAAATGTGTTTTGGCTTTATTCTAAAAAAGGAACTGACAACAACTACTTGAAAACACTTAAAGCAAAATAAAGAAACTTGATGGATGGATGATGGTACGTTGTTATACGAGTATTGTTTCAGCTATCAACTATACAAGGGGTTTTGTTTTTGAGTTATTCTAATTTTTTTATTTAACTCTTTAAGAACCACTGATGCAGATTTAATAAATTTTTTTGACTTATTTCGAACGCCTCTAAGTAAAAAATAAAAATTTCTGTTGGCTATAAAAAAAACTAACTCAAGCTAAGTTTTCAAATCCATTTGGGGGTTTTGGTGAACCAATAGTACAATTTCGTTTTTTTTGTCTGATTTGAGATACACACGATGATCCCAAATAGGCTTGCCAGACGTACTTTTTTCAGCAGTACACATACTTTTTTTTGGTAATGCACTTTTTTCTGCATTAAAACATAAAAAAGTTCGTTAAAGTACCTTCTTTTAGCCTTTTGAACTTCTTTTTGTACTTTTTTTGTGCTTAACGTTTCAATTGAAAAAAAAAAAAATTATTGCAGAATAATAAATGTTACAAGTGTCTAAAATGTTGTAAATAATATTAACAATCCCATTGTTTATATTCTTTGTTAAATAATTTTTTATTTAGGTTATTTACAAACTAAAACTCAATTTTAATTTTTTTTAATAAAATTCAAGAAAAATTTAAAAATCAAATTTTTAAAAAAAATTATGTAAAGTTCTTGTCCTAAAGTTCCGTCCTCTATAGTGATAGAGGGTATACATAAGTTTGTCATTCCGTTAGTAACACCTCGAAATATTGGTCGAGGACCCCATAATATAAATATGTTTGGAAAAAAACGCCAATAAAAAATTTTGTCTTATTTTTAAAGTAGTCGAAAAATGTATTAAATCTACTTGTGAGCTAAATAATATTTAAACAAGTCTTTAGTGAAATTAAAATATGGTTCTTTTCGTAGAACATATTAACCCTCTATCGCCCATTTTTTGGCGTCATTTTTGTACTCATTTATAATACACTTCTAGAAAACCATTAAAACATGCATTTAAAAGGTTAAAATGTTCTACCAAAATGTTCAGAATCAAAATTGATTAGGAGTTGTCAAAGGCCATTAATTTGTGCGATTTCAGCAAAATGCTTAAAAAAGTAAAATTGTTAAGTACCTTTGGTGAAGCACAATTTAATAAATTTTCATACTTTACAATTTTACTTTTTTAAGCATTTTCTACCATCCCATCCAACTTTTGGCCTTTGACAACCCCTACACTAAAAAAAAAACATAACTAAAATTAGGGAAAAAATGTCTTTAAAAATTTATCATGAATTTTCCTAAAATTTTGTTAAATTTAACTAAAAAATGAGAAAATATCTTAGCTATGAGGAAAAAAGTCTTTAAATGGAATTTTATAATATAAGGCAAAAAATTCTTACTGCCAAAGAAATTTTCCACAAATCTAAGAAACGTATCTTTATTTTTAAGACATATTTCTTTAAAAACAATTTAGTTCAAGTTTAGTTAAAATTTACTAAAAAAACATCATCGCATTTCTCTTCTTTGAATTGAGGAAGTGTACTTCTTAGATTTTAGTTAATAATTTCTGAGAATTTAGTAAATAACTTCTTAGAATTTAGTTAAAAATTCAAAATGGCGATATCTCGAAAACTAAGCGAGATAGAGCGAAACGAATGAAATTTTCAAAATACCCGAGAAATCTAAAATTTGAAATTCCTGAGATTTTATATATGCACATATCTCAGTAAATACTGCCAACACGAAAAAAGATTCAACGGCATTTTTGTAGCTCTTGACCTTAATAGTGCTTGAGTTATCCAGGTTTTAAGATTCTCAAGACCCTATCAGTCCCCTTATTACCGTATCTCAAAAACTAAGCAAGGTAGAGCAAAACGGACACAAGTTTTGGGTCGAGACCCCGTTGGGTCCACGTTCATTCACATTTTAGAACTAGAATGGGTCTAGACCCTGGACCCATGGGTTCCGATTGTGGGATAATATGTTCCAAGAAGAGAACCTCTATTAAATTTTACTAATGACATATATTAATTAACACTTTTTTTTATCACAAGTATATTTACTACATTTTTTCAACTTATTTCACACTTCTTTTGTAAAACAAAATTTAAAGTCATATTTTGTTTGCATTTTTCGCGAAAAACGCGAATTTAATTAGAAAACCTGACCGACACGGGTCAGGGAATGTTATTTTTATACCCACTTTTTGCTTAGAGTGGATTTTTTCTTTAGTGCAAAATTTTTTTTTTGATCAAAATTGATCTAGAAAAACTGGGAGACACGGGTATTTTCGGCCATACTCACAGAATTTTTTGGTCCGATTCATGTGTCCAGCCAAAATTTCAAATTTGTCAGACGGTGTTATCAATCGACTTTTATTAAAAAATAAAATGCTTTATATAAAATTTTCCAAGCTTTAATTTAAGCTTGATAGCCTCCAGATTGAACAAATATTAAATGAGATACTAGGGTCGCGCTGGAAAGTGAAGTTATTTGTAGACTTTTTTAGAAAATTTTTAAAAAATATTTCTAAGCTGAAGCAAAATTGTTTAAGTGCAGTAAAATATAAACATTTTTTTGACCTCAAATTCTTTTGGCCACCGTAAAGACAGTCGAGCTCAGGCTCTAATTATAATTATATTTTAAAAATTTTTTGATTTGTTATATATTGTTTTGAATTGAGAAAAGTGTGAAAGAAAAATTTTTAATTTTTTCTAAAAATTTAAGACAAAGAAACTTTTCAAATTGTCAGTAACAAATTTTGTTTTTTAGAATTTGTTTCCGTTTTTTAAAGGGGAACTTTTTTCCCCCTCGTTCCAATTTTTCTCATTTTCGAACTTGGCCTTACCAGTAACATAAGACATATTCTTCCCAAACTTCATGGGTCCAGCTCTTTTGGTTTGGACTGCATCGTGGTTTCTACAGGCGGACGGACATGGCTAGAGTGTCTTAAGACGACGCAATATTGTGCACAATATTTTTGACGTTTTCCCAGAAATGGCATACATAAAAATACTGTATAAAGTATTGTACTAAAAAAATACATGCAGATTGTATATAATATTGAATCGTCTGTATAGGCGTTTAGATTCTATCTTGGGTCAATAATAAACCCAGCCAGAAAAATACGGTGGGGCCTACATTGGCAAAGCGTTGTAACCGGTACAACAAACGTTGGCAAAACATCCGTTCTACAATGACTACCGTATTGGCCCAATATCTAAATGATAACGCCAGTTGTACGTGTGCCCACGGTTCTAGCCAATGTTGGCAAACCGTATTAAAAACAAAAAATACTGTACTTGCACAATATCTAAATGATAACGCCAGTTGTACGTGTGCCCACGGTTCTAGCAAACGTTGGCAAACAGTGGTCAAAACAAAAAATGCTATGCGTAAACATATTTTTAAAGGGAAACATTTTTCTTACAACATCTTAGGGTTATATAGTCGCAACAAAAAGTCGACTTTTCGACTTTTTTCAATTTCTAAAAAGTCGATTTTTCGACTTTTCGACTTTTTTCAAATTTTAAAAAGTCGACTTTTTACGACTTTTTTCGACTTTCTTCGATTTTTAACTTTTTTCGACCTGGAAAAGGTCGAAAATCTTGTCGAAAAACTGTTTGACTTGTTGTAATTGTTTAGGTGCTATTTTTTTCGGTTGTATTTTATTTATCAATGTTGGGTACCAAAGTAATGAAGGTTAAAAAAAAGTCGAAGAAAGCAAAAATGTGGAAAAGGTTGAAAAGATCGAAAGCGAAAGAGTCGACTTTCGATAGAACGCTATCAGGTGTTTACAATAATCAAAAATATTGGTAAATATTACACTTAACACTTTCTAACTCATGAATTTGGCATTGACATTTTTGCTTCACACACAAAATGCATGGAAATACCAGTAGCTTCAGTTGTTATTAAACTCGGCTTTCAATTGAAATTTTTTTCAGAACTATTCAAAAGTAAAAAAAATCAAGTCGATAAAGTCAAAAAAGTCGAAAGCAAAAGTCGACTTTTTAAGAACAAAAAAATTCGATATCGACTTTTCGACTTTTTCATACAAAAATTTGATTAATCGACTTTTCGACTATAGAACCCTACAACATCTCATAAAGAAAATATTGCAATGACTCTTCTACATGCGTAATTTAAATAATATTTATCAGTTCTATTATTCATTTCTTAAATGTAAAGATAATCATTAAAACATTATTTAATAATAAGTTTTCCAAAATAAATTTAATAAAAAAAAAATATTTTATTTTGTTCTGTATATAATGAGAAAATTTTGACAAAGTGTAATATTTTCTGTAAAAACTGCGCTTTGCCAGTACATTTTTTTATACTATTCGATATTTCTGCAAAGCGTAGTATTTTTTGTGTAGCCAATGTTTTGCCAGTACATTTTTTTTGTACTGTATATGTAATGATAAATTTTGACAGAGCGTAGTATTTTTTGTGTAGCCAATGTTTTGCCAGTACATGTTTTTTTGTACTTTTCGATATTTCTGCAAAGCGTAGTATTTTTTGTGTAGCCAATGTTCTACCAGTACATTTTTTTTGTACCGTTGGAAATTTCTGGCTGGGAATACATATACTCTGTGGGCCCCCCACCAATATTTCGATGTGTTACACACGGAATGACAAAGTGAGTACACTTCCATACTGTAGTTAGAGGGTATAAAAATAAGCGAATCGACAAGTCGTGTCCGAAGTTGTGCGATTTGACATGGAATGTCCAATACACACAATCAACAAATTTATAGGGTGTTTTTTATTCGGTACAACCATACAAAGGTTTTCTGGTTGTTTTCTTTTTAAACTGTATCTTAAAATATCATTTATTTGTTAAAGGTTTTAGCTTAAAATATATGTATATATTTTTATAATCGGTTTAGTGGTGCTACTAGTGTCCCGCATTTGACGTGTTTTGTTAAAATGCCTACAGAATATTTTACAAAACAAAAATCTACTTGTTAAAATATAAAGTACAAATATGTATGTTCATTTGTACATACATACATTTAAAATAATACAAATACACGTATCTCATATGACCATAAAAACAAAACAAGTGATATACATATTTATTGTAGGTCAAAACCGACTCTATTTTACTCCACACTTGAGTGGATCAAAAAACTGCATTTTCCAACGATAAAAGTTGTGTCGGTGATGAACAAACTAATTCAATTAAACTAATCACTTCACTGAACTATTGACATAGCTCTTTTTATTTAGCTATATTCGTTTAACTCTTGAAATAATTATTCTTGAAATAATTATGTTGTTTTTAGTTCCGAAATATCATCTATTTTCCCTGTTGTGGTTTACTTTAACCATTTTTAATATTTTTATTCAAAACTGCTGTATTTGGAAAGGAAATCCTAGAGAAAAATCATAATTAATTCATAATTAATCAAAAACAAATAGCTGCCTATTGAACTAGATGAACGAACTAGGACTTTTAAATGAACGAAAATTAGCGCTCTCTCAATTGAACGATTTAGCACAATTCTACAGCAGATTTTGAAAAGGGGCCTCTTGTATTTTAAAAAAGAAATTCTAAAGTTGAACTATTAACCAGAACTAAATCCTACAGATCTTTTTAAGATTTGAATGGTTTGGGGAAAATATTAGAGAAATTGACTTAAATTCTCAATCATCCGATTAGCGAAGTAAGAGGAGGGTAAACACTTTCTAAAAAGAATACTTATCTTCTTATGTATGTTCAAAAAGACAAAAGAATATTAGTTGTAAAATTATGAAGATCTAAAGAGACATATGAAGATTTAAAGAGACAGCAGCACACATAGACTTTGAGGTCCTTTGTGCTAATCATGTTCATAATTTTGTTGATTCATTCAAAACATATCTGTAGTTTTGATTTTAAGACGTACCGGCGATCTTGCCCTGTTAAACTTTCCGATCCATGTTAAAATTTGACTGCCTCATGTGCAATTAAAATTTTTTGTCTTGGCAACACTGCTGTAGCTACAAAGTTTAGCACAAACTAATAAGACTAATGTAGAGTATGAGTACATACATTATGTATATTATTGTGTTTTGTTTAGTATAGAATATGTATATTTGTATGTACTTATATATAATGAACGTATGGTCATGCTATAGCATGTAATTACACCTTTTTTTTTGCCATGTTCTTATTTCTTATTCTCATCTGCACCCTTTGATAGTAAAGTGCCCAGATTTTGTTTGTCTTCATCCTAACGAAACAATAGTTTAAAAGATCGCCCAGATTTTTTTAAATGCAGTCATGTATTATGAATCATTATAATTGATATATATTTTAATAATTTGCATACCCCCCAACCACAGTATGGGGGTATACTCACTTTGTCATTCCGTGTGAAACGCATCGAAATATCGGTCTAGGACCCCATAAAGTATATATATTATTGATCAGTGATCGATTAGACGTGCGGCAGATAAGGGCAGATCTTGTTTTCAGAAACTTTGAATACAGGGACTTGACCGCGGCTTGACCGTCAGAATAGATGTTGACTGCGGTTGTAGACATTGCAGCTAAACCAGTCAGCCACTTCCTTTATTGCCAGCATCTCTGCCTGGTAAACACTGCAGTGATCTGGCAATTTTCGAGCAGGCTCAATCCAAGCTCTTCTTGTTCGTGCAGCCTCGATCCATCTGTGTAAAACTTTATGGTGGCTCCACTTCCCGGAATTTCCCTTTTCCAAGGCTCCCTGGATGTTATCATAGTGGTAAAGTGGCGCTCAAAAAGGCTCATAGAGGGAGCACAGTCCACATTTTGTGGTATTGTGGTCTTCTTCAAGACCGCGCTATGGCCACAATCGTTGCTCCTGCATTGCAGCGTGCTATTAAGTGAAATTGCCGACATAGCCGCATACTGCCTACCCAATATGTCCAATGGTATCAGGTGAAGGAGGATTTCTAATGCAGCCGTAGATGTAGTACAAAGAGCACCAGTGATGCACATCGACGCCATTCTCCGTACCTTCGTGATAAATACACAGTTCGCTTTTGTTTTTAAAGCAGGCCACCGGACAATTTTTCCATATAGCAGAATTGGACGCACCACTGCTGTATAGTTCCAATGAACGACTTCCTATTTTTTTTTTTTTAAATAAACAACACTCAGGCAATTCTGCCTTTCAATTACTAATGTAACCGTGATGCTTCTTTCGGAAAGGGGATAGAAGAGAGATGAAAGATTTTGAAAGATAGAAGGGCTTCAGTATGGCAACACTGTAATTGCGCGTGTTGATAATTTTGAGTACAGTTGTTACATCGCCATCTGTTATTGATCTGACGAATTATTTTTGAAGCTGTGTTTATAGCCATTATTTTATTATTTTACTTCGTTGACGTTTTTAGTGCTATTTATCAACGAAGGAGGGTGCTGCGATAGATATCAGTTATAAATAGAAACTAATAAATATCTGAAAAAAATGTTGTTCTGCCTGAGCCGAGAATCGAACCCAGGCTTGCTGGCTAGTAGTCCAACGCGCTAACCACTAAGCCACAACACCCTAACTTCCTTTTACAGGAATATAAAGCAATCGTTGCTTTTCTCACCCGTTCCTCAATATTACTCCTTGGTTAGTTTTTATTAAAATGAAAATAAATAAATAAAATAAATAAAATTCAACTTACTATCTAGAAATACTCCACGATACTTGGCTACATCTGAGAAGGTGATTTCAGTGCCGTCCAGAGAAATAGGATCAAGAGCAGTTATGTTATTTTTCCTTGTAAACAAAACAAGCTCTGTTTTACTTGGGTTAACTCCTAGACATCAGTCTCTTGCCCATTTAGACAAATCTTTCAGAGAACCCTGAAGAATGTCCCTCAATGTTGGCAGATGCTTCCCCTTTACCGCTATCCCGACATCGACAGCATATGCGACAACATGACAACCACATGCTTCTAGAGATAGCAGCATTGAATTCAGTGACAGGTTCCAAAGAAGCGGCGAAAGAACACCTCCCTGTGGTATGCCCCTATTGACAAATCGATATATGACGGACGCTCCCAATTCAGACGTTATACAATGCCATAATTATCGAGTCTGGGATGACATTATTAAAAGCCCCCTCTATATCAAGAAAGGCCACCATAGTGTACTCCTTCACCGAAAGCGATCTCTCGATGGTACCAACGAGCTCATGAAGAGCTGTTTCCGTTGATATACCCTTGCTGTATGCATGTTGGTTTGTCGAAAGCAACCTCGGGGCAATCCCTCACACAAATATGAGTCTACCATCGTTCCATTGTCTTTAGAAAAATAGAAGACAGACTAATTGGTCTGAAATTCTTCGGAGCTATATGGGCACTTTTCCCAGCCTTCGGGATAAAGACGACTCTGGTATCCCTCCATTTTAAAGGAATATACGTTGATGCATGCTGTAAATAGATTATACAGCCAAGGTGCTATATAGTGCGACACTTGCTGCATCTCAAACGGGATTATACAATCAGGTCCCGGGGATTTATAGGGCCTGAAGCTTTTAATCGCCCAGATTAATGTTGGCATATTTATTATTTCCGAAGCAATTTCAGATGCTTTGGCCCAGCAGATAACAAAATGCAAACAAGTGAGAGTATTAAATTCGGCTGTGCCGAATCTTTTATACCCTCCAATATAGAGTAAATTAAGAAAAAATTGACAGGAATGTTTTAGGGGGAAGGTAGTGGGCGGTGAGTTGGGGGACCCCTTTCCCCTCGCGGAATATGTTTACAAGTTCAGTTTATTCTGCTTGTGCACTAAAGTATTATAACTTTATTAATATTTAAAGATTTTTTTATCCACACCCTCAAAAGGGTGGCAAAAAACCGACATTTTGTGTCCCCGACGTCTCCAATCAACCAATTTTTTAACAAATACTCTTTGGCTAAGAAAAGTTGAAACTTCAACGCTGAAGGGGGATCCCAGGATCTTTCTGAAATTTTTTTTTTTTTGGCATCTAAATTTACCAATCCCTCATAGCGTCCAAGCGAAATTCGCGATAAAGCATTTCTCGCTCCGCCCTATCTATCTTGTGTCTATCCACACAAAAAAATTCAGAAGAGAAAATCGCATTTGAATATTGGATTTCATATCAATTCTATAATTCTCTAATATTCTTATATTCATTGGTTTCGCAAACCTACACTTATTGGGACCTTATTTTAAAACAAAGTTTCGGAATTCTCGAAAACTTCAAATGTTTATAGCTCTGTATATACATAGCACAAAAACACAGTACAGACTAGTATGCAAACACTGCTGCTAATTGCGTACTTTCCAATATGGTGGTATGGTTTTTAGTACAGAATGATCATCGCTGCCTAGTATATGTGTGCCTGTACGTGTGAGCTTTTGTGCATGTATTTATGATGTTTGTTTACGTTTTGTATGAAACGTCAAAAGTTACACCGTGTGCTGTCACTAATACTTACACCCATCAGATGCAACTCTGTGATACTACTACTCATGTACTGTGCACAAAAAGCAGATATCAAAATTATTTAAACACCCCAAAGCGTAAACTTATTGGCATAAAAAACGGGTAAACCTGTTTTATCTTCTAGATAAGAACATTTTAATTTTCACAGAGAAAAAAAATTTTTGAACATGATTGCAGCACACCAAATCAGTCATTATAAAGGGGAAACATAGTATGGTAGATCCATTCAATCATATATATGTTTGTGACAATCATACTATGGTCATCAACCATCATAAAATGGCTATATTTATTTATCATACCATGATCAGCGAAGATCATAAAATGATCACTACAAACATGTTATGATAAAAATTATCATTGTATCAGGTATGTCGCAATCGTGTTTCTTCTTTGATTTTTTATTACCAGAAATGAATTTTATTTAAAAGTTCCATGGGAAGTTTGTTTGCCAATGATTGCAGCTGCACTGTTGGCTGGAAATTCTCAAAGTTCGAACATGATTTATATAAACATAGCAAAATTCTATGTTTTTAATGGCAACTTTATGCGAATAGTGTACATAATATGTATGTTTTGTAGTTGTTGTCAAGCTAAAAATAAAGCTGAACGTACATATGAATAACAATTTATTTTCATGTTCAGTGTTGCAAATTGTGCTTTCACAGACATGCTGGCACCGTGTGTTCATAAATACGTAAGTAGATATCTATACGTCAGATAAACGTTGTATGTATAGATACAAACATGTTATATGTACTTAAAATTAATTTTAAACAAAAGAACAAAATACTTAACAAAAAATACTTGTCCAACCTACAGGTTTTCGCAAAATTAAGGGCATGCCACAAAACTAATGGAAATTCAATCACATACTAAATTATCTCCTAAGAATTGGATGAAATTGATATCAATCCACAACTAAATTTTCGGTTGTCAAATTTTAATCATTTTTTCTTAATCAAAAATTGTTTTCTTACGTGGAAACTCAAGTCGGACGGATTCCATTATTAAATGCATTTTTGAGTACAGACCTCTTGTTAAGTTTTATTTTTTCTATACAAACAATTCTTAATTTTAAAAATTTTTTCATATAAAAACGACTTAAATATTCCGCTAGTTAGAAAAGAGTTTATAACCATCAGACTAAAATACGAGGAAAAGCTAGGCAACCACCCAAATCCATTGGCGAGAGCCCTTACTCGGACCCAAGCGCACACCATACTGCAACTTGCAGATTTACCGCACATTTAGTTATGAGGCCCGTTCTTCAAAATGGCTCTTTAGGAATAACTAGTATTTAAGTTAGATTGTAAGATTTTGTTAGGCCAAGAATTGACAGATTCAATAATATGGAAAATAATGTATTTGAAAAAAAAAAATATAAAAACAAAATTTCTATTAAAATTTCTACCACAGAAAAGGTCTCATTTTCTAAAGGATTTTTCTATTGTCCAAGATTCCTATACATTTTTTTTCAATAAAAAAAAATTCAGATTGTAATTGTGTTTATATATTGTTGGACTGTGTATTTTATAACTGAATTTTTATTTAATTCGGTTTGAGTCCATATTAATTATTTTGAGAAATAATACATAATAATTGTAATAAAATACAATGAGAAAATCTGAAAAAAATTAACAGAAAACACAGGATAAGTGGAGATATCGACAGCTTTCGGAACATGCCACCCTTACATCATCAGCACTCCTTCGATTGCCACACACTTAATGTGTGTCAGATTTAAATTGGCAAGTCTTGAACATTTTAGGTTTGAATTGTTGTTTCATATTTCTAATTCTTAGAAACCTAACGGACATTTTCAAGACTTGGAAAGTCCTACTAAGGGTTAACAATGGGAAAAATACAACTCTGTAAAAAGTTGAGATTGATTAAGTTTCTGCCATAGAGAAACATAGAGGCGAAGGCGTCAAAAATTGAGTTGTCAAAGTACAACTTGTATACATGTATTTGTTGACAAAGTACGACTTGTAAATATGTATTGTGTGGTGAATTCACATCGACAACGTACGTGTGAAAAATTAGAAGAAGATAGTGATATTATTTTTTCTTTCACCTTCGCCTCTATGTTTCTCTATGGTTTCTGCCAAATGACTACACCACGAATGATGGATATTCAACATGAAAAATAATTCCGATATTCTATTTGTTCAAAAGATTCATTTAAATGGCAAATTTTAATCTGACACACATTAAGTGTGTGGCAATCGAAGGAGTGCTGATGATGGAAGGTGGTATCTTCCAAAAGCTGTTGACATCTCCACTGTGTTGTCACTTAATTTTTTTTAGATTTTCTCATTGTAAAACAATTATTATTTCTCAGAAATAATTAACATGAACTCAAACCGAGCTAAATAAAAATTCAGTTATAAAATTTCAGATATTAGATTTTTTTTTTAATTTCTCCCCAAGAAAAACTCATGGATTCTGAAGCACCTTTATGATAGGAAATGTATATCAATTTGGAAAAATTTTGCAATAGAAAAATGTCAGATTCAAGATACATATGTTTCATCAAAAAAAAGTTTTCTGATTTTGAAATTTTTGTAAAAAATTTGTTGAAAGAAAAATTTAAGATGCTGAGATATTTTCCCAATCGAAACTTTAGAGTTTTTTAGTAAGTTTGCCCATCGTAATGCTTTAGACTTAATGATATTCTGGCTTTAGAAATATTCTCCGATTCTGATACACATTTTTCTAAAAATTTTATTATTTAGAAAAATTCGTCGTACAGAAAAATTTATAAATAAAGAGAAATTTTTCCGGTAGAAAACTTTTTAGTTCTAAGTTATTTTTATACCCTCCACTTAGTGATAGAGGGTATATATAAGTTTGTCATTCCGTTTGTAACTCATCGAAATATCGGTCTCGGACCCCATAAAGTATATATACTATTGATCAGTGATCGATTCTAAGACATTCTAGCGATGTCCGTCTGTCCGTCTGTCTGTGGAAATGGTAATCACGGACAAAATATTGGACAGAGATGACTGAAACTTAACATATGTATTAGAACTTCTCCTGAGAAGTTTGGTATTGCATTTGAGCGATATCGGTTCAGCGGTTCAAAAGTTATGAACGAAAATGTAAGGACACCTCAAAAATTTCAGTACATTCAACATAACCTAAAAATACAAAATGCTTTAATTCGCCTGCTGGTTGACATATGTGAACATAATTGAACACCAAATGGTATTTAAACAAGTACGAACATATTTTTTGACAAAAAAAGACAAAAATCGCGGATTTTTTTTTCGCGGAAATTTTTTTTCAAAAATTTTTTTTTGAAAGTAAACTCCTTTTAAATAATGTTTTTTGCAATAATCTTTTTGAAATTGTGGAGGGTATCACTACATTCGGCAAGGCTGAATTTAACTTTTTTACTTGTTTCTATTGAATATAGCTCTGAATCTTAAAAATTTTTCCTTAAAAAAGCATCGGAATCTATACACAAAAATTATAAGAATCTAAAAAACATTTTTTAAAGAAAGCACCTGAGATTAGAAAATTTTTTATTTTAATGATTTAAGACATTTTTTGATGCAATTTTCCTGAAACTGACATTGAGACATTTTTTCTACAGCAAATTTACCAAAGATTCCGAAACATCCCAGTTGGAAAATGTGTCACTGAGGAAATTACCACAGTGATTCCTTGAGGAAATTTCTTCAGGTTCTGACAAATCATAGGTAATCCTTGATGACATGTCATAGCATTGTCAGCACTGAATGTTTGCTTTAACAGTGTGGACAATTCCTCTAAGACGTCCAAAAGGAAATGTTTTCCGAATAGCAGTTTATTAAATTAGAATTTTAAATCTGGGCAACTCTTCAATTTCCAAGAAAAAGATGGCAATAATATCGATTTATTTAAAATAAAATCCAAATCTAACAAGTAGAATAAAAGTAATAAATAGACAAACAACTTTCAAAATAAAGTTTGGAACAAGTAGTAAAAAAACAACAAGTAGTAAAAAAACAACAAGTAGTAAAAAAAGGCGAAAAGTTTTTTCTAAATATGAGAAAGATAATTTATAAAGGAAAATTGATAAAAGTAAAAACTAAAGGAAATACGAAAATTTATTGTATTTTAGCATGACCTACGTCAGACATTTCCGCAAAGAAGTCTTAGGTGACATGTCCCCAGAAGGTCAGCCCTGACCACTGCTGACTTTGAGTGAGGACATTTTGAAAATTTGTATGAAACTGTCCTCAACCCAGTACATTGAGATGTTTTGTGGATGTCAGCAGTGACTCTGACATGTCACCGTTCCGTCACTGAGGATGGCTTGAGGACGTTGCCAACTGGGATTCCCTGAGACATTTTTCATATAGAAATAAGGTCAGGTTCTGAGACAATTTTTTAAAAGAAAAAGTTTCAGCTTCTGAAAATTTTTTTCTATAGAAAAATCTGCGATTTTGTTCTTTAGTTAAGTCTTAGAATCTGAAATACTTTTCCAATCGAAAAGTCTTAGATTCTGAAAGTCCATTTGAGACATTTTTCCTATAGAAAAAGTTTTAGCTGCTGAGAAATTTTACTTGCAAAAAAAGTGTAACGTTCTTAGCCATTTTTCCTAAACAAAATGTCTCAGATTACACTACGTGACAGTTTTTTGACCAAATGTATCTGACTCCTAAACTTTATGTACAATTGTCCACTGAATCCGAATATGAAGTCAGAATGGTCAAAAGTAGAACAGTTTTCGAGATATTTGAAAATAAGCGTTATTTGTGTTTTTAAAAAAGATGATGTCACTTAAATGCAAATATCTTCAAAACTATTCGTCGATTTATGTATTTCTTTTTTTTTAATGAAAGATAATAAAATTACTAAAATAACCATGGGTCGCTTATGAAGATTAGTAAAGAAATGACAGAGTTACAGTCGACAAAAGTTCAAACTTCATGAAAAATTTGATGATTTTTTGCAATTTTGCTCTTTTCAAGTTATTTTTTTAAACCAAACAATTAAAAATTGTAATTTTTTATTACATAGGACATTATTTTATTTCAATACGAACATTTTGCGCCCAACAAGACCCAGATTGGTGCAAAAATGACAAAGCTACAGAAGATTTAGTGAATTAACCCACTTTTCATTACTAACATTTAGCTCTGTATATTTACTTGTGTTTAAAAAAAAAATCGAAAAGTGGGATAATTCAATTAATCTACTGTAACTTTGTCATTTTTTCACCGATCTGGATCCTTTTGGGCACAAAATGTTCGTATTGAAATAAGCTAACGTTCTAAGTGATAAAATTTTAAAAAATTTTATTGTTTGGCTTTAAAAAAATAAGTTGAAAAGTGAAAATAACGGTAATTTTCTCGATTTTCTCGTAAATATCTCGAAAACTGTTCTACTTTTGACCGTTCTGACTTCATATTCGGATTCAGCGTTCGGATTTACATAAAGATTAGGTGTCAGATTCATTTGGTCACGACTTTGTTGAAAATTTGTAACACAGTGTTATAACTCTGAGACATTTAAAAAAAGCTTTAGATTCTGAAACATTTTTAAAACAGGGAAAGTCAAAAATTTTGACAAATTTTCACTTTACAAAAACTCTCTTTCTGGAATATTTTTTAAAAAGAAATAGTCTCAGATTTTGAGACGTTTTTCACAGATTCTGAGAGAATTTTTCTAAAGTAAATTAAATTAAAGTAAAAAATGTCAGATTAAACCCTTAAGGTTTTTTTAGTCCGGCGCTATATTTTTTTACACGCATTTGAAGTTGGTGAACTTTTATTATAATTATAATAATTATTCCTTGGAAACTGTATATTTTTAATAATTTGGCTATTCAATAAGTAGGTACTGGAACGACTGTGTGAAATTCACACCGGTTAGTGCTAACGTAATTTCGAGCTTAAGTTTGTCCGCTGCACCCCACAAGTCCAGTTAGGGCACCACCAGGGGCCCCTAAAGTAGGACATGTTTAGTACAAAAAAAAACTTAAAATTGCGTGCTGAATCCACAAATGTAGTCAAATTGGTACTTTTGTGGAAAAGTGTTTTTTAAGTTTTTAAGTAAAAACACTTTTTTAAAATATGTAAATCTTAAAACAATTAATCGGTACACTGCTGACCCTTCCTTTCTGAAATTGCTGACATCTTCATATATTTTTTCCAAATATCCCTAAGGATAAGTCAGCGGCTGTTGGCCAACTGCGGACTTGTCTTTGGGAACATTTGAAATAACTGTATGAAGATGTCAGCAATTTCAGAAAGGAAGGGTCAGCAGTGTGCCGATTAATTGCTTTAACAAGTAAAGTAAAAATAATTATTATTTCTACATATATTTTGGACCACCCTTATATACTTACATATTTATTTTATTTTTTTGTTTTTAAAATAACTCTTCAATAATTACTTGGCAAAATATTTTGAATTATTTTTGTATTTTTGTATTATTAAAAGCAATGTTCATTAGCGAGTCCCGTAAAACAAATTTGAATTACTGCCCCCGGATTTAAATTGTTGTTTTGTTAAACGATTTTAATTTTATACTATTTTCCCCTCTAATAGCTTTAATGAATAATTTTTACACTCAAAATTTCCGGAGGATCAGCATAAAAATTTAAAATATTTTTTTATAAAGAAATAAAATATTTAAAAATCTGCTAAAAAAAAATTTAATTTCACATTAAAGTTGTTAGTTTTTCTTTTGGCTTGTAATTGATGGTAGGATAACGGTATTGGTTTTTCGTCATGACCTACTCAATATTGTTCCCCGTTTACGCCAAGTACGGGACACTCTAATGCGTGTACATATTTCGATATATGAGAATTTAATATTTTTGTTCAAGTATTATTTTTAATACTTTTTGACTTAAGTATCTGTAAGATTGTTTTTCTTTCTATATTTAAAATGATGACCTTGTATAATTTATACATTTACTGTTTTTTGTTTTAATTTTCGTAAATAATTATCAACACCTTGATCTTCATATTATATTTTTTGAAAAACAAAACAAAAAAAACAAGTGAGAGTGTTAAATCCGGCTGTGCTGAATATTTTATACCCTCCGAAATGTAAAAAAAGGAAAAAAATGCCTGGTGCCTTTTATCGGAACGGCAGGGACGTAAGGGGCACAATCCCCTTGGGGTAAATGTAAACAAATTTATTTTTTGATTATGACTTTGGCACTAAAGTAATACAATTTTATAATTATATAAATAAATATGTTATATCAACGCCTGTAAAAAGAGATGGGTCGAACAAAATTAAGTTTAAAAAGACCTGTAAAAACAATTTGTTGGTTAAGTTTTTCCATAGGGATTTTTTCCTGCTGGTTCGATTTTGCCTGAATTTTGTTATGTAATGTATTGTGTCTTCCTCAGACAGACTTGATTTGATACGAATTATGGTACATGTTTTTATAATAAAAAATATCAACGTATAAACATATGAGGCATTCCACACACAATGTTCCGCTACAGAAAAACATTTGTCCCGTAAATTTCTGAATAGGTTGTTTGGATAGCTCTACAGGGAACTAAGAAAATTGCGTTTTTGGTTTTTTAAATTTTCGAAAACTGCGCCTAGGAGGAGTTGTCAAATATTGGGAAAATGGTCAAATTAGTGCACAGAGAAAACGAATTTAACGATTTCCAACTGAAAGTCAGTTATTGCAACAAAAAATCGGTTGGAACTTTTGTATATAGGTCGCCACAGTTGAATATCTGTAGTCAAAACTCATTTAAATGAATAAACAGTGGAATGGTTTTTAAATAAAATTTTATTTGTTTTAAGTAAATATTCACTAGAATTTACCTACATAATTCTTTGAGTATGTCTTTTAATTGGGGGCAACTAAAAAATTTGGTTATCAAAGCCAAATATAGTAGCAGGAACCGAATTTTGAGGTAATACAACTGATAAATTCGATTGGAAACTTTTTTTCTGTGTGTGGTGAGTTGCCTTGATTAAAAATTTATCACATTAAAACGGAATGCACCACAATCTCAAAAATTAACATCCTTATATAGTTTTGTATGGGCTATCGAGTAAAAATTTGTTTGAAAATTTTCAGAACCCGTTCTGAAATTTTTCATTTTTTAAAAAAGTCAATTTATTAAAAATCCGGCCACTTTTTTTTAAGTTTAGATGTTTGTCCATCCAAACAAAAAATTCAGAAACGCGTTTTTCTATTTTTTCGAGAAAATCGCATTTCAATTTTAAATTTCATAACAACCCAGCAAAAATTAGCATTACTAGTAATGGGTTTTGTAATCCGAAACAGATGTTAATAAGTAGTTACTTATTGAATGAAACACTAATTATTTTAACAAGGGCGTGAGACAAAAATAAGTAGAGAAGAGTATGGAGATAAATAAGTAGTTACTGACTCGGATTACTAATAAGGAGTAAAAACCCATTACCAATAAGAAGTAAAATAATTAGTTAATTAAAACTTTTAAATCATGTTGGTAACCCTTGCGAAATAATGTAAGAGACAAAAAAGTTGAAAGAAAGTATGAGGTGAGGTTGAGATTGCTAGAAATAGAATTGTAGTGTTGGAAACTGTCAAAATTTATTCTGTAGAAACTATAAATATTCACATATATAAAAAACAGTTTTCATTAACAAGACAAACCGACATTTAAAATCCTACTGAAGATGACACTAACTGGGGTGTTTGAAACCGGTATAGGAAATACCAGAAATGTCTATAATTTTTAGAAATTCAATTTTTCTTCTGCATTTTTTCAACTTGAACACTTATAACAAATATAATTAGAGCCCGTGCTCGATCTGTACTTACAGAAAAAATCAAATAAAACTTTTAAAATTTAACTTGTTTTTACTAAAACTTCAGAATTGCGCAATTTTTATTAAGTTTTTAAGTACTTTTTAAGTTAATTGAATTGTAAAGGTTAAAAACTGCAAGTGCAAGGAGATATTATTACTAAGAGGTGCTTTTATAACATATTACTGAGAAGTAGTTACTTTTGGGCTTAAAATAATGTTAATGGTAATGGGTACTCATTATAAATAATGTACTTGGTAATGATTACTTTTTACAACTCATTACCATGTTTTTGCTGGGTTGCTTGTATTTTCTTGTTTTAACCAAACCTGTAAAAAACTTAAATAAAAGTATTTTCAAGTAAGTTCACAAACTTTTAACGTTGCGAATGAGTATTATTAATTTCATAAATATTACTCATACGCTCTGTTGAAACAAGAAAATACAAGCAAATTACTAAATTGTTATGAAATTTAAAATTTAAATGCGATTTTCTCGAAAAAAAACGAAAACGCGTTTTTGAATTTTTTTGTGTGGATGGACAAACATCTAAACTTTAAAAAAAAATATAAAAAAAGTGGCCGGATTTTTAATAAATTGACTTTTTTTAAAAATGGTGATATAATTGACTTTCGAATCAGAAGGTGAAATACATAACCCTACAGCGATGTTTAAGTTGAACTTTAGTATCGACGAAAAGTAAAAACGCAGTTTGATTTCTACATGCTTAAATGTCACAAAACTGTTAACAGCGAAATCGTAACTGATCGTATTCGCGAGATATTTGTATTTTCTAAAATTTTGACACTGAAGTTTTTTAATTATAAAGTTTTAATGGTACCTTAACATGTCACAGTAAACATCAATATCTTATCTTCCCTAGTTCGTGAAAAATTTAAATTATCAGTCAAAATGTGAGCAGTTTTGCCACTTTCAACTAGAGATGGGCGCCTGAGTGAATTTTGACTCACACCCACGAAATAAAAATATGCTCACTGATGATCACGCACAAAATTTCTTTTTTCTGCTCACGTGAGTAACTAAAATTTTTCTCACGCTCACGAGGAATCACTAAATTAAAATAAGCAAATTTTTATTTTACTTTTTTTGATTTCTTGCACAAAAAGATTTCAAGTTCCTATAAACAATCATAAACATTTATTAAAAACAAAATTTGGCATTAATTAAAATCTAAATTTAAAGTTTTCTTACTTTTTTTCTGTTTTAGACAGCACAAAACAATCATGCAAACTCACGAGAGAAAAATTACTCACGCACGAAACTATTTTGTCTAATCACGTGCACTCACGATCACGTGAGTAAAAATATATTTCACTCACGATAACGCGTGATTTACGCGTATTTAAGAAAATGCAAAAAGTCTTATTTCGCGATATCTCGCGAGCAGCTACGATTTCGCTGTTAACAGTTTTGCAACATTTAATCATGTGAAAATCAAACATCGCTGAAGCTCACCGTGCCTGTCATTAAAAAATTACTCACTTTTGCACCAGTAAAGGATTTAATAGTATTGAGTAAATTTTTAATAAAAATTTATTAAATGTTTGAAAAAAATTTTTAATTGACACAATTAAAAATTTACTCAAAATTTATCTATTTATTTTTTTAAAAAGTTTAAAAAAGTTTTAAATTGTTTTACAACAAAAAAACAAAAAACTTGTTTTTTCAAACTTTACTTATTTATGTCTCAAAAACATTGGAAAATTTTATAAAGACGATTACAAACTTTCATTTACACATACAAAAAAACTATAAACTAAACGAGAATTCAAAAAACTGTGAGAGTTAAAAAAAAATTAAAAAAAACTATTAAATTTTTTTAAATTATTTACTTAAATTGTTTTTAAAATTTTTAAGCAAATTTTTATCACCGTCAATTAAAAAATTACTCAATTTTAGTTTTTTTTTAATTTAAACAAGTGCTTACTCAAATTTGTATCCTCCATATTTTTTTCTGTGTACTTAAATGAGGTTCTAGGTCGATATTTAAATAAGTTACACACGAAATGAAAAAGTGAGTATACTGCCGTACTTTTGTTGAAGGGTATAAAAATCATAAAAATTAATATTTAGTGAAATCAATTTTATAATCGCAAGTAGGTACAAATCGGTTAAAAGTAAATTTACAAAACAAAGATACCAGCAAATTGTGTCTTTGCTTTCTCCACATGGCGGTACCACGCTATATTTCTTCCACCACTGCACTCACATAACAAATACAGTTGCCACAACCGTAAATATTCTAACCTCATTTTTGAGGTTGTTCCAACCGGTCATTCTGTTGTTACAACTACATTTCGGTTTTCGCAACCGTATTGTGGTTGCCACACTCCAAAAATAATTATTCTGTTAAATACTCTGTAAAATGACTGTAATCAAATTCGACAGATATTTGACAAAGTTATGTGTCGAAATACAGATTTACAAAAAAATACTTTGTATTGTCTTGTGACCTAAAAACTATTTTTTTTTAAATTGGAGTTACTCGTTAAAAACACGTAATTTTTTACAAAAACAGAAAAGTAAATTTACAATTTGGAAGCATTAAAGCGGGAAAATTTAAAAAAAAAATTTATTTTAATTAATTTAATTTTTTCAATTTTAATTAATGTTTTTGAAGCAGAGAAGTTTTACTCATAAAATTTATTTAACTAACACTTTGTAAATTTACAGATTTTTTTTGTAAATTTTTGAACTCATTAAAAGCATTGTAAATTTAAAAACTTAAAACTTTATAAATTTACACAGAAAAAAATAAAAAAAATATTTGAGTAAATTTTTAATACTATTGAGTAAAAAATTACTCAATTTTGCACCAGTAAACGATTTAATAGTATTGAGTAAATTTTTAATAAAAATTTATTAAATATTTGAAAAAAAATTTGAGTAAATTTTTAATGGACACAATTAAACATTTACTCAAAATTTATCTATTTTTTTTTTTTTTTTTGAAGTTTAAAAAAGTTTTAATTTTTTTTACAAAAAAAAAACAAAAAACTTGTTTTTTCAAACTTTACCAAACATATTTATGTCTCAAAAACATAGGAAAATTTTATAAAGACGATTACAAACTTTCATATACATACACAAAAAACTATAAACTAAACGAGAATTCAAAAAACTATGAGAGTTTAAAAAAAACTATTAAATTTTTATTAAATTATTTACTTAAATTGTTTTTAAAATTTTTGAGTAAATTTTTAATTGTGTCAATTAAAAAATTACTCAATTTTTGTTTTTAAATTTAAACAAGTGATTACTCCATATTATTTTCTGTGTACAGAGTTTTTTGGGTAACATTTTTTTCTGTTGTATCAATATTTTATAGATAACTCTGTAAATGTTACAGTTTTTTTTAATCGAAATCATTTTACAGGGTTTTTTTTTCGTAAAATAACAAAAAATCTTGCTGGTTGGTTGGTATCTCTTTAATTTAACAGAGTGATTATTTTGAGTGCATAACCGCTGTGACAACCGGTTGTGGCAACCGTATTTGTTATTTCAACAAAATTGAATACCAAAGGGTATTTAAACAAAAACGAACATACATTTTTTATAAAAAAATCGCGGGTTTTTTTTGCCAATTTTTTTGCGAAATTTTTTTTCTCAAAAGTATTTTCTGTTTTAAACCAATTTTTTTCCAAATAATCATTTTGTTCACTGTGGAGGGTATCATTACATTCGGTAAGACCTAATGTAACTTTTTTCCTTATTTTTCTTTTAAAATCTCTTTAAATTGGCCACAACTTGTATGTATATCTTAAACATGTTTCTAATCTAAAATCAATAGAATTTAATTTCTAAGTATACAGAATATTGTAAAGAAAAACATTTCTGTTTTTAGTATTGATAGAAACAAAAAAAAAAAACATAAAATAATTTTTCGTGGCTATTGGCGAACTTTAGTACTTAATGCGTAATCAAGCATACATTATCGCCAATAAAGAGGCAATAACAATTTATGGGATTTAAAAGAAATTTGTTTTTATTACACTTAAAAATAAACATTATTGTTGTGGCTTAGTAACCGTGAACTGAAAAAATAAAACAACGAAGTAAAATAAAGAGAAAATTTTAAATTACATTAATCCCTCGCTTTTCAAAATTTATTGTCATTATTTTTGGCTTATTATACCCTACACCACTGGGTGATACTGGGTACAATGACTTTGTGCTAATGTTGGTCATAGACCTACTTTCAAGTATACAAATTAACGAAGAATTTCTTCTTGAGTAGATTTAAACGTTGTGCGAACAATGCAGGATACAATTCGATTGATCTGTATGAAATTTAAGTTCAAGGCAGATGCATATTGAAATTGGAAATAATCGGTCCTCTTTAAATTTAGCTTAAATGCCCCTTATAACTTAACCATAACAAGTATCCATTCGAAATTTGACTGGAAAATGTTTTTATATTTAACAAGTAAAAAAGTTAAATTCGGCCTTGCCGAATGTAGTGATACCCTCCACAATTTCAAAAAGGTTATTGCAAAAAACTTTATTTAAAAGGAAATTACTTTTGAAAAAAAATTTTTTTTAAAAAAAAAAATTCCGCGAAAAAAAATTTTGTTAAAAAAAAAATCCGCGATTTTTTTTCTTTTTTTGTCAAAAATATGTTCGTACTTGTTTAAATACCAATTGGTGTTTAATTATGTTCACATATGTCAACCAGAAGCCGAATTAAAGCATTTTGTATTTTTAGGTTATGTTGAATGTACTGAAATTTTTGAGGTGTGCTTACATTTTCGTTCATAACTTTTGAACCGCTGAACCGATATCGCTCAAATGCAATACCAAACTTCTCGGGAGAACTTCCAATAAATATGTTAAGTTTCAGTCATCTCTTTGCAATATTTTGGCCGCGAGAGCATTTTCCACAGACAGACAGACAGACGGATAGACGGACAGACGGACAGACGGACAGACGGACATCGCTAGAATGTCTTTAAATCGATCGGGCATCATGAATATATATACTTTATGGGGTCCCAGATCGATATTTCGATGAGTTACAAACGGAATGACAAACTTATATATACCCTCTATCACTAAGTGGAGGGTATAATAAAAATGATGGTTCCAAATTTTCAAACAATCCAGCAAATATTCACATAAATCTCTCAAAATACTTGAAAAATGTAGAATTTGATTACAAGTTTTCTTTAAAGGTGTTTAAAGGAGTACTTTGGAAGCCTTATTAAATGCAAATAAAACAAGTAGAAAAATTAAGTTCGACTTGGTCGAATCTATGAATACCCTCCACAATGTCATCTGATAGTAATTTTCTAAAAAAAATTGTCTTTCGAAAGTTATAGTGGTTTTAATCTTGTAAATTCGAAAAATACCCTTGCCGAAATTTACTCTTTTGCTCATAACTTTTGAACCACTTGACCGATTTCGCTGGATTGCAATACCAACCTGACCCGGTAAATGGAGAACATATAAGTATGTCAAACTTCAGGAGCCTCCGTAAAGTCTTTCAAAAGTTAGCGTGTTTTCAACGGACAGACAGACAGACGGACGGACGGACGGACGGACGGACATCGCTAGATCGACTTAAAATCGATCAAGGATCATGAATATATATACTTTATGGGGTCCTAGACCAATATTTCGATGTGTTACAAACGGAATGACAAACTTATATATACCCTCTATCACTAGAGTGGAGGGTATAAAAATCAGAATATGAGACATTGCTCCAAAAAATCTCAGATTCTGAGATACATATATTTCGAATAGAAAAAATCTTCGATTCTGAAACATTTTTGCTATAAAAAAGGTCTCATTTTGAAAAATTTTTTCTTGTAGAAACATTTTTCTTACTCAGATTCTGAGAAAATTTTTTTACAGAAAAATTCTCAAATTCTAATTTATTTTTCCTTTTGAAAAAGTTTAATATTCTGAGAAATTTTTCCTATTCAAAAATAGCTTTTTTGAGACGTTTTTTTTTTTCAAATAGAAAATCTGAGATTCTGAGATAATTTTCCCATAGAAAGTCTAAGATTCTGAAAAATCTTTCAAGTAGAAAAAATTTGAGATTTTGAGACACTTTCTAAGATTCTTAGATTCCAATACATTTTCATCAAAATTGGCAATTTTAAATTATGTGAACAGTTAATCGACTAAACTTAATTTGTTAAGCGATTAACGGTTAATCGATTAAATTCCCTAGTAAATTTTTAAAAAAATTTGGGATATTTCCCAACTCAATTTATTTTTGGTGCTATTTGAGTTTTGGGGGTTTTAAGGAATTTAAGTTTTTATATTTTTTATATTTTTCAAAAAAATATTTAAAACAGTGTTTTTGTCAACCAAAAAAAATATTTCTACACTGACAAAAAAAATGAACAACAAAAAAAAATTTACACTCAAAAAAATTTACACTTAAAAAATTTGCACTTAAAACAAATATGAAAGCAAATTTTTTAAGTGTAACAATTTTTTTGTTTTTCAAAAATATTTTTTTTGAGTGTAAAAATCTTTTATAAACGTCACATATGCTAATAAAAGAAGTTTAAAACGAAGTGACCGAGAAAGTCATAAGTATTTTCGTCATGTATGGAGTTCAACCAACTTGAATTTTTATATGAGAGCCCCTACATTTGTTGCATGTAGCACAATGTCCTATTTGACGAGAATTCCTAGTAATTTTTTAAGCTTTTTACCAATAATTTTGTGATTTTACCAATAAAATTGTAATTTTACAAATACTTTGAGGCGATAAAACTTACAAGGAACTCTCGTGATTTTCCTAGATTTTTTGCTACCTCCTATTTTACGAGAATTCCTAGAAAAAATTACGAGATTTTTTGTAATTTTACAAGCTTTTTACCAATAAAATTTTTAATTTACAAATTTTTTGGCACAATAAAACATACAAGGAATTCTCGTAAATTTACTAGATTTCTTATAGGGTTCAAGTTGAAAAAATGCTGAAGAAAAATTTAATTTCTAGAAATTATAGACATTTCTGGTATTCCCATACCGGTTTTAAACACTCCAGTTAGTGTTATCATCAGTAGGATTTGTCTTGTTAATGGAAATTGTTTTTAAATATGTGAATATTTATAGTTTCTACAGAATTAATTTTAACAGTTTCCAAACTACAATTCTATTTCTAGCAATATCAACCTCACTTCATACTTTCTTTCAACTTTTGTGTCTCTTATAGACACAAAATTATCTTGGAAATTTGTAAAATTACAAAAAAAAATTAAATTTCGATTGAAATTTGTTTGTTAAAAAACCAAGGAAATGTTTTTTTATGTTTATTTAATTCAAATTTGGTTTGGTATGCATTTTTTATACCAATTAAATTTCTAAGAAATGTAGATTCAACCGGTACATATATGCACTTGGGAACCATTTTCGGACAAACACTGGTGTAGGGTATTAAATAGACGGTGTTGATCGACTATTATTTTTTCACTTGTTTTTTTTTTAAATCAAATAAAACAAAGGAATTTAAAATAATAATTTTTACTGTCCGGTTTATTAGCAACATCTCACTTTACTAAGGAAGTGGGCGTTAAAATATTAAGAGTGTCGGACAAATCATAACAAGTTTGTTTTTTTACTTTTAGTATTGTAAAGCTTTTTAATGGAATTATATCTATTAGTTCAAAAATAACTGATTTCAAATAGTTTTTTTCATTAATATTTTTTTTTAATAATAATTGAATTTGGTATTTCTTTTTCCATTAAATAACAAACGATTTTTTAATATTTTAACATAACCGATAACTGGTAACAATGAATGTCGTCTCTTTGCAGTAAAACAGACCTAGGGTTCTGGTGGGAACCGAACCTACGAACCCCACGTTCAAAGTCAAGAAAGCAAACTACTCGCATTCCATTCAGAGTCAGATTTTAAAATACTTCACGTATAAAAAATTGTTATATAATAATTTTGTTAAGATTTAAACAAGAAACAAAATCAATCTTAAGGGTCGTTTATACCAGCAGACTTGTAAAACGACCAGTCGCAATTTTCTGAATAAAACTTTTGTTTTCACTTCTTTAACATAGCTAGTTTCAATAAACTTTGATAATTTTGAAATTATCAAATTGCATTCTTGCTATTTAGGAGAACACGAAGGCAATTATGAACTCATTTATGTTCCCCACTGTATATGCAAGCGTATATAAATAAGGTAAATGTTCTTGCACTTGGAAACAATATTATTTATATACAAAAATTATGCATATATTTACAAGAAATTGTTAATAAATAGTTGTATTCGTTTAAATTTATATTATCAAAAAAAATTTGAGAAACGGTAAACAAATAAATATTCGTAAGAATGAAAATATTTTATTTTTTTTAGTTATAAAATTTGTTATTAACAGTACAAAATCTTCATTTCTTTTTATACCTTTCTTATTTGATGCAGAAAATTTTTATAGAAATGTTAACCCTTTAAATGCACGTTTTAGTGGACTACTATGTTTTTGAAAATATGACTAAAATAATCCTATAAACTTCAGTGGGCCATAAAAGAAACTGTAAGTATGTGACCAAAATACTTCTGGAGTAAGCCAAATAGATTTTTGGTTTGCATAGTGGAGTCTTCTCCGCAGTTTTTGTAAAAATATTTGAGTGAAGACATTTTTGTAAGACCACGTTAATTCTCTATCTCCCATTTTATTGGCTAATTTTTGTTATTTTCTTAAGGAAATTTCTAAAACCCAATTAAAAAAGGTACCCTAATATATCAAAATTTCATAAAGATCATATCCATTATAACCAAATTCCATATAGATCGGAAAATGTCATTAGAGAGACTTCCATTGTTATCCCCATATAAACATTCCTCCCGATATTCTGTTTAATCTTGTAAGGGGAGAATACCCGGCTGGGAGTTCCCTTCAATAATTTAGTAATTTATAGGTTTAATGGTTATGGAGAAGGGTCCACAATAGGCGAAACGCCCAATTATGTCCACTTCTATTTATTTATTTATACACTCTATCAAACCACAGGGTCCTAATAAAAGTCCACCTGCGGCTCACATAAAGTTTTTAGTTTTTATTTTTAGCAGAAAAGAAAAATACATCCGATGTTATTTTAAAAGTTCTTTATTGTTCTGCCTTCTTACATCGAATGAATTTAAAATTATATTTTAGAAAACATCAAGCCTCTGCTTAGCAGAGATGCCAACTATATGAGAGCAAAACGCGCACAAAAATTTTATAAACGGGTAAAAACGCGTAAATTTGCTTGAAAAAAAGGGTAAAAAAGCACTGGACTGTTTTTGTAAATAGATAAAAAAGTAAAAAAATAATATTTTTATTCAAACAAAATTTTTGACAAGTTTGTTGGTTAAAATTTTGAGCAACTGATATAAATTGTTTTACAATTTTACATGGTCTGGATTTTCCGCTTCAAAGGCCAAATTTAGTCTTTGAACTTCACCCAGAACAGAATTCAAATATTAAACCAAAATAAAAAAAAAACCTACAAGGAATGGCGTTTTTTAGAGGTTGGTTTAGTTCTTCAAGGGAAAACATTTTCCCCTTAGTTTGATTTGCCCATTTTTTCTGAACTTAATACGACCAACGGTCATTGACCATAATAATATATTCGTTCCATATTTCAGGCGTCTAGCTCTTAGTTTGAACTGCATACTGCTTTTCACAGAAAGACAGGCGGACATTAAAAAAATGTGTTTGAATCGATCATAAATCAATAAAATGTATACTTTGTGAAGTCTCCTACTAATATTTCGACGCGTTACCCTCGAAATATACTTTGTTTGGAGGCTATAAAAATTTATTTTAAAAAGCACTAAAAGCACCAACTGAAAATTTTAAAAGCACCAAGCTAGCGCGTTATTCTAATTTCGCACTAGGCCAAAAATTTTCGCGTTTTGACACATCAAAAAGCACTAGATCTAGCGCGAAAAGCACTAAGTTGGCATCCCTGCCGCTTAGTACAAAAATTATATAAATTATTCTCTTTTCTCTCTTTTTCTTGTTTTTTGAAGTTTAACATATTTTAATAGCAGAGTTGTACTTTAGTGTATTTTTAACCCTTTGGTGTTATTGAAAAATGCACTAATTGGCAAGGTGTAAATAATAAAATGTAAATATGTAAATAATTTATAAAAGGTAAAATTAATGAGCGTCAATAATTAAACAAAACAATATTAATAGTACAATACTGATAAGGACAAAATAACATAAATAAAAATATAATTAAATACTGGGCGTTACAATCTAGCTATTAGGAACAAAAACAAGTATTTCTCTTAAATTAAGTTAAAGTATTTTTTTTTACTCTAATTTAGAATCGATGTTTCAATTTACCCACTTTCCGGCAAACACTGACTAAGCGTATATATTAGGCATGCAACACCAAATGTCCTTCAAAAAAATATGTTTACCATGAAAGTCTGAATAGGTGGTATGGAGTATGGACCTATATGGAATCTATAAGAAAATTGCGTTTTTGGTTTTTAAATTTTTCAAATACTGGGCTAAGGAGGCGTAGTTAAATATTAAAAAAATTGTCAAATTTGTGTCGAGTTCTCTTGATTAAATCTTTATCAAATTAGAACGAAATGGTCGATAATCTCCAAAATTTACATTCTTGCATATTTTTTAAGGGCTATCAATTATAATTTTTTATTTTGGAAACTTTTTAGAACCCGTTCTTAATTTTTTTTTTTAAGTCAATTTATCGAAAATCCGGCCAGTTACTTTCTTAAAATTTTTATACCCTCCAACCACCGTATGCTGAAAATTGCCACGAATGTGTCTCATGGTATTAGGCCGGTCAAGTTCGGAAATGGGTAAAATCGGGGGAAATAAGGGGGAAAAAAGTTTCCCCTTTAAGGACTAAAAAAAAGGCATTTTTACAGCTTTTTTTGCATTTTTGTTAAATAAATGAAACCTTTTTATGTCGGAAAGTGTTCAAAGTCCTGCACTTAGACCTCGGGGGCTACAAAGTTTAGTTTTTTTGGCCCGCCCCCTTTTGTGGGCGTGGATTTAAAGAAATCATAAAAAATTTGAGTAAATGGTATTACTAAAGTTCAAGGGGCATAATAAATAAGTATACATTTATCGCGACGGGGAAGGTATTCCCAACCACCCCCACAGAGCCCCCCAAAAAAAGTCTCTGAATTTTGATATATATACACTCACAGCAAAATACGGTTGTCTCAACCGTACAAGGTTCCAACCTCAGATTGAGGTTGCGGCAACCGGTAAATATACGGTTGTAGCAACCGACAATTTACAGTTGTGGCAACCGGCAAATTCCGGTTGCAGCAACCTCAAATAACGACATTTGCCGGTTGTAGCAACCGTATTGCCGGTTGCTCCAACCAGAGCTGTGTTTAATATATTTTCGATATTATGCCAAAATACAAAATAAAATTCCAAAAATAAAACACATTTTTAAATTTTTTTTTTTGCTTTTTTTTATTGTTTGAAAAAAAAAATATTTATATTAATGACTTATACTAAAAATACTAAAACAAATGTAAAATTTTTAGGTGGTTTTAATTCGTTTGCTAAAAATCCGATACAAAAAATTCTTCTCAGAATCTGAGACTTTTTCTAAAGGAAAAATGTCTCAAAATCTGAGAATTTTTCTTAAGGAGAAATGTCTCAGAATCTGATCTTTTTTCTATGAGAAAAATAACTCTGAATCTGAGAATTTTTCTATAGGAAAAATCTGAATCTTTTTCTATAATAAAAATGTTACAGAAAAAGTCACAGATTCTGAGACAGTGTTTCTATAGAAAAAGTCGCAGATTCTGAGACAGTTTTTCTACAGAAAAATGTTCAGATTCTGAGACAGTTTTTCTGTAGAAAAAGTCTCAGATTCTGAGACAGTTTTCTATAGAAAAAGTCTCAGATTCTGACACAGTTTTTCTATAGAAAAAGTCTCAGATTCTGAGACAGTTTGTCTATAGAAAAAGTCTGATTCTGAGACAGTTTTTCTATAGAAAAAGTCTTAGATTCTGAGACAGTTTTTTCTATAGAAAAAGTCTCAGATTCTGATACAGTTTTTCTATAGAAAAAGTCTCAGATTCTGAGACAGTTTTTTCTATAAAAAAAGTCTCAGATTCTGAGACAGTTTTTTCTATAGAAAAAGTCTCAGGTTCTGAGACAGTTTTTCTATAGAAAAAATATCAGACTCTGACTGTTTTTCTACAGAAAAAGTCTCAGATTCTGAGACAGTTTTTCTATAGAAAAAGTCTCAGATTCTGAGACAGTTTTTCTATAAAAAAAGTCTAAGATTCTGAGACAGTTTTTCTATAGAAAAACTCTCAGATTATGAGACATTTTTTATATAGAAAAAGTCTCAGATTCTGAGACATTTTTTCTATAGAAAAAGTCTCAGATTCTGAGACATTTTTTCTATAGAAAAAGTCTCAGATTCTGAGACATTTTTTCTATAGAAAAAGTCTCAGATTCTGAGACATTTTTTCTATAGAAAAAGTCTCAGATTCTGAGACATTTTTTCTATAGAAAAAGTCTCAGATTCTGAGACATTTTTTCTATAGAAAAAGTCTCAGATTCTGAGGCATTTTTTCAATAGAAAAGTCTTAGATGCTGATACATTTTTTCTATAGAAAAAGTCTCAGATTCTGAGTCATTTTACTATAGAAAAAGTCTCAGATTCTGGAAAATTTTTTCTATAGAAAACGTCTCAGATTCTTAGACTTTTTCTTAAAAATGTTTCTATACATAACAAATGTCCGCGATTTCTATGAATTTTTGAGAGCATAACGTATTTTTTACACAAAACAAAATTTTATCTTCTCTTAAATTTATAATATCACCTTTTTCTACAGAATCCGAATTTGAGGACTTCCATCACATGGCGTAAATTTTTGATCCATTTTTTAACTGCTGCTGGAGTTTAAAATATTCCAAAATTTTATTGTTTCTATAAATTTAAAGAACAGATTATTAGGTTATCAGTTGTGTCCTTTAAAGTATCAAAACTTACCCATTAAAGCTGTTTTTTTCCTTGTCTTTTATCCAATGTTTCAATTTTGAAGAAAAAAAATGTTTTCCTCAATATTTTTTTATTTAATGACATAAAATTTTGTGAAGTTTTGTTTTTTTAATTATCAGTTGAGGGAACCGAAAACTTGAGTTTGTGGCAACCGGCAAATGCCGTTATTTACGGTTGCTACAACCGGGGTTTGCAGTTGTAGCAACTTTTTTTTAATTTTGTGGCAACTGGCACAAAAATATTTTAAAAAAAGTTATAACAACGTCAATTTACGGTTGCTGCAACCGCGTACGGTTGGGACAACCGCAAGCCGGTTACGACAACCGTATTGCGGTTGTGGCAACCTCATTCCAACCGATTTTTTATGTGAGTGTATTTTAACATGTTGGAGGGTATCAAAGATTCGGCACAGCCGAATTTAAAACTCTCACTTGTTTTTAAGCTAAGATGTTTGTCTATCCACACAAAAAAATTCAGGAGGGCTTTTTTTAGTATTTTGTCCAGAAAATTGCATTTGAGTATTGGATTTCATAAAAATTCTGTAATTCTCTTGTATTTTATTGTGTCAACATTGCGAATGAGTAACGAATTTCGCAAATATTTGTTACTCATTCGCAATGTTGACACATTAAAATACAAGAGAATTACAGAATTTTAATAAAATCCAATATTCAAATCCGATTTTCTCGAAAAATACAAAAACCGCCCTACTGACAAGGGAAGTCTCCCTGGTGTCACCCTCCGATCTTGACGAAATTTTGATATGTTGATAAGAACGAAAATTAATTCGACACGTATTTTTTTTAGCGGCCCAAACTTTTTTAGGGGGGTCGATTTGTATGGGGAAATTAACCTTTTTCATTTTTTTACGATTTACGCCTATTTAAACAAAAGTAATATAGACATGTGCGGTATCAGATTAAAGGTATTAAAAATACCTATCTCGTGGTGCTAAGAACGGGCAAAAGAAGTTAATGTTTTTCGACTTATTAACAAAAATGTCCTAAAATTTTGGTGTTTTACTCAATATGACGAAAAGTTGTGCATGTTTGGACACGTTCTTAGCACACGTAGATAGGTTTTCCAAAGACCTTTCATTTGGTATTCAACATGACTAGGTTTCTTTGTATAATATAGGAAATAAACGAAAAAAAAACTGAAAAATGGCCTTGACTTCCCCCCTCCTTTTTACCCCCTTAATATGAATTTGGCCGCTAAAAAAATACGTGTCCCTTTATTTTTTCTGCTCTACAAAATAAAACCAATTCCATAAAGATCTGCGGGTGACACTAGGGAGACTTCCTTTGTGAGTTCTTTTATGTGGATAGACAAACATCTAAACTTAAAAAAAAAAATAAATAAAAAAAAATCGGCCGGGTTTTTTAAAAATTTACATTTTTAAAAATTAAAAATTTCAGAACAGGTTCTGAAAATTTTTCAAATTAATCGAAAGCCCATAAAAAAATAAACAGGAATATAAATTTTGGAGATTGTGGTGCATTCCGTTATAATTTGATACATATTTAATCAACGGAACTCGAAACAAATTTGGCCATTTTTCCAATATTTAACCGGCGTACGGACATAGCGCCCAAGGTCTTATCGCCCAAAACCGTAAATGACATATAGCCCACGCTGCGACATATAGCCCAAAATGATAGGTCTAAAAATGTTATTTCTCCCAAAACAAAATTGTCAAAAAATCCAAAATATTTTTTTTGGGCGAAATGTCGAAATTACGACTTCTATGATTTGTTTTATTGTAATAAAGGTTTTCTGCGTAGCCGGCCTTCGGCCGGGCTTAGGGATTACATACTCCATGCATTAAACCCACCCTCTCTGCAAAACAAAGCTATTTTGGTTATCAGGCCTTTTTGAGGCATAACAAATTTGGTAGCGTAAAGGACTGCTACCCTAGAAAACTTTACTTTGCGGAGAGGGTGGGTTTAATGCATGGATTTTGTAATCCCTAAGCCCGGCCGAAGGCCGGCTACGCATAAAAACTTTAAAATATTGTGTTAAAAAAAAACAATTTTGGTGAGTTTTATGATTATTTTTTTGGGTGCTATGACATTTTACAAATATAACATTTTGATATTTGGGTAATATGACATTTTTGATAATTTATATAAATTTAAAGAAAATTGTTAAAATACCCAAAAATAATGGCCATATCGTCCAAAAAATTTTGCAACAACAACTAACACACATTTTTTTGGGTAATATGACTTTTTTAAATTGGGCGATATGCACTTGGGCGCTATGTCCGTACGCCATTTAACCAGGTCCGGTTTTTGGAAAATTAAAAAACCAAAAACAAACCCACTTATTCAGACATGCATGACACACATGTTTTGCTATGGCGGGACATTTGTTGTGGATTAAATAATAAAATTAAAATAATAAAAAATTTTTCGTACTTGTTTTGATTATTGATTTATTCTTTTAAAACCCAAAAAAGCAAAAAAATAACTGAAAAATAGCGAAAACATTTTTTTTTGCAAAACAAGGTTAATAGTCTCGTTAGCAACATTAGAGAAGTAAACAAATTCATAAAAATAAGTCAAAACAATAATATGCACTGCTGACGCACGAGACGTTTTATTTATAACAATTTCTTTAAAGATTGCCTGTCTAAGATAATCAACAAGCGGTTGAAGTCAAAATGCCATTATAAATTAGGAATAGACCAATACAGTTAGCGCTGATTGAAAAAGTTTTAGTGCAAATGCACCAAATATTATTTCGACTAAAAAAGTTTATTTACAGTTTAGAAAAATAACACTGTGCTACAAAAGACCAAAAATAATTTATGCAGGGGTTCTCATATGATAATTCGGGTTGGTTGGAGTCCATAGAGTACTGATATACTCATAGTTTTTCTGGATCACTTCGTTAAGTACGTTTTTTATTGGCAAATGTGTTGAAAAACGGAAATTCTTAAATTACAATTTTAAAAAATTATTACTTTGTTAGTTTGCAACCGATTTTCGATTTTATGGATTTGTTTTAAAGGTATAGGTCTTACCTTTCAAACAAATTAAAAATATTAAAAATCGATCAAGAATTGGCGGAGCTACGATCGCTTAAGTAAAAAAAAAACGTATTTTTTGAAAAATTTGTCATATTCTTTACACTCTAAGTTGAAAGTGCATCATTAAACAATTTTTTTGATTTTTTTGTAAAAAAGTATAGTAAAGTAGCTTTCCAAAACACCAAAAAACATAACAATCGGTTTAAAAATGAATGAGTTATGCTAAGTTTTGTGATAGGGCATTTTTAAATTTTTTCAGAAACGCTTGTAATTCAAGCATTATTCATAAATCTTGTTACTAGTAGTAATTTTATGCGCATATGCATATAAACTAGAGATGGGAACGTAATTAGATTTGTGCGTGATTCACACATGATCAGAAGTGAGCGTGATTGAAAATTAATTTTACTCACGTGGTTGTTAGTGAGTGTCAGTGTGAGTGGAATAAAAAAATGGGCGTGTCAGTTACTTCCAAATCCTATTTATAATTTTTTGGGTTTGTTTAAAAAATATCAGTGTTACTTCTTAAACAAAAAAATATTGTGAATCGGTTGAAAACTGGCTAAGGTGCGCTTGTTTAAGTAAAAAACCTTTTTTGAAGAGTTATACGTGCAACATTTTTATGACAAAAAACATTTGACATTTTTGAAACGAAATTGGTAAAATTGTGGGATCTATTGATGGAAATTTGACCTGTTTATAAATATACGTATGAGGCATTCGAAACCCAATGTTCAGCGAAAAAAAAACATGTGAACCGTAAATTTTTAAATGGGTTGTATGGATAGCCATGTGAGGCATTCCACACCAACTGTTCCACTACAGAAAAACCATAGTGTTTTCAATGGGATATCATTTGCAAAGTATTCGCTCTTAGGGTACTAATAAATAACAAAAATAAAATTTAAGTTTTTTTTCAAAAAGTGGGCCTTGTAGGCGTGGTCAAATATTAAAAATATCAAACTTTTTTGCCTGAGTATTTATTCACGATCACGCACGCTAATGAAAGAAAAAAAATATTCAAGCACGATATTTTATTTTACTCACGCTCACGTGAACATCGTGACCGTAGCTTATTTTTTTCTACTCACGTGTGCGTGAATGAGCGTGAGCAAAATAAAATATCGTGCGTGACTAAATTTTTTCTTTCATAAGCGTGCGTAATCGTTATTAAAAACTCACTCACGCTACCATCGCCTCTTAAAATATTTTTTAAGTATTGATATTACTCATACGCACACGTTTTAAATACCATTATTGTATAAAATAAGCGTGTTGCAATTTTTGAATTTTGATTTTTCGAAAACAAGGCAAAACACATCTCTAAAAATTTCAGATCAGATAGAAAATTCCTTTAACTTTTTTTAAAAAAATAAAAAACAAATAAAATTGCGGCATGTTTTTTGACAAATAAAGTTTAAATTTAAAAAATTCAGAACTTCTTCTGAAAATGTTCCAATTTTCATTTTTATTGATAGCCCATTCAGCTTTTTTTGATAGCCCAGTTAATTGATAGCCCATTCAAAAATCTATAAACAGCTTTTGTCTTTAAGACTTTACTGTGTTTCATTTAATTTGCATAAATATTGAAGTAAAGATGCTCAGGCAAAAAACTTAGATATTTTCAATTTTTGACCACGCCTACAAGGCCCACTTTTTGAAAAAACTTAAATTTTATTTTTGTTATTTAATAGTACCCTAAGAGCGAATACTTTGAAAATGATTTCATATTGACACGACACAACTTTTTTTTTTTGCTGAACATTTGGTGTGGAATGCCTCATATATGGAGCTAAGATAATTACGTTTTTGGTTGTTAAATTTTTCAAAAACTGGGCTTAGGAGGCGTGGTCAAATATTGGAAAAATGGTCAAGTTTGTGTCAAGTTGCCTTGTTTAAATATATATCAAATAAAAACGAAATGCACCAAAATCTCAAAAATTTACATTCTTGTATAGTTTTGTATCGGCTATCGATTAAAATTTTTTTGGAAAATTTTCAGAACCCGTTCTGAAATTTTCCATTTTTTAAAAAAGTCAATTTATAAAAAATCCGGCCACTTTTGTTTTTTTTTTGTAATTTTTTTTTAAATATTAGATGTTTGTCTAGCAAGATTTTATTAAAAAATTAAGAAAATCTATAAAAAAAAAATTAAGAAGAAAAAAAAGTAATTTTTCTAATTTTCAAAATAAATTTTAAAATAGTTTTTGAAAAAAATTAATTTCAATTTGTGTTTTTGCTAATTTATGCCAAAATATGCAATAATATGCACTTAAAAGTTCGAAATATGCACAATATATGCATTTAAAATCAAAATATGCAAAAATATGTATTTTCACCAAAATATGCAAAACATGCGAAAACAAATCGATGCCATTTAATGCAAATCTCTTGATTCGGAAAGATAATTGGTCGATATCATTTTTAGGCTTTCGACAAAAAACATGCATTTGCATGGAAATCTCATCCTAGTTATATAAAAAACTTTTTTACCCGGGACCCATTGAAAAATTTTGGTACACAATTTTTTTCTCACTGAACATTTGGTGTGGAATGCCTCACATGTATATTTATAAACAGGTAAAATTTCCATCAAATGATGCCACAATTTTAGCAATTTCGTTTTAAAAAAACATGTTTGCAAGCGCACAGCTTTTTCTGTCATAAAAATGTTGCAGGTATAACTCTTCAAAAAATGTTTTTTACTTAAACAAGCGCACCTTAGCCTGTTTTTAACCTATTCTCAATATTTTTTTGTTTAAGAAGTAACACTGATATTTTTTAAACAAACCCAAAAAATTATAAATAGGATTTGGAAGTAACTGACACGCCCATTTTTTTATTCCACTCACACTGACACTCACTAACAACCACGTGAGTAAAATTAATTTTCAATCACGCTCACTTCTGATCATGTGTGAATCACGCACAAATCTAATTACGTTCCCATCTCTAGTTTATATGCATATGCGCATAAAATTACTACTAGTAACAAGATTTATGAATAATGCTTGAATTACAAGCGTTTCTGAAAAAAATTAAAAATGTCCTATCACAAAACTTAGCATAACTCATTCATTTTTTAACCAATTGTTATGTTTTTTGGTGTTTTGGAAAGCCACTTTACTATACTTTTTTAAAAAAAAATCAAAAAAATTGTTTAATGATGCACTTTCAACTTAGAGTGTAAAGAATATGACAAATTTTTCAAAAAATACGTTTTTTTTTTACTTAAGCGATCGTAGCTCAGCCAATTCTTGATCGATTTTTAATATTTTTGTTTTGTTTGAAAGGTAAGACCTATACCTTTAAAACAAATCCATAAAATCGAAAATCGGTTGCAAACTAACAAAGTAATAATTTTTTAAAATTGTAATTTAAGAATTTCCGTTTTCCAACACATTTGCCAATAAAAAACGTACTTAACGAAGTGATCCAGAAAAACTATGAGTATATCAGTACTCTATGGACTCCAACCAACCCGAATTTTTATATGAGAACCCCTGCATATTTTTGGTGTAGCACAGTGTAATTTTTATTATTTTTTTGATACATTAAAAACTATTTATTTAGACACTGTACGAACTTTTTATAAAATGACATTTTAATACATTGGCGATCAAAAAAAGTACTTTTCAAAATCACTTTTGGTACCTAAACGAAATGCGCATATCCCTGAAATGGATTTTAAGACATTGGATTAAGATATTTAGCGTAAAATTTTGATAAATTTTACATACAGACAAAATGTTTAAATTTCGAAAAATTTTGCTTTTACAGCAATATAAATTAAAACAGTTTGGAAATTTTCGCTTTCCGTCGCCGTTGTGATTAATCTTGAATACTCCGGTTTCCATAAATATATAAAATTAATGACAAAATTGACACTCATTCCGCAAATGACTACTTTTACTGTAATATATATGCAAACTTTAATTACACATCACATGATGATATAAAACACCTTGTATATATTTAAGTTTTTTTTTTTTTCCATTTTTGTCAGAATAAAAAGCATTTATTTTTAATATACTGCCAAAATATAAAAGAAACAAAAATAATATATAGGGTGACCAGATAAAAACCATAGGAAAAGAAATTTGAAATAAACCACAGCCGTGTGAGATATAATTCGGGATATTTAAAATCAAAATAGACTATAGTTTGCAAAACGATTAAAATCGTAATCGTAATCGCTATTAATCGCACCAATTAATCGTAATCGTAATCGACAAAAAAATCATGCGATTACGATTAAAAATTTTCTTGAAATACACTATTTTTATAACGAATTTAAATCAGTTTCAATTTTTTTTTTTTAAACCCATTTTGAAGTTCCTATTAAAATTATTTGTCAAAAAAAAGAAATTAGTCTTAAAAACGATTATTTCCGGGACAATTTCAAACAAAAATCATTGATTCTGGAATGTTAAGTAGAACGGAAAATTTTGATGGGTTGGCCCATTATTAGAACGGAAAATTTTGATGGGTTGGCCCATTATTCATTTAACTTGTTTACGATTTTTCTTTATTTTTCTCGTAAAAGTCATTAAAATTTAAAATAAATTTTAAATTCTGATCTGATTGTGAGTAAATTTTAAAGAGTTTTCCCAGTCAGAAAAATATAAACGGGCCAACGCACTGTGGCCGAAATCACTGATCTAGCAGCGCTTAAGTCAAAATTAAAAAATTAAGATCGATAAATGTTTTTGCACTGCATCGTTTACCTATACTTTACAGAAAAAATTTACGTTTTAACTTTTGTTTTGCTTTCAATATTCGCACAGCTGTAAGCTGTCAAATATACATTTTCTGCAGCAAGTGTATTAGAGGAATTTGGGGAATAATTACTCAGTGAGTTTTTCTTGACACTTTTAAGTCAATTGTTTATACATTTTGAGCCAAAAAGTTTTAATTGAAAGTAAAAGGTATGTTTTAACTAAAAAATAGATGTTTGTGGCCTGTGTGTATCTAGTTTATTATTAGTGCAGTATAGAAGTTGACATTTGCGATATAAACTATAGTTTCATGGACTGCAACTTTTGAAATTCGATCGTATTCGGTCCAATTCCTGTTTTGTTTATTATTTTGGGTTATTTTTGTTGTGACGTTTCAGTATGGCGTGCTAGTTCGCGCAAGTTGTTCGGTTTTTTAGGGTCCATCTGCCTGTCCAAATAAATAGTATAAACGCGGTACAGACCACAATTTTCAATCGATTTGGCTAAAATTTGAAATTTAAGATTTTTTATCGAAAGAACAAAACCTATTAAATTTTTGACAAAATCGGTCCATGTTATCCCATAGTCCCCATGTTAATTTCCCCTTCCAGTTTTACTTAAAAAGCCCTAACAATGGTATTTTAACAAATATCCTCTTGAAATTCGACTGTTAAATGTTTTTTGTAGCCATAAATAATCACTCTAAATTTAAACGGAATCGGAACATTTTAACTTCTAGTCCTCATACAGACCACCCTCCCGATATTCACATAAATTTCTCAAAATACATAAAAACACTAAAATAAATAAATATGGTTAAAAATTAAATTCTTTATAAATTTTATAATCACAAACATGCATTGGGATTTATTATTTTACATTTCCGAATTAAGCGCCGCTAGATTGGGTGTTTCGGCCACTGTGCAACGTTGGAATGAAGTTGGCGGCGACGGTACCAACGTTGGCGAATCATACCCGTTTCTAAGTCTACGACGTCATTCCGAGGTTGAAATGATAACAGTGGCCAACGATCGCTCGACTTTTGTTTTAACGTTGGGTTAACATTGATTTTACAAATTTACGACATTGGATTTAACTTTTGCTTAGGGATGTATTGAAAATCTCGATGTCGTGCTTTTTAGTTACCATTTTGTACAAATTGGTTGAAAAAGCAACTACTTAAGTGTTCACTTATTGTTAGATTAAAGAGTTGAGGTCTATGTAAATCCATTTATTTAAAAAAAAAAATAAAAATGTTAAACTTTTAAATTATAATCTATAGTGTAGTGTTTTATGTAAACACAAAGTTGTGCCAACACAATATTTTTAGTAAAACTGTTTTACATTATACAATGTTGTATTTTTGGCTAGCCCGATATTGTACCAACACAAAATTTTTGGTACGGTTGGCAATTTCTGACTGGGTTGTTTTTAAAATATAACAAAGCCTTTGGTCAACAAATTTGGACATGAAATTTTGTAAAAAAAACTTAATTTTTTCATACTTTGACCGCTGTTTGACTAATGATGCCTTGTAAATTTTTTAAATAAATTTCCTCACAATAAGCTCTTCAATGGCCATCGGCAGGAATTCCGACACGACCCCGCAGAAAATGTTGGTAAACTGAAAGCAGCTTTTGGAAAGGAATCATCACCCAAAAAGCGAATCCAAATCAGTCACAGTACTCTTCAGTAGCAAAGATAAAGAGCTATTAAGACCTGATTGAAACACTCTTTGTAGAGTTTATTTAAGCGCAATAAAGATGAAAGGAAATCTTGTATTTTTCTCAAAAATCTTTTTGATCATATAAAAAGTGTTGAAGATATCAAAAATTAAAGTATGTGTGAAATTTAATCAACAAAGAATTTTAATTATAAGTTTAAAAAAAATCTTAGCAAAAAAACTTAACTTAAAAAAAGAGACTGTGGTGCCAAAATCTCAAATTATTTTACTGGGAAAGTTCAAATGCTTTTAATTTTATTTCTTAAAAATAATAGTTTTTGTTCTAAAAATTACGTTATAAAATGTAAATTTCAAAAGACATTTTTTAAGCTATTGAAACTTAAATTATTTAAAAAGTTCGATTAATCGTACTCGCGATTAACGGCAATTTTTTTAACCGTAATCGCGATTATGAAATATCTCGATTATTTGCAAACTCTAAAATAGACCGTACAACATAAATTAAAAAAGAATTAATTCAAAAAAAGAATTAAACCAAAAAAAAAAAAAATTAATTCAAAAAAACAATTAAACCAAAACAAAGAATTAATTCAAAAAAACAATTAATTAAAAAAATGAATTAATTCAAAAAATGAATTGAAAATGAAATAATTCAAAATGAATTAATTCAAAAAGAATTAATTCATGCTTGAATTAATTCTTTGAATTAAAATTGAATTATTCACAAAATTAATTAATTATTTTTTAAATAATTCAAATTTAATTAATTAATTCAAGCATGAATTAATTCATTAATTAAAAAATTAATTAAAAATAATGTGAATTAATTTACAAGTTGAATTAATTCTTCAAAGGTCTGACTATTAATATAGTATTAATTTTAGTTCATCAAAATATTTGTTGATGCTTGTTAATTCGTTTAAAAGTGTACTACGCCAGGCGAATTCCTTGGGGATTCCATTCTAATGCTGTTCTCGTAACGCTGCCAATTGGTTTTCGGAGAGTGTGTCCGATCCATCTCCATTTTCGTCTTGCTATTTGACGTATTATAGGCTCTTCATTCGTTATCTTCCAGCGGTCTGTGTTTGTTATTGTGTTTGGCCAAAATATTCTACATATTATTCGCAGACATTTGTTTATAAAGACCTGGAGCTTCTGGGCTATAATATTTGACATTAGCCAGGTTTCGCTACCGTAAAGCAGTGTAGATTTTACGCAACCATTAAATGTACGGATCTTTGTCTTTTGTAATATCTGTATGTCATGAAATTAATATGTCATGATCATAGAAAAGATCAGAAGGTACGCAGTGTTGTATTTGATATATTTTCCAATATGGTGGCAAAATGCTTGTTCTTCCTCATCTCACACGTATTTAATAACAAATTAGATTCTTTGTTTATAAAAAATGGAATTTGTCTTTCATTTAATTAAATTTATTATTTATTTTGCTTTATTCAACGTTCTTTTAAAGATAATACGCACTATTGATAGTTTAAAAACTTTTTTTTCTCTTTTGTTGTTTGCTTTGTTGTTGTTTTCCTTTATGTTGCATTGTTTTTATTAAACGTCAAAAGTTACATAATGTGCTGTCACTAATACTTATTCAAGCGAAATACGACTCTGTTACACTTCTATTTTTTTCTATGGTCATGATAGAATAAGTTGGAATTTTATTGTAGAAGCCCTATGTTCCCAAGTGGAATAAATAAAGAAAAAAAAATAATATAGCATATTTTGAGTAGGTTTAGTCTAGCTCGAGGTCATTATTTCCTTTATTAATTAAATCTATGACATTCTCATAGAATAATTTTTATTAGCGAACCAAAAACCGCCATGATATTCTATACATAAAGCTCTTATCTCTATCTCTTATGGTCACCCTGTACAATTTTTTTTTTAAATTTTAATAGCAACGGAAGTATGTTTTCAAATAAACACCATGAAATTTATAGCAAAATAAGAAAGAAAATTTTGATCGCTCAAGACCGACAGTATGATGACCTACGATAATAAGTTTTCAGGAAGTGTAATTTCTGGTTAGTGATTTAAAGAAATTTAAGCACATATCGGTTCTAATCTTTATACTCAAAAAACGATTTGTGTTATCGATAACTATATAATAATCTTTTTAAATTTTTGTGTGATCGAGTTATTGGCGATTTATCTATAACTTTAAGATTTTTTGTGTATTTTTCGTGATTGAAATTCTTTTGAGTTTTCAAAATTCTATAAAATACCGATTTTAATCACAATCAGTATTTGAAAAAAATTTAGATCAATATTTTATTACAAAAATATCTTGTAAAATTAACTTTATGATAAATTAAATTTGTCTTGCGTGAGCGTGCCCTAATCTTGGCATCAATTGGAACATTACAAGCTTAAGGCTGGATTTTACATAATATTAACACTGTGCTCGAATTTGACACTTTTTCTTTTTTAAAAAGCTGGGCACCCTGCTGGTAAAGTTAATTTGTGTACGCTGGATTCAATGGTGCTAGCCGTTATTCGAAGTTAGCGCTCGTATTCGCGATATCCGCGATTTAAAATTTTGATGCTAAAGTACAATAAAAACGATATTTTTAAACTTTGCCGATAATTTTTTATTTTATAACCATTCAAGTCTCTTAAACTAACACAACAAACCATAATACCGTGAATTTTTTTTCGCGAAAAACATATTTTGTTCGCGAAAAATCTTTATTTTCATGAAAAAATTGTTTCAATGCAAATATTTTTAGTTTGATTTGAATTTGCGATAGCCATCTGGTACACCCAAAAAAAAACGTGGGTATTCAATACTAAAAATTTAACTAATTTTAGTCCAAAAGGACCTAGTGCAGAAATTGGTAACCAATACTAAAATTTTTAACTAATATTAGTCAAATCCAGTAAAAATTACTAATGTTAGTACTTTGAAGATACTATAATTAGTAACGAATTAGTAGATTTTGGTACAATATCACTTACTAAACCTTTTACTGTAGAATTATTTTGAGTGTACAGCTAGTTTGTGTACTAAAGGTGTCCTAACGACTAAGGTAATTTTTCAAAATCACTTTTTAATACGTGGTAGGGTCCTAAATTGTAGTTTTGTATCTAAAAATGAGTGAGCCAAAATTTGGAGACAATCGGATAAAAATAACTCGTGCCGAAAATGGATTGAAGTTTTGGGACACTCTTATCTGATGAAAAAACACGTTTTTTCTAGTTCTAGTTTAACAAAAAATATCAAATACCAATGTTTTTCCAAAAACTAGAAAAAACGAGTTTTTCGTTCTTATAAGAATGTCCCAAAACTTCAATCCATTTTCGGCACGAGTTATTTTTAGCCGATTGTCCCCAAATTTTGTCTCACTCATATTTAGATACTAAAGAACAATATAGGACCCTACCAGGTATAAAAAGGTGATTTTCGTTTTTAAGGACACCTCTATTGTGTACACTAAATCCCATTGTAATATCAGTTTTTTCAAAGTAAGCGTATGTATTAGCGATATTCGCGAGTATTTTTTTTAATGTTTATGTAAAAAAAAATATTTTTTTCATATTATTTTTTATTTTCTTACTAGCTGGCCCGGTCCGCGTTGCTGGCCCAAATATAAGATAAGTATTATATTTCGTCTCGCTTCAAATATATTGCCCTGCAAAAAAAATAATTAATTTCTTGGCTTAGAAAAATTTGTGGGCGCGGTTTTGAAGATCCGATTAGGCAGATAATCATCTTCAAATTATATTTTAGGAATTAAAAAAAAATTACGATAACTGCGACTTTGCGAACTGTTCAAAATTTTTCTTTCCGAACAATTATATGGACTATAACGAACATTTAAAACAAAAAAATAGCCAAATCGTTCCAGGCTTTCTCAAGTGCTGCAAATTTTAAGCATATTAAAAAATGTTGGCTTTGAAGTGGGGGAGCACAATAAGTATTTCCGTAAAATCCTTACTTGGACTATAATGATCATTAAAGAAATAAATTACTAAAACAGGCCAGTCGTTCTCCGTAAAAACCTTAGTTGTACTATCACGAACGTCAACAAAAACTACTAATACCCAAATCGGCCCTGTCGTTCTACTATTTTCGATATATGGAAATAAAAGTTAGATATATCCGAAATTCACGGTTTTCTAATAATTGCCTTTCAAAAGTTAGCGTGTTTTTTATCTCGTAAATTTACAAAAAACCCTTACCGAAATTCAGTGTTTTGCTAATAATTTTTTTCCGTTTAAACCAAAGTTGGACTACGACAAACATTAAAAAAAATAAAGTTTAGTCAAATCGATCAAAGGAGGCGTAAAAGTATGCATGTTTAATTTTTTTGAAAAAACCTAAGACGAACATTTAAAAAAAATATTATTCAAATCGGTCAGTTCTCAAGTCATGCGATTACGAACGAACTGTGAACATTTGATTTTAATTTATATTTTATTATTCTATATTTTATTATACCCTACAGCACTCTGTGGTACAGGGTATAATGGGTTTGTGCTGATGTTTGTAACTACCCGAAATATTGGTCCTAGACCTACCTTGAAGTATACCGATCGACTTAGAATTACTTTTTGAGTCGATTTAGCGATGTCAGTCCGTCCGTTCGTCTGTCTATCTATCGGTTTAAGCACGATGCAATTTTCAACCAATTGACTTGAAATTTGACACTTAAGCATCTTTTAACCCAAGGACGAAGCCAATTGAAATTGGAAAATCGGTCCATGTTAAGACCTAGCCCCCATACAAACGCCCCCATTGGATTAGGCTTAAATGACTCTAATAACCGTATTATATCAGATATCGCTTTGAAATTTAACAGGTAAACAAATTTTGTATGCGCAAATCATCATTTCAAATTTCAAAGGAATTAGGTCAGTCCTTCTCGTGGTCCCCATACAAACCACCCTCCCGATATTCAAATAATTCCCTTAAAATTCATAAAAAGGAAAATATTTTATAAACATTTTATTTTAGGTGTTAAACGTGTACTTTATTAACCTTATCACATCGGAATATAATTGGACAATTTTTGGACTTAGTCCTCCATATAAAACTTTCGACCGATATTCAGTTAAATCGGTCTATTGGAAAAAAAAATAAACCAATTCCACTTAAATTTGATCTGTGTGAGTTTTCTACACTAAATAAAGATCTAACAAAAGATTGATACAATCGGTCCATGTTTGGACTTGGGACTCATTTTCCGGAAAAATTGGTGTAGGGTATCATATGACCGACTATAACTTTCTTACTTGTTTTTCTATAGAGCAAATTTTTTTCTTACCGTAAAAACATTATTTGAATTTACACAACTCGGTCCATCCATTGAAAAGTGGGCGTAGAAATGGAAAATTGTTCTTTCCGAAAACCTCAGTTGGACTATGACGAACATTAAAAACAAAATTAGACAAATTGATCCAGCCATTCCATGATTGAAAATATATATATCGGGAAAAGTGAGCGTAAAAATTGGCGTTGACAATTGTTCTTTCCTTAAAAATCTTTTGCGGACTATAACCAAATCGGTCTAGCCATTATAGTTCTTTCAATACATTGAAAAAAGGAGGCTAGGGAAATTTTACTATCCGTAAAAACCTTAGTTGAATTATGCCGAAAATTTTCAACAAAAATTAGCAAAAAAAAAAAAATTCATTAAAAAAAATTTAGTCAAATCAGTCCAGCCATTCTCAGATTTTAGATAAATTGAAAAAGTGGGCGTAAAAGTAGGCGTGGTCGATTTTTCTTTCAGTAGAAACTTAAATTGGATAACTATGAACATTTAAACAAAAAATTACTATGATCGGTGCAGCCGTTTTCCGATTTTAGATTAATCGAAAAAAGTGGGCGTAAAAGTGGGAGTGGTCAATTTTTCTTTACGTAAAAACCTAAGTTGGACTATGACGAACATTTCAAAAAAAAAATCATCGAAATCGGTTCAGCCGTTCTCAACTGATGCTGTTACCAACGAACGACAATTGATTTTTATTTATATAGATTAATTTATGAAAATGAGTAGAATACAATAAATTACAGGAACAGAATTTTTGAAAAAAAAAATTTTCGCGATTTTTTTTCGCGGAAATTTTTTTTCGCTGAAAACTTTTTTTCGCTGATTTTTTTTTGCGAGAAAAAACAATGCATTTTCTTTATTTTTATATTTAAAAACTATCCCAAAAGCATGAAAATGTAATTTTTGTAGTACCAAGGCTTTACAATTTCAAATCGCGAATATAGCGAATACGATCGCTAACTTCGAAAAACGGCTAGCACCATTGAATTCAGCTTACCCGAATTAGCTTTACCAGCAGGGTACCCAGCTTATTAATTTTTTCGACTAGCACAGTGTAATTATAATTTTGATCCCATGATCAAGTGTTTTAATTTATTTTTAACGTTAGTGCTGATATGTAGTAAAAACCTTCATAAGTATAGATTTTTCCCTAAAGTTCTATAATAATTCATATTGCCATATACCCTAAAGAATTGTTGATAGGGTACCCAAAAAAAAAAAACAAAATAAGGAACGAAATTAAGATTTCATTAAAAATTTATTTTTAAAAATATTTTTGTTCATGTCATTATTTCTGACAGTTAATGCAATTTTCTTTTGAGCTTTAAATAAATTTTGTTTTAATTAAAATAAATGGCAAAAAATTTATTGGACGAGAAAAATGTTTACTTTCAACACAGAGAATACAGAACATACAGCCAGCAGCGAAAAGCGAAATTACGTAAAACTGAAAATTGTCAGTTTTCGCTTGTTTGAGAGTGAAACAAAAAAAAAAATTAAATGAAAAACAACACAAAATTTAAATACAAAAATAAAAACATTAATCTAATTTATTTTGTTGTAAAAATGAAAATTGTCAGTAATTCTTGTGTGTGTGTGTTTTTTTTTTGTTTTGTACTTTTATTTGACTCTTGTACATAAATAAATAAAAATTGCACTGCATTTCTTTAGGTCATTGTGCTTTATCTCGTTTGCGTAGTATGTTGTTTGTATATTCAAAGAAATTAAAATATAAAGATTGTTCAGGAAAAAGATTTTATTAAAATACCCAGTCAGAAATTCCAGTGTAAAAATCAATTAGATATGATGTGATCTGTTTAGATCTGATTATATCAATTGTATCTGATAAGATCTATTATATGCGATATTTGTCCCCATTTTCGAGATCTGATCAGATACAATTACTGATCAGATCTAACTAATAGATTTTTACATGGGTTGCCAGCCGTACCAAAAATATTGTACTGGCAGAGCGCCTGCTTTAATGGAAATGCCAATGCTTATCCAACGCTGGCAATAGCAATAAGAAATGTACACTGCCAGTACACTCAAAATAATCCTACAGTAAAAAATACAGTAAATGTGTTATAACTTTAACTATACTACTTTTTTAGTAATTTACAGTATAAATTTAGTTTTACAGTATAAATTTAGTTATTTTTTTTAAATTGAAATACTTGGAACCTTACTGAATACTGATTTTTTACCGATTTTTTAGTAATTTTTGTTAGTAATTTTTAAAAATTTGGAAAATTATTTTTGACACCTAAATGGTAAAATTTACATTTTTGAATATTTTTTTTTTTCAAACGCACATACACTCAAAAAAAAAAAACTGTAATGTTAGCAAAAAAAGCTTGTAAACCTACAAGAAAATTTGCTGATTTTGAACCCACAATTTTTTTGCTAAAGTTAGCAAAAATGTTTTGCCAATAATTAGTTAACAATTTTTTTTTTTTTTTTTGACACATTTGAGGACCCCATTGGGTTCGGACCCGATAGGTCCAGACCCCGATGGGTCCAGACCTAGTTGGGTTCCTTAAAAACCGTCATAGTTTTTGATCCAAAATTTGTGTCCGTTTCGCTCTACCTTGCTTAGTTTTTGAGATACGTGATTATAGGGGACCACTGGGGTCTTGAGAATTAAAAAACTCGATAACTTCAAAAATATTACTCGGAGAGCTTTTGACTATTTTGCGGTCTTGTTCTACGTATTGAGAGCTACAAAAATGCTTTTGGACTTTTTGTTGTGTCGGCAATATTTACCGAGATATGAGTATTTTAAAATTTTCGGGAATGCTAACTTTTTTGGATCCAAAGTTAGGGTCCATTAGGGTCCACACATGTGAAGAGGACCCGCGAAAGTATGGAGATTCTAAGAACCAAAAATGCCCTCCATTTTGCTCTATCTGGCTTAGTTTCCGAGATAGAGCCATTTTAAGTTTTCTGAAAATAAAAAAAAATTTACCGTTTATTTTTGCTAATGTTAGCAAAAAATCTTGTAAAAATGTTGTCAACTCAATTTCAAATCTTAGCAAAAGAAATTAGTTCAACGTTTGTTTAAAATTGCTAATGTGCTAAATGAAGTTTACAAGAATTTTTTGCTAACATGCTAATCTCAACTAAAAATTTGCTAAAAGTTAGCTAACTAGCATTAGCAAAAAAAAATTAGTAAATCTACTAACGTATTTTTTTGAGTGTAGCAAATTTCCATTAAATGGAAAAATAAATGTATATTTTTTTAAATTTCCGAAATAGACCATTGTCAGCCGTCAAGCTATTTTTTTGAGACAATTTTTTTATTAAAAAATTTGTCAAAATCGATTTTGGATAGGTTTTCGCTTTTAAATTTTTTTACCGCTTTTTTATAACTGCGTTAGTAAAAATTGACTAACGCGTTGTAGGACCCTTTAATACTAACAATTAATAATAACTACCAACTTTTTAGTAAGGAATACTGTAGGATTTCTATGAGTGTACAATTTGTTTAACATTTACCACCGTTTTTTTTTTTAATTAATTAATTTGAACAAGTGGTTTGATTTTAAATTAAAGATTTTTATTTGACATTTGTTGTAATGAAACAAAATAATAGTCACACCAGCGTTTTCCGTAAAACAGATCCCAAGTCCAAAACATTTATCCGATTGGAATTATCTCTTGTAAGAAATTTAATTAGTGTAAAAACAAACACAAACTAAATTTGAGTGAAATACGCTAGTTTTTGTTGCCAATAGACCGATTTAAATGAATATCGGTCGAAATTTTTATATTTGGACTAATAAGGAAGGTTTCCCTTGTGTCACCCGCCGATATTTATGGAATTCGTTTTACTTTGTAGAGCAGGAAAAATTAAGGGACACGAGTTTTTTTTGTTAGCTGCCCAAATTCATATTTTGTGGTTAAAATGAGGGGGGAAGAAACGATCATTTTTCATTTTTTTTGCGTTTATCTTCTATATTATACAAAGAAACCTACCCAGGCAGAAACTGCCAACCGTTCCAAAGAAAAAGTCTCGGCAAAGCACTTTATTTTTTGTGTAGAAGGTAGTATGAATTCGAAAAAGTGCTTTCCAAGTGCTTTTCCAATGTTTTTCTATTTAAATCCGTTCAAAGTATAAACTTTTTATTAAAATTTATTAATTTTCATAACAATTGGAATATTTTTTATTTCCCTGCAGAATAAGTGGCCGGTCCTTTATAGTTCTCGCGATACGTAACTTATACACAATGACCTACATATTACAAACTTGACACCATTTATATAAAAACACCTGTTTCTTTCGTGAGGAAGTGTCTTAAACTCCGAATACATCACCCTTAAACTCCGGATACATACCCGTTTCGATTCAATACACCACTTTTTTCGGGACTTTTCCAATTTTTTTCCTAAAAGCATTTTAATAAATTTTTTATTCCAAAACGCAAAGAAAACTGCAAACAATTTTTTTCCGGGACTTACAAAATTGTTCAAAGTTTGTTCAAAATTTTTTAATCCTAATAAATGAGTCAATAAATTTTTTATCCTAATTTAATAAATTTCTTTATTCAAATAAACACCAAAAAAAGTTATGTCTTATGGACTTATGTATACAATTTAGATACGTCCCATTTTGTTGTTCTTAAAGTGCTATAATAGTACAATATTTTTTGATTTTAAAGCGCTTTTAAAGCGCTTTAAAATAGCAACGGCATACCGTTTACCGTGGTTATCATTTTGGAGGCTGGGAGAGTACTAAACTGTGATGCTTTCCCAGCACACAACCGACCATAAAAGGTACTTTGCCAGCGCTCTCCCGTTTGTATTTTTCTGCCTGGGTAGTCATGTTATATACCAAGGAAAAGGTCTTTGGAAAACCTATCATCGTGACCAAACATGCACAACTTTTCGTCATATTAAGGAAAATGCCAAAATTTTAGGGCATTTTTCTTAATAAGTCGAAAAATATTTGCTTTTTTTTGCACGTTATTAGACTCACGAGATAGGTATTTTAAATAACTTTAACCTGATACTAAATATGCTCATACTAATTTTGAGTAAACAGGCGTAAATCGTAAAAAACTGAAAAAGATCAACTTCACCTCATACTGATTGACCCCCCCCCCCCCCCCCCCAAATGAGTTTGGCCGCTAAAAACTATGTGTCGAATTAATTTTCGTTCTGCACAACATATCCAAATTTCATGAAGATCGGAGGGTGACACCAGAGAGACTCTGCTTGTAAGTCCGGAAATGGTCCAATTATAATCAGATTTATTAGATTACACAGTGCAACACACAAAATCGGAATGGCAGGAAACCAAAGCAAATGAAAGTTCACATTTGAAGTTGGTGATTTTTTGTTGTTATTTTAATAATAATTGCTTGACAAATTTGTGCCTTTAAATAACAATCATACGCAACGGTGCACAGTGGATAATTTTTAATAATTTGGCTATTCAGTAAGTATGTTATAGCTAAAGTAATTTTGAGCTTAAGTGCGGACGCTGGACCCCACATGTCCAAAAAGAGCACCACCAGAGCCTCTACAGTAGCACGTGTTTTAAATGAAAAAATAATATAGCGATGAACTAAAGAACATATTGAGGGTTTTGTTATGTAAATTGTCAACTTTCATTTGCTTTTGGTTTCATCCCATTCTGATTCGGAAAGTTTGATTTTGTATTACTGTGCTACCAAAGTCCACGTTTAACACCTACAAATAAAATTTATTCAGAAAAATTTAAAATTGCATGAATTTTTAAAGACGCAATTGAAAAATGGGAAGATTTTTTCTATGGGGGCTACAGAGGGATTATCCCGATTTATTTTAAATTTGAAACGATGATTTTTGAATACATACCTGACAAATTTTGAAAGGATACCTGTTAAAATACGTTTATCATTCATTTAATCATTTTACCCATATGCTAGGTATTTGTACCTAGCAACACATGGACCAACTTTTCCAATTTCAATAGGTATCGTCCTTATGTCAAAAGTTAAGTTTTTAAATTTTAGACAAATCGGTTAATAATTGCGAACTGTATTGTGCACACAACGTTTACACGGATGGCCAGATAGACTCAAAGATTTATTCTGAGTCTCAAAAATTTATTCTGAGTCGTTCAGTATGCTTGAAGGCCGGTGTAGGACCAATATTTCGGGTAGTTACAAACATCAGCACAAAGTCAGTATTCCCTGTACCTCCGAATAGGTTAAAGGTATAAAAATATAAAACTTTGGAATTCTTTTTCAAACGTTTTTTTTTTTTTTTTCATTTTCAAATGTTTTTTTCGATTTCAAATGCTTTTTTTTTTGTTTTTTATATCACCACTTTTAAGGAGGTTTTTACATAAATTTAAATACTGGCTCATTTTTTTTTTTGTTAATTCTCCTTTCCGTGCCTTCGGTTTAAAACCCATTCTCTTGCGAAGCAAAAATGGCTGAACTTATTGCAAATTTTATTTCACCATTCGAATCTAAATTCTACGATATTTTTCGCAAGCTTCAAAAAAGTGTCAAAATATTAGAAAAATATATCGGCCAAGCCATATTTAGTTTTATCATTCGGGCTTTGGGACCGCACACTATATACTGTATAGTGCCAAAGCCAAATTCCATTTAGCCATTTCTCCCACTGTGCGATTGAAGATTATATTTTTTTTTCGCAAAATTGTTGTTATGCATATTTGAAAATAACATTTCTGGTGTTCGCATTTTTGGAAAATATCTAGTTCCAAGGAAGTGTTCTAGCTTATTTAAAATATAATTAAATTTCCTGTACAGCCTTTAATCACCAACATGTTAGTGGGGGTCCACTTATACCGTAAACATAAAATATACAGGAGATTAAAATATGTTTATTCATATACAATCAGGGCCGGATTAACCGTGTTGGGGACCCTAGGCAATGCACGCCTCGGCGACCCTTTAGCCTTTTGATATTTCCTAAAACATCTTAAAAAGTTTATTTTTTTTCATAATTACTCTATTTTATATCCTCCAACCACAGTATGGGGTATACTCACTTTATAATTCCGAAATATCGGTAGGGGAACCCCATAAAGAATACACTCTAAAAAGTCCTTGTAAAAATACTACTATAAAGTGGGTAAATTTTTATGTAAAATAACACACAACGCCTAAAATTGAGCACCAAGTGTTTAAAATTTTAGTTTACACACAAAAATTTTAATATTACGCACATTATATAGTATTTTGTGAGTTTATAAATATATTTTTAAAATTATAAACACGAAATTTTTAAAATTACACATTTAATGTTTATTGTAAACATCAAGTGTTTAATTTTCAATATTAAACATTAAATGCGTAATGTTCAACAATTTTAAAATACAAATTGTCAAAATAAAATAAAAAAGGAAAATTTAACCAGAAAATTTTGTTATGCTCGCAATTAAACTAAAATAACGCGAAAAAACCATAAAATGAAAACAAATAAATTAAAAAAAAAGTGAAAATATTAACCAACGCGTTGCTGATCAAAGACACAAAAACAAACCCGATTTTTTTAAATTCGTAATATTTATGAAAAATATACATTGCATTTTTTCTTAAATATTTGCAATTATAAATCAGAAAGGTAAGTACCACAAATGTCTTGGATTTTTTGAATTTTTCTTTACAAAAATGTGTGGATATCAGAATCTGAGAATATTTGTTGGAAAGAAAAAGTGTCTCAGATTATGAGAATTCATCTACAGAAAAAAAAATTTCAAATCCTTAGCAGATTCTGGGAAGATTTCAATAAAAAATTTTTGATTCCAACAGATTTTTTTCTGCAAAAAAAAATTTACCAGTTTCTGAGAATTTTTCTATAGAAAAAATATTTCTGATTCTGAAAACTTTTCTATAGAAAAAATATTTTTGATTCTGAAAACTTTTCTATAGAAAAAATATTTCAGTTTCTGAGAATTATTCTATATACGAAATATCTCAGATTTTAAGAATTTTTCTATAGAACAAAAATATATTCTCATATTTTGTCTATAGAAAAAATATCTCAGAATCTTATATTTTGTCTATAAAAAATATATCAGATTCTGAAAATTTTTCTATAGAAAAATTCATTAGATTCTGAGAATTTTTCTATAGAAAAAATTCAATGGATTCTGAGAATTTTTTTATAGAAAAAAAATAAATCAGGCTCTGAGAATTTTTCTAAAGAAAAAATTTCTTATGTTCTGAGAATTTTTCTATAGAAAAATATTTTAGATTCTGAGAATTATTCTATAACAGAAATATTCAGATTCTAAAACTTTCTGTAGAAAAAAAATCTCAGATTTTAAGAAATTTTCTATAGAAAAAAATTTCAGATTCTGAGTAATTTTCTGTAGAAAAAATATATCCGATTCTGAGAAATTTTCTATAGAAAAAATGTATCAGATTCTAAGAATTTTTCTATAGAAAAAACAAATCAGATTCTGAGAATTTTTCTATGGAATAAATATCTCAGATTCTTAGAATTTTAATATAGAAAAAATATCTTCGATTCTAAAAATTTTTCTATTACAAAATATCTCAGATTCTGAGAGTTTTTCTGTACAAAAATTATTTCAGATTCCGAAAATTTTATAATTTTCCCAGATTTGGAGAATTTTTCTATAAAAAAAATATCTCAGATTCTAAGAATTTTTCTATAAAAAAAATATCTCTAAAAAATATTTTAAGAATTTTTCTAAAGAAAAAATATTTTAGATTCTGAGAATTTTTCTATAGAAAAAATATCTTAGATACCTAGAATTTTTCTATAGAAAAAGTATTTTAGATTCTGATAATTTTTCTATAGAAAAAATATCTCAGATTCTAAGAATTTTTCTTTAAAAAGATATAACAAATTTTAAGAATTTTTCTAATTTTTAAATATTTTAGATTCTGAAAATTTTTCATAGAAAAAATTCTTTAGATTCTAATAACTTTTCTATAGAAAAAGTTCTTTAGATTCTGAAAAATTTTCTATAGAAAAAATATCTCAGATACTGATTTTATAGAAAAAATATCTCAGAATTTTACAAAGAATTTTTCTATAGAAAAATTATATCAGATTCTGTCTCAGATTCTGACATATTTTGTAAAGAAATATTATCTTGAATTCTGAGAATTTTTCTACAGAAAAAACTTCTCAGATTCTGAAAATATTCCCTTGTATGATTTAAATATCAAAAATATCTCGTAAATAATGTGAAATTTTTTTATACTTGCAGTTTGAGACAACAACTTCTGATAAGAAAGTAAAGTTCCAACGAAGTCTCCACTCATTGCGATTGTCAATTCTTTAATTTAACAAATTTTATCTTTTATTTGGTTATTGTAACGTGTTATTTTTTATTTGTTATTAATATTTAGTTAAAGTTACGAATAATTTTATAACCCCAAAAAAATTTGTATTTAAATTATAATTTTTGAATATTATACATATTTCACTATTATACCCATTTTCATTTCAGTTTAAATAAAAACTATAAAAATAATAATAAAAATGCATTTTTGGTTTTATTTGTTTATAGGAATAAATTTTTTAGCAGGTTGTTAAAAATTAGGCACCTTTTATGTAAAAGAAAACATTTAAGATGCAATTTTAAACATTTTAAATCTATTTTTGAGCACAAGTAAGCTAAAATTACACATTTTGTGTGTATTGCCAGAGAATTTAGAAAGCAGTTCATTTGTAGGTTTACACACAAAATGTTTGCAACTACACACTTTGTGTGTAAATTTCAACACATCGAGTATTTTTACCCACTTTATTGTAGGAGAACAGTTACCTACAATAAAGTGGGTAAATTTCAACAAAAATTTATAAGAGTGTATATATTATTTATCCATGATTGATTCTAAGATATTCTATGAATGTCCGTTCGTAAATCCGTCTGTAGTTAACACGACGCAGTGCAAAATAAAAAAATAGACTCCTGAAGCTTGACGCGAATGTGTCTTATGGTCCTAGGCAGAATAAGTTCATAAATGTGTAAAACTTAACCAGGGGAAAAATTGTTATCCATTTAAAAACTAAATTAACCTCTAAAAAAACATTATATTTAGATGTTTTTTTTGTATTTTTGTTTAACAAATGAAACATTTTTAAATTCGAAGAAGTTCAAATACCTATGCTTGGACCCAGGGTATTAGAATATTGTATTTCTGTCAGACCTTCCCCTTTAGAGATAATAAATTTAAACTTTTACCTCGAGGGGATTTTTGTTTATTTCTTTAAAAATTCGTTTCTGAAAAAGAGGGCCCAGGGAGCCCTGAAAAGTATGTTTAAAAACGTGCTGGACGGCAAGTCCAGTCCTCTAACAATTCGATGCTAAATCGCCGCGATGAAGTTTAATATTATTTCCAGTTGGCAGAAAAAATTACCGCTGTTATACTGCTGACACTCCCTTAATAAAATTATTGAAATTTTCATATAATTTTTCCAAATGTCCCCAATAACAGTCAGGAGTTGGTCAGCAGTTGTCTAAAGGAATTGTTGTTGTCCACCGATGCTAGTGGGCACTGCTGACATGCCATTGGGAACATTTGAAAAAAATTTATGAAAATGTCAACAATTTCAAAAAGGGAAAGTCAGCAGAATGAATCTTTTTGCCGACTAGGAAATCAGCTAGTCAAGACCAGAATAAACAAACATTTTCTGTGCCAGATTAATTTATTTCACAACAAAAATAGTTGCAACCAAAAATTTTGCTGGGTAAAGTAAAAGTACTATGTCCGTCCGATATTCTTAATTTAAGTATTATTGCTGTTATTGCTCCTCTTGGTTTGTTAAATGGGATTGAATTGAAAAATAACAAAAACAAAAAAAGACGTCAATTGTATTTAATGGATATTGCAGCTGTATATTTCAGAATTAAATTGTATATTTGATGATTTTTCATTCTATTAGACTTTAAGAACTAATTGTGAGATAATTAATTTTTATTATTGTTGCTAATGTTGTTGTTGTTGTGGTTTTTGCAGTTTTTCAATTTATTTTTCTCTGCTTAAATGCAACGTTTTTCGAGTGAATAATTGATTGATTTTTTTCCAACTCAATATATCTATCTATAAACATATGTACGAACATCTTTACGTACTTTTATACAATATATTTAATTTCAGTTCAAGGTTATTGCAGTTCGTTGTACATTTCTAATATATTTTATTTAAATACACAGTGGAGATTAGAACATTTCATTAGTCTCCGCTTAAATGAGCCCGCTACATATCTGGTGGTTCAAATAACACAGTGATACAAAATCGAACTTTCGGAATCGGAATGGGATGAAACCAAAAGCAAATGAAAGCTGACGTTTTCCATAACAAAACCCTCAAGGCCTTTTTTTAGGTCAGAGCTAGATTTTATTTTACACGCATTTAAAGTTGGTGATTTTAAAGCATTTAAAGTTTTTGTGTACTAAACGTGTCCAACTTTAAAGACCCCTGGTGGTGCCCTTATTGGACATGTAGGGTCCGGTTTCCAAACTTAAGCTCAAAATTACTTCAGCTATGACTGGTATGAATTTTGCTGCAATCGGTCCAGTACCTATTTACTGAATAGCCAAATTATTAAAATAAACCATGTACACCGTTGCGTATGATTGTTATTTAAAGGCAATTATTAATATAAATCACTGGACACCGTTGCGTATGATTGTTATTTAAAGGCAACTACAATATTAATCATTCGCCACTAATACAGTTTTCAAGCATTTATTATTGTAATTATAATAAAAGTGCACTAACTTCAAATGCGTGTAAAACAAAATCTAGCTCTGAACTAGAAAAAAGCCTTGAGGGGTTTGTTATGGAATATGTCAACTTTCATTTGCTTTTGGTTTCATCCCATTCCGATTTTGGGTGTTGCACTGTGTAATTATTCAGACTTAGATAATAGCTCCTACTTGGTAGGTACTATCAGTGGTAAAAATCTTAACAGAATAGATTTAGCCGCTTTTGCTTGATTGTAGTGAAAATCCTAACAAAATCAGTTCAGTCGTGGAAATCCCACATCGATCTGTCATGATCGATTTTTAAACAAATGTTTTAGTTTTCTTTTTATATTTTTTTAAAGTTTTTTTTAGGGTTTTTGCTCTAAAAGCTCAACGGGCAAATATTCTGTATAGGACGCATTCCACACCAAATGTCCAGTGAAAAAATGTGTGCCTTAAACTTTTGAATTGGCTGTATGGATAGCCCTATATGGAACTTAGAAAATTTCGTTTTGGGTTTTACAATTTTTCAAAAACTGGGCTTAGGAGGCGTGGTCAAATATTGGAAAAATGGTCCAATTAGTGGCGAGTTGCCTTGATTAAATATTTATCACATTAAAACGGAATGTACCACAATCTCAAAAATTTGCATTCTTATATAGTTTTGTATGGGCTATCGATTAATTTTTTTTTTTTTTTTTGGAAAGTTTTAAGAATCCGTTCTGAAATTTTCAACTTTAAAAAAAGTCAATTTATCAAAAATCCGGCCACTTTTTTTTTCTTTTTTAATTTTTTTTTTTAAGTTTAGATATTTGTCCATCCACACAAAAAAATTCAGAAACACATTTTTCGTTTTTTTCGAGAAAATCGCATTTGAATTTTAAATTTCATAACAATTTAGTAATTTGCTTGTATTTTCTTGTTCCAAGAGCGTATGAGGAATATTTATGCAATTAATATTACTCTTTCGCAACGTTAAAACAAAGAAATACAAGCAAATTACAAAATTGTTATGAAATTTAAGGTTCAAATGCGATTTTCTCGAAAAAAACGAAGAACGTGTTTCTGAATTTTTTTGTGTGAATAGACAAACATCTAAACTTTAAAAAAAAAAAATTAAAAAAGAAAAAATATAGTGGCCGGATATTTTATAAATTGACTTTTTTAAAAAACGGAAAATTTCAGAACGTGTTCTGAATTCGGTACCACATTGTGGTACATTCCGTTTTAATATGATAAATATTTAATCAAGGCAACTTGCCACAAATTTGACCATTTTTCCAATATTTGACCATGCCTCCTAAGCCCAGTTTTTGAAAATTTGAAAAACCAAAAACGCAATTTTCTTAGTTTCATACACGGCTATCCAAACAACCTATTCAGAAATTTACGGGACACATGTTTTCCTGTAGCGTGACATTTGGTGTGAAATGCCTCACAGACAAAATTAAAGGTATTTAAAACCCCTCTCCACGATGGCAATAGCGTTTACTAGTATATTATTACAGTCAAACTCGGTTATAACGAATTCTCGGTTATAACGAACTAATTCTATAGTCCCAACGTTTTGGCAACAATTTTCACACAAATTACTTCTTTTGTAACAAACTCGGTTATAACGAATCCTCGGTTAAAACGAACTGCTTATTATGGTCCCACGAATACAATTTCTTTTTTATAAACCTTTTTATAACAAACTCCAATAAATATTTTTTAATGTGTTGCAATCATGTTTATAAAACCAAGCTCTTTGCCTCCCGCTCTTAATATTTTGGAACTTTTTAACAGAAGGTACGAAAACTGTTAGACGAGGAAAATACGATAATGTTAAATTAACATTGTTGGTGTGACAAATAATGATAACTTTCTATATCGAAAAAGCGCTTAATAAATTTTGAAAAAATGTATCAATTTATAATTATTATGGTAATATTATTTAAGAAATACCTTTAAAAGTGTTTAAAACAAATTCTCAGCAAATACAAAGTCATTGGATTTCCCGATAATCCACAAAAAAAACTTTTTTTACAGCTAGATGAAAAAAAACGCTAGCTTTAGTCTGAAAATCGCCAAACTGCAACACTTTTTTGTTTGTTTATATCGAACTTAAGGGATTTTTTTTGGTTTGATTAAACGTCCAGTTCGATGGCGGACTTAGCAAAGGGAATTTAAGAGAGGGTTTAACAGAAGAAGGGAGACTTCACATATCTTTAAGTATTGATAGTCTTTGATAAAACTCACAAAAGGTTGACAATTTTTGGTTTATATTAAAATTTTGATAAAATTTATTAATATTTTTAATGTTTTCTTCTCAATAAGGCTGGATTACTCAATGCTCCGTTATAATATAACTCTCCGTTAAATTTAACTTTTTCATACAAATTTTGACATAAGGCTCCGTTAAATCGGCAGTTAGCACACTCAAAAAATTATGTCATTAACTGTTTGTAGTTTATTTAAAAAGTTTTCCGTTTAGTCGTTTTTAAAAGAAAAAACATTTGTTTGATGTTCAGTTTTTATTAATGACTACTTCAGTCCTTTGTTTCAAAAATAACACACTAAAAAATATAGACTTTCATTTGCATTTAATTTTTAAAGTCATTTATTTTTGTTCTGTAAGTAAAAACTACTGATTATTCTTTAAATTTTTAATGATTTGTGTAAGTCATTTTTTTTTTTAATTGTTGGTATTTTTTAATGAAATATTATTAGTTTTTACCTACACAAGTCAGTAATTTTTTGAAAAAAAAAAAAAACAAAAAATTATTTATAGAAATATAAAAACATGTTTGTATCAAGTGACTTTGGCACGATGGTTAGAGTGTCTGGCCAGAATGTAGTTGGTTGCGGGATCGATTCCGCAAAATTTTATTAAAAATTTTTAAAAAAATATTTCAATAGAAAATTGTATAAAATAACCTACGAAATCATTAATTTTTAATGTTTTCGTAGGTTATTTTTTTTGGAATTTGTTGGTAAAAATAACAGAACTATCAATTATTTTTAATGTTTTCGTAGGTTATTTTTTTCGAATATGTTAGTAAAAATGAGTGAAAAAACCGTAATTTTTTAATGTTTAATGTCATTTATTTTAGAAAATTTTGTCAACAGTAAAAAATAAATGTTGATGTTTGTTTAAATAAATGAATAATTACTGGGATGGTTTTCAATTGTTTATTCACTTGTTTTAAGTGTGTTTTTCATTTGTTTTTGCCTACAAAATATTTTGAGTGCAGCTAACTTTTCATTGAGTAATCCGCCCTAAGTAGTTTATTTATTTATATTAAATTTATATTAAAACTAGGTTGATAAAAAATATGCCCCACTTATAACGAACTTCGCTTATAACGAATTATTTTTACTGGACCCTCGGAGTTCGTTATAACCGGGTTCGACTGTATATTGGTTAATAAATCCAGATTAAAATTCAAGAATTTCGCAGCTCAACAAGTCTAAATTAAAACTCAAACAATTGATAGGTTTTAGTGTAACCATTTCAAAATGGTCTCTCAAAATTTTTTTATCAAGTCACAAATATTTTCTTTTTATTATTTATTGACAAATATTTTTTCAATCCCTTGACTTTTCGGGATTTTTCCGGGATTGGCAAATCCTGAAAAATCCCAGGATTTCAGAATTTTTTGTCAAATTCGAAATCAAGTATTTTGCCCCAGTGTTTGCCCAGCAGAAATTTTGCTGAACTGGCAGAAGCTTTTGGAAAGGGAAATTGAGTCAAGGAGCGCATCCAAACCTCCTGAATCCATGCAGCTTTTGGAAAGGGAAATTGAGTCAAGGAGCGCATCCAAACCTCCTGAATCCATGCATGATCCTCTAAGGTGATGTCACGGCGTACGGACATAGCGCCCAAGGTCTAATCGCCCAAAACCGTAAATGTCATATCGCCCAAGCTGCGACATATAAGCCAAAATTATAGGTCTAAAAATGTTATTTCTCCCAAAATAATATTGTCAAAAAATCCAAAATATTTTTTTTGAGCGATATGTCGAAATTACGACTTCTGTGATTTGTTTTTTTGTAACAAAGGGAATAATTCAATAACTGGGTAATACCGAGCATTCCCGGTACTACGGTACTGACCGTAGGCACTAATATTTACCGAAGACATGTACTAATATTTTAAAGGTCAGCAACCGTTTTAATACATTATATTTCTTATTCCAAACGCTTTTGAAAACAATTTAAAAACTTTTGTAGGCCATTAGAAAGAACTCGTGGTAAGTTTTTAAAGCCCTTCTGGGGATTTGGTTTACTTATGGCTTTCATACTTTCATTTTTGTTGGTCTAAATTGTGTTACACAGTGTTATATTTTGTTTCTTTCAACTATTTTACGTAAATACTAGCGTTGGACAGAATTGAATGGAATAGATATGTTATGGCCTTATGCTCCTTATAGGAATGTCGGGAATTTATTATTTATTATAATTAACTCCTTGGGAATCAGAATTAAAAAAAAAAAAATCTTTTGGGAATGTTTTTTTTCGCCAGACGATCCTACATTCCAAATTTCAAGTTTCCAGTACCATTATTTCAGATAATATGAAAAGTACCAAAGTGCTCGTTTTTACTCCCTTAGAATCGAAATTTCGAAAAAAGTACTTTTTACAGATTTATTTTCTGTTGTTGTATCCTACATTCCTAATTTTAAGTTTTTATGACCTCTATTTAAGAAAATATAAACAGTAAAAAAAAATATTTTTTTTTGCGGATTTTTTCCCGTTAGAGGATGCTGTATTCCAAATTTCAAGTTAATAGGATCATTATTTAAGAATATATAATTATCTTTTTTAATTAATTTCCTTAGGAATCAGAAAATCCAAAAGTTATTCTTTTGGGAATATTTTATTTCGCTAGACAATCTTACATTTCAAATTTCCATCAAAATTATTTCAGAAAATATAAAAGGTACCATAGTACTCGTTTTTATCCCCTAGATCGGAATTTCCAAAACGTAAATTTTTCATAGTTTTTTTTCTGTTGTTGGATCCTACATTCCAAATTTTAAGTTTCTATGACCTTTATTTCAGCATGGGATAATACATTACAAATTTCAGACTAATAAAACCAAAATTTAAGTATATATAAAAAGTACCAAAATTCTTTTTTTATTCGTTTTACCCCCATTGAATCATTATTTCAAAAAACCCAGCCTTAGTGGATCTATATTCCGGGAGATGCAGCTACATTCCAAATTTCTAACATCTAGCTTCATTGGTTTGTGGAACTATAAAAAGTACTAACGTACCTGTTATTGCACATTTTACCCCCTTAGAATCAACATTTCCAAAACCCAAGCCTTAGTGGACCTATTTTCCGGGAGGTGCATCTATATTCCAAATTTAAAGTCTCTAGCTTCAGTGGTTTGTGGAAATATAAAAAGAACCTAATAACTTTTTTAACCCTATTCCCTAGCATCAACATTTCCAAAAACTCAGCCTTACAGGATTTATATTTCGGGAGGCGCACCTACATTCCAAATTTCAAGTGCCCATATCGTTCCCAGTTTTATTCCATTTGATTCCCTGTTCCATTCCGATTAGTCCTATGTGGCTTTCATTCCGTTCCGAATATGCGCTTACATGCGTTAAAAAACAAAATATTCTTTGCCTTCTTTGGAAATCTTTTTTCGCTAAATAACCCTGCATTCCAAATTTAAAGGTTCCAGGACCATTATTTCAGGAATTATAATTAGTACCAAAGTACACTTTTTTACCCCCCCTTAGAATCCGAATTTCGAAAAATTACCTTTTCAAAATTTTTCCCGTTGTTGGAACTAACAAAATTTAGAAAGTACCAAAGTACATTGTTTACCACTTTTTACCCTTAGGAGACCGAATTTCCAGAAAGTACTTTTTTGGAAACGTTTTTCCGTTAGAGCACCTTACATTCCAATTTTCAAATTAATAGGATTTTTTTTCAGAAAAAATAAAAAGTACCAGGGTGATCGCTTTTTATCCCCTTAGTATCGGTATTTCGAAAAAGTACTTTTTCAGAATTTTTTTCGTTGTTGGAAACAACATTGAAAATTTTAATTTTTTTGTAGGACTTTAATTTCAAAAAATATAAAAAAACCAAAGTACAATTTTTTACCACATTTTACCCTTAGGAATCCGAATTTAAAGAAAATTCTTTTTTTGTGAATGTTTTTCCGTTAGAGGATCCTACATTTCAAATTCCCCTTTTTCCTTTTCGCTTTTTCCCCTTTTTCAACTCTTCGTTTTTATCCCTTAAAATCAACATTTCCAAAAACCCAGCCTTAGCGGATATGTATTCCGGGAGGTGAAACTACAATCCAAATTTCAAGACTTTGGCTTCAGTGGTTTGGGCTGTGGGATGATGCGTGATTAGTATGTCAGTCAGTCAGTCATCAGTCAGTCACGTAGCTACTTTATATATATAGATTTACATAAAAATATGACAAATAAGAATATTTAAGTTAATATTAATCTTATTTTTTTAACATAGGAAATATAAAATCCCCAAAAAACCCGAAAACCCGGGATCCTAAAAAAATCCCGAAAATCCCGGGATCCCGAAATTTCAATTTTCAAAATCCCGGGGCATCCCTAATATCAATTGACATTCATAAGAGAGCAATGCAAAATCGAAGATTACAATTAAAATTCGAAAAAGATAATTTTGAATTCGTAAAGTTTGTATTAGAAGTACTGGAAAAACGCTAGATTTTTTTAGTTTTTAACAATGCTTTCTCGATGTTTTCAGAACCTAAGATCAACATTATCATTTGAATTTGCCGGACACCAAATATACTTCGCCCTGACAATACTTGTACTGCCTTTGTATTTTTCTGCCTGGGTATTAAATTAACTAATATTAACAAAATGTTGCTTTTTTATTTGCATTTTTTAGAAAATTATTTTATTTTTTTTTTTCAAGGCAATAACTTGAAATAATTTTGGCCAAAAAATTTTCAGATTGTATAAATAAATTTATATATGTCGCGACCTTGGGACAACAAGGTTCTAACTGACATTTTTTTCAAAAATGAGTTATATATCGCATCGCACTAAAGCGACTACGCTCTTTCGATTGGCGTTCTCAGTTTTTCTCTATCTCTTACAGCTTCTGAGATATTCAATTCAACAAGGTTCTATCTACGTGTTTTTGGTTTGAGATTCAGTTAACAAGGTTCTAACTGGCTGATAGAACCTTGTTTACCAAAAAAGCCCATATTGTTTTGCAGATAGAACCATGTGGACACTTTAATTGGAAACAGAACCATGTTGGACAGATTAAAAATTGCATATTGCACAAATACACTTAAAAAAAACTTGTTAAATGATAAGAAAAGCTTGTAATTTTTGTTCTACCTCCTATTTTACGAGAATTCCAATTAAAAATTACCAAAAAATTTTGTAATTTTCAAGCTTTTTACCAATAAAATTGTAAATTTACAGCTTTTTTGACGCGATAAAACTTAAAAGGAATTCTCGTGATTTAACTAGATTTTTTGCTACATCCTTGTTTACGAGAATTCCTTGTAAAAATTACGAGATTTATGTTTTTATTATAAAATTACTAGAATTCCTTGTGAACAATAGTTTTTTCTTGTAAATTTAAAATTTTTTCGTAAATTTTGGCTGCGGATAACTAAACTTTTACTAATAAAAATGAAAATTTATAAAAAATGTAAATTTCGATCACACAAAACACAAATTAACACAGGATAACGAGACTTTTTTTTGGTAATTTAACATGTTTTTTTTTTAAATCTTGTAAAGTTACCAAAAAATTCTCGTAAAATGATTGTTTGCTACGAGTACCTCCTATTTTAAGAGAGTTTCTACACAGAAAATAATATCGTATATTTTATTTTAATTAAAATTTTAATTGTTTTTTAATTTAATATTAATTAAACTTTTAATTTATATAATTAATTGTTTAATTAAATTTTTAACTTTATTTTAATTAATATTTTAATTGTTTTCAAATTTAATATTAATTAAGTATTTAATTTATATAATTAAATGTTTAATTAAATTTCTTGCTTTACTTATTTTTTTTTTTTGTTTTGTTTTCCGTGTGTGTGCGAGTGTGTGTTTTCTTTTGCATTGTATTACATACAAAAAAAAATACATAAGTATAAAACGTTTGTTGAAAGTTTTTTTTATTTTTCACATAGGTTTTGAATTCTCATTTTGTTTATAGTTTTATGTGTATGTATATGAAAGGTTTATAATCAACTTTATAAAATCATCTCACTGACTATGTCTTTACGGCATAAATAAATTTGGTAAAGTTTGAAGAAATATTTTTTTTTTTAAACTATTTTATTCAAAAAGAATGTTTTTACAAATTATTTTTTTTTAATATAATATTTTTAATTAATTTTTTTAATTTATATAATTAAAATTTTAATTATTTTTTTTTATAATTTTAATTAAATTTTTTAATTTATAGTATTAAGTTTTTAATTAAATAAATATCCATTTATTTTTAATTAACGACATACAAATATTTTTAATTTATTTGCGCATTTTAGTGATTGGTCCGGATTTAATTAATTTTTTAATTAATTCTACGAATTTTTTAATTAAATATTTTTTTATTTTTTTCTGTGTAGTAAAAATTACAATTTTATTTTTAATAAGCTTGTAAAATTACAAACAATTTGCATGGTTTTTGCCAATAAAATTGTAAATTTACAACTTTTTGACGCGAAAAAATTACAAGGACTTCTCCTAAATTAACTAAGTTTTTCCACCTCCTATTTTACGAGAATTGGTAGTAAAAATTATAAGCTTTTTTGTAATTTTACAAGTTTTTTACCAATAAAATTAGAAATCTAAAATTTTTTTGATGCGATAATGCTTACAAGGAATTCTCGTGCCTTAACTATTTTTTTTTTTTGTAAAATTACCTTGGAAATTTGTACATTTACGAAAAAAATTGTAAAATTATAAAAAAAAAATTATGGCCGCTGTTCCAAAAAAAGTAATTCACATTAAAAATGTGAAAATGAAAATTTCCGAAATTTTTTGGTGTTCTAGATTTCCATCCGAATTTCTTTTTCGTTTTGTTTCACATAAATAAAATTTGGTGAAAGTAAAGCGAATGCATTTTTTTCCTTATAATTTTTTAAATTTAAATTATTCGATTTCAACTTCAAATGAAAACGTAATCAACAAAACACCAAACTTGATTTCATGTGATTCGGAAATTTTCATGTGAATTGAAAAGTTGTGAAAGACAGAACAGAGGCCTATATATCGATAAAAAAAATTTTAGTTTAGAACCAACTGTAAAGTGAAATATGTGTTTAAAGTCACATGAGCACAGTATTGTCTCGAAACTTATTGAAAATAAAGAGTTTCCTCCCTAGTGGCTTAGCTTGGAGCTTTTGCGACTCCCAAAAAATAGTTTTAACACATTCGAGAAGAAAAATAATGTTAATGGGGTAGCTAAAAGATGCGATTAAGAATTAAAATCCGCAAAACGAATTCCTGAAGCAAGGTTTTTAAAGTAAAAACTAGTGCCCCCCATTTCCCGGTTCTCGGTATTCCCGGGAATACCGGTATTCCCGGTTCTGGTACCGGTTTCCCGGTTCTAGATATATTCCCGGGAATACCGGTATTCCCGGTTCTGATGTTGGTACCGGTTCTCAAAAAAAACAAAAAAATACAATACCATAAAATATTTAAATTACACCATTTAATCAGTATTTCAGAAATATTTAGTTGTGTTTGTAAAATTATTTAAAAACCATTAACTATATTTTTCTTAAATTCATACAAAATATGGAAATGGTGTTTTTAACATGTTTTATATTTTTTTGGTAAAAGCGAAAAAAAAAATTTAATTCTACACAATTTTACTAAATATACATACCGGTTGTCCCGGGAATACCGTCAGAACCGGAACCGGGAATACCGGTATTCCCGGGAATACCGGGAATAATTCTAGAACCGGGAAACCGGTACCATTTCCCGGGAATACCGAGAACCGGGAATACCGGTATTCCCGGTACTACGGTACTGACCGCAGGCACTAGTAAAAACACATGAAAGAAAAGGCTTTTGATAAAACTTCAGTTACTCCAACAGCAGCACTGGCGGAAGAAGTGTGAACGATATAGCATCAGCCAAAAAAACTGTCGAAAAAGTATTCGAAGACAAGAATATCACAAAACTGTTAACATGGAGCGATTCTGGTGGTACTAAAAAGCAAAAATTCCTTTATGGCCCTAGCAATGGAGTATTTTATTAAAACTCATGCCGATGATGAAAGCATTACAATAAAAAACTCATTATCAGGACTAAAAACTGACCGTTCTCTTCCCCTTATGTAACCCCCCCCCCTAATAACGTGTGACATTATTTTCCCTGCTCTACAAAATAAATAAAATATTATGAAGATCCCAGGTGGAGACTAGGGAGGCTTACCTTGTAAGTCGGTTTATTTTTGATTAACAAATGTTGTATTATTATATTAAAATCTAAATACCACAAGGTTCTATCTGCAAAAAAATATTTCTTACAGGAACACAAGGTTCTATTTGGCAGTTAGAACCATGTTGTCCAAATTCATGTGCCTTATCGTTGAGCAACAGTGTTCTATATGCTTTTTGAGACTCAAATTGTGCAAAAACTAATATAGTAGCGCGAATATTTTCAAATACATAATAAAATTTAAGGACTAATTTAAAATTATTCAAAAACCGTTTTTAAATTTAGTCAAAACTGACTTAGTAAAGCGATTAACAATATTCAACCTTAGTTTTCTCAATAGTAGTGTTGGTGCAAATAGAACCTTGTTGTTCCAAGGTCGCGATGTATCCTTAAAAAACTCTAATATTTTAAAAGATATTCCGTTGATAAACGCATGTTTCAGGACAAGAGATATTCTTTAAATTTGCCAAAAATTGCTATTAAATGTGTGTTTCGAATTGGTAACAAATTTTGCATGAAATAGATGCATCAACAATAAACATTATGGGTTATCTTGTGATCGTTAGTGACCGATCATAATTTTTATACTTGTTTTTCAGTTTCACCGCAAAAACAGGAAATAAAACAAATTTTTTTATATTTAATGTAAAACTAATGTCCAAAGACACGCAAATGTTTTATTTTATTTTTTAGTTTTTATGACAAAATAATCGTCATCATTTACTTGTCGTCAACTGGGAAAGATGCCTACATCCAGTCATACGTACATTTAAATGACGATGCGTCAGACATATCGGTCTTTTTGAACCAGAATACAAACTTAATCATAATTATTTTAGTGTTTCATTATATTTGTTGAAAAAACAAAAAACAAAAACCAAACCAAAAAAAGAATGAATGAAACGATTTAAAAAACAATTTAAATGTTACTGTTGTTACTAGGCCATTTTAAAAGTCTTAATGATGGCTCACGCAAACCTACAGCAACACCAATAATATGAATACGTTTAATAGAGTTGGCTGAAAAAGAGAAAATAAATTGTGTTTCCTTAAAAAAAAAAAATAATTTTCTTTTAAAGTTTTATTAAAATTATAATTGTATTGTTGAAATTGTACATTTGTCTCTGTAGAAAATTTACTTATTAACTAAACAAACCGACATTAAAAATCCTACTGATGATAACACTATAACTGGAGTGTTTGAAACCGGTATGAGAATACCAGAAATGTCTATAATTTTAAGAAATTTAATTTTTATATGGGCACTTCCACCGAAAGGTCTACCAAGACCAAAAAACCAAAAGTTCTTGAAACGAATTTGTTTTAACATATTTTCATAGGAAAACAATCAAATTTAACTAACGTGAACAAATTTTACATTTATTCATACCCCATTTCGAGATATTCGAATGTAAAGTCGAGCAAGCCAATTTTTTCTCATTGGGACATTTCTATTGCACCTTTTGTTTTGTTAAAAGTTCTTAAAGAGAAGCACTTAATATTGACTTTTGCTTTTAAAAAATCTTTCTGAAGATACAAAGAGCTAAACAAAATGCATAACAGACTATGCAATTCAAAAAATAACGGTTAGTTTTCGCTATGCTTTATCATATATTTCGATGTCCCGTGCGACATTGAAAAACAACATTTGTAATTAGTGCGGCAAGTGGACATGACGAAAGTTCATCAAATATTGAGAACAAACACAGATTTTTATTACAATTAAAATAAAAAAAAAAATAATTAAAAAATATTAAAATCTGTGATCTTTGTTCTTATATAAAGTTGGTCACGTGCGACATGGTAAGTGTGGATTTTAAAATTTTGAAAAAATATTTTTTCTTAAATAAATGATTTACTTATTTTAATACATTCTTTTAAATAATTTAAATATAGATGAGTATAAATGGCGAAAAAAATAAAGAGAGATGCAAACGGCGGAGAGAAAAGTTCAAGGAAGATGAAATTAAATTACAAGACAATAAATTAAACAAGTTGAAAAGTTAAATTCGACTAGGAGAATATATGAATACCCTCCACAATGCCCTTTTTAAGTGAAAGTAAATAACATTTTGGATTAGAAATATTTAATGTTATGTAAAATTTTTTTTAAGTAATTTTTGAAAAAAATTTTTTTTTTTGAGTGTAAAATTGTTTTTGAGTGTAAAACTTTTTTGAGTGTACTTTTTTGTGACAAAATTTTTGAGTGACAAAAATACGTTGTAAAATAGTTTTGTGACTTACCAATGCTTTAAAAATATGTTTAACGGGTTTTCAACACGTGAATTTAAGGTGAAACTAATCTGAAATTCTCGGTTTTGCTAATAACTTTTGAACCACTGAACCGATTTGGCTGAAATTCAATACGAACCAGACTAGGGGAGCGAAAAATATATATGCCAAGTTTTCTAAGCTTATTTGTTTATAATTTGTTAAAAAAGAACAACAAAAAAAACATAAATATGATGATGGAAAAAACGGTCCCGTGCGACATGTCCCGTGCGACAGTCATTAAAGTTAAATTAAAAAAAAAGTAGAAATAATTTTGAGGTAAAATTTTACAATTTTTAAGAGACATTATAAGCCAACATTTTAAAATTAGTCGCATTGTGATATTGCCTCAGGTTTCGCTGAAATCAGAATTTTGATCGATAGTCGCGAAAACGACTTCTGTTTTTTGTCCCGTGCGAATGGTTGTCTTTTTTGCTATTATCTCGAAAGCTTGAAACAATTTTCAAAATCAACCTGAGCAACAATTATAGAGCTAGTTAAGAGCTATAAGTTTCCCCTTTTGTCAAGAAAACAAATCTTTTTATTTTGACTTTTTTTTCAACTTTAATGTGTGCAACGGTCACGTTCGACATGATGGAATTGCCCATATACATTTTTTGACTTAAGCCTTGTAACAAATATAATAAGAGCCCACTCTCTTTCTGAACCAACAGAAAACATAAAGTTTCTTCCCTCGCAAAAAATGTTTACTTATTCATTTATTATGCCTCAGCAAAAATAAATCGAGATTTTGGCGACACAGCATCTTTTTATAGCATACCGAAGAGCATCCAAAGAGCGCTCTTGAGAATGCAGTAAAAGTAAGGGAAAAAAATTTAAATTTTTTGTAAGTATTTTTTATATAAAACTTAAAATATAAAATTATATTTTGATAAAATTTCAAACATGCTTTCCCTTTAAATATATTTAACACTTTTTGAATAAAAAACCATGAGTTTTGGATAATGACACATGATTTCACTGCATCATTATTGCGCATTAATCAGCGCTGCAAAGAGTGCTTCAATCATAACACCTTAAACACATTTTGAATGAAAAAAAAAATTTAGTACACCATTTCCACTTTAGTTACAGAAAATACAAATTATATAACAAAAAATGTTCAATCATATTTTAGAATCTCCAATTATATGTATTTAAAAATGTCCAATTATATTTCAAAAATTTCCAATATAATTGAAAATTTTTGAAATGTAATTAAAAAATTGTTTGGTTATAAATGGTAATATCTGAAATATAAATGGAAGTTACTGAAATATAATTTAAAATTTTCGAAATATAATAGGAAATTTTTTAAATGTAAGGATCCCGTGTAAAAAAATAATTATATCAAAACATATCTCCTTTGATAAAAACATATATGGATCATATCAAAATGGATGTAATTAGATCTACTCCATATATACTCATATCTGCTTCAGATATGTTTTGATCCGTAAATTGAGTCTATCTGGCATATATGGCATATATGATCAGCCATTTTGAGATATGTTCATATATGTAAAATTGTCAGATACCCGAATAAAAAAAGTTATATGACGCAATATTTAATTATATATGAACAGATATGCTTTTATGTAAATCCATATTAATTTTGATCCGAAAATTGGCGGATCGAATATTATACGATTGTATCAAATTCTATTATTTTTGATAAAATAATATCAAATTTGATTAAGTTTGATCCCAAAAATGGGTCTATCTAATTGTATTAAATCATATCTTATCTGTTAAAATTAGATAAATTTTTATATAATTAGATGAAATGTGGTGAATTTTTTTGGAATTTTAAACGTGAAATTAGAAATTATTTTATCAGATTGGATACATTTTCAATTAGAAGAGTTTTTATTGCATTCTTCGGAATTTTTTCGGGACTTAGCAAATTATTAAAAATTTGTAATTATACCCTCCAACTACAGTATGGGGGTATACTCACTTTGTCATTCCGTTTGTAACGCATCGAAATATCGGTCGCGGACCCCGGAAAGCATATATATTATTGATCTATGATCGATTCTAAGACTTTTCTAGAATGTCCGTATGTCCGTCCGTCCGTCCGTCCGTCCGTCTGTATAAGACACGATGCAGTCCAACATAAAAGAGATAGACTCGTTAAGTTTGGCAGGAATATGTCTTTTGGTCCTAGGCAGTTTAAGTTCGTAAATGGGCAAAATCGGACCAGGGGGGAAAAAGTTCCCCCTTATAGAACTTAACTGACCTCTGAAAAACGCCATATTTTCACAGGTTTTTTGTATTTTTGTTAAGCAAATGAAACAATTTGATGTCAGAAAAAGTTCAAGGTCTGCAATTGGACTAAGGAAATAAACAAAATCGTTTTTTTTTGCCCGCCCCCCTTTTGTGGGCGTGGATATTAAAAATGTTTTTAAATAATGATAAAATTGTATTACTTAATCTGAAAAAGCATAATAAATAAATTTGTAAAAATTTACCGCATGGGTTTATGTGTCCCCTAATGAGCCCTTCTGACCCCCCCCCCCCCCATAAAAAACGCCCCTGCAATTTTTTTTTTTTTTTTTAATTCTTTTTATATGTTGGAGGGTATTATAGATTCGGCACAGCCGAATTTAACACTCTCACTTGTTTTTTTTCTAAAATCATTTTTAAGGGATTTAAAAATTCCAAAAAATTTTTGAGTATTAGAAAATTTAAAAACATTTTTTCGGAACTTAAAAATTTTTCAAAAAAAATAAAATTTCTCCTAAAAACATTTTCAATGATTTTTTTACTCCGGGACTTTGGAAAATTTTCATAAAATTTTTTAGGACTTGAAAATTTTTTAATTTTTATTTAATTGTCCGGGACTTAGAAAATTTAGAAAAATTTTTTCGGAATATAATTATAAATAAAATCATATATCTTTTTATCTGTCATATCTAAAAATTCCCGACATTATATGTCATATCTAATTTCATATAGATCGGTATGTAAATAGATATGAATATGTATGTTATCATTTTAAAAAATAAGGAAAAATACAATGCTATATATAAACTTATATGTCCATATCAATGTTCATGCATAACCATATATAAATATAAATAATTATATAATAGCATATATGATTATATCAGATCTTTTTTACTCATAATATTTGATATATTTCACAAGTTATATGAGGGTCCGAAATCTGTTTTCCAACAAAAATAACTGTTTTAAAGCAAAAATTGTATATATTAAATCACCATCACAGATTTCGGACCTTCATAATAGTATTTCTCATATAACTTGTGAAATATATCAAATATTATGTCTGGTTTGATGTTTGATTGACCAACGATGATTCTCTAAAGTCTGCTGAAGATTCCTTAGTGGGGATGAAACTGATCCGTACAGACATACTATGAGATGAGTAACTTTTTTAAAGCAATAAATTAAAAATGCTCTATTATGACAATATCATATATAGAAATATTTTTGGGCCTCGAACTAGAATAAAACTCTAATCGAATATATATATATATATTATAATTATTTTAATTATTTTGTTTATCCACAAAAGGGGCGGACTAAATAAAACAAATGACATTTTGTTGTCCCCTGAATCCAACTTCAGGACGTTGACCTACTTCAGATATAAAAATGTTTTATTTGCTTAGCAAAATCCAAAAAAACCTGTAAAAAATTATGTTTTTTAGTGGTTGGCTTAGTTCCTTAAGAGGGAACTTTTTCCCCTTGATCCAAATTTACTCATTTCCGAACTTAACCAGCCCAAGACCATTGTCTTTCAAATAACACAGTGATACAGAACTTTTCGAAACGGAAGTTAATGAAACGAAAAGCAAATTAAAGTTGAAATTTTGCATAACATGTTTGAAGTTGGTGATTTTAAAGCATTTAAAGTTTTTGTTTACTTAATATGTCCTACTTTAGGGGCCCTTTTGGTGCTCTTATTGGACATGTGGGGTCCATCGTCCGAACTTAAGTTTGAAAAAATTACGTAACTAATAACCGGTATAAATTTCGCTGTAATCGCTTAAGTACTTACTGAATGACAGAATTATTAAAAATTTAACACTATGTACCGTTGCGTATGATTGCTATTTGAAGGCAATTAAAAAATTAAGTATACGCCTGTTCACCAACTTCAAATGTGTGTAAAAAAATCTATTACTAAACTAAAAAAAAAACTTTGAGATTTTTATGTTTATGATGTTTATGGAAATTTTCAACTTTCATTTGCTTTTGGGTTCGATTTTAGTTGTTGCACTGTGTTATTAAAGATATGATTTTTTAAAGCATTCACAGTAGTTTAGTTTCAGCCCAGTCCATTGCTTAATAGTTAACATTTTTTTATTGTTTAAATTGTAACTATTATTTACTTTCCAACAATGAATGATCGTTGGGTTGCTCTTTGTGATTAATATGAATTACTTTTGATGTTGTTTTTACGGTACGAATTATTATTATTTGTCCATATTTTTACAATGCGTGCGAGCGTTGTTGCTAAGCGCACTTAGACTAGCGTCATGGTCTATTATGACGTGTCTGTCGCTTTCTTTGTTGTACGAACACGATATATGTATGTTATTAACCCTTAAATGTTTAGTTTTATTTTCGCAATGAATATTCATAATTATCACAATTAACAAATTGTGGGCTAGCATAATAAACCGGTAACTACAATGACGGTGCATTAACCTAGGCTTCACTAATGAAGTAACATTAATCGTAAAAAGCCGATCCTTAGACTTTGGCAATAATTCAGAAGATTGTGCAATACTCTGAAAGAAAGATGAAGCAATTGATCGAAAATTGCTTATTCTGTGACCGGTTAAATAAAGATTGGTCTTCAAACTGGCGCATAGGCACATATGCTGTACGTGAAAAAGTGTCAATTGAAGAATTAAAATGTAAAATCTGTGACATGTTATTTTTAGTAAGTTTTGTGATATGTCCGTTAAAGCTAGTTTGGTGACATGTTCCAAAAAATTAAATCATGTATTTTCCAATTAGTGTTGTAACACTAGGATCTTACCATGTATAAGTTATAAATCCCTTGTAAATTAAAATTCCGGTCGAAGGAGCAGTTTTGTTTCTTACAGTGTACATCTTCTTATCCTCTATCATAACTACTCCTTCATAAATTAGCTCCCGAAATACATATTTGTCCGGTAATACTTCTATTAGCATGCTGTATCATTTTAAATTTTACTCTCTGAAACGAAGGCAGGACTAATTGGCCTCTCTGTTTGCAAAGATGTCAATTGGTATCAGGTGCAGTAGTTTATCAATTTATTCAGCTGATGTTGCTCTCAGACCGCCTGTGATGCATATGAGGCATTCCACACCAAATGTCCAGCGAAAAAAAAAACATGTGTACCGTAAACTTCTGAATAGGTGATATGGATAGCCCTATATGGAACTTAGAAAATTGCGTTTTTGGTTTTTCAATTTTTCAAAAACTGGCCTTAGGAGGCGTGGTCAAATATTGGAAAAATGGTCAAATTTGTGGCGAGTTGCCTTGATTAAATATTTATCACATTAAAACGGAATGCACCACAATGTCAAAAATTTACGTTCTTATATAGTTTTGTATGGGCTATCGAGTAAAATTTTTTTTTTTGGAAAATTTTCAGAACCCGTTCTGAAATTTTTCATTTTTTAAAAAAGTCAATTTATCAAAATTCCGGCCACTTTTTTTCTTTTTTATTTATTTTTTTAAAAGTTTAGATGTTTGTCCATCCACACAAAAAAAAATCAGAGACACGTTCATCTTTTTTTTCGAGAAAATCGAATTTGAACTTTAAATTTCATAACAATTTAGTAATTTGCTTGTATTTTCTTGTGTCAACAGAGCGTATGACGAATATTTATGCAATTAATATTACTCATTCGCAATTTTAAAACAAAGAAATACAAGCAAATAACAAAATTGTTATGAAATTTAAAGTTCAAATGCGATTTTCTCGAAAAAAAAAGATGAACGTGTTTCTGATTTTTTTTGTGTGGATGGACAATAAGGGTGGGATAGTGTTGTGTGAGATTTTAAGCAGCAGTATTTGGAATCGCTAGAACCCCTCATTTTGTGAGGTTCGTAAAAAAAGTGTATGAGCCAAAAAATGGGGGATGTCGGATAAGATCTAGGGGTCGCTCATCGGGGTCAAAGTTGGGCGTACAGGGGAAAAAATCTACAAAAAGCCCCACAACTCCCCTGGTTTTGCCCCTAGAGGGGTCAAATGTGAGACCGGCCCCCATTATTTTTTTTCCCCAAACACTTTTGCCAAATATACCTAAGCCCTATCTCCTCTCCTTAAGGGGGCTCCCATACAAAGGTTGAATGTTAAAAAAAATTTGCTCCTACCTCTCTAGCTGTCCTAGAAGTGACCCTAGAGGAATCAAATGTATGACCGACCCCCAATATTTTTTCATTCCCAACATTTTCTTAGAACAGACATACCCTCTAACTTCAACCGTTAGGGTGGTCCCCATACATTTTTTTTATTTTTTCTTAATTTTTTTTATTAAATCAGCTCCTACCGGTCCAACGGTGCTTCCTAGAGGGGTCATTAGCAAGACAGACCCCCATTTATTTTTAGCCCCCAACATTTCATCTAAACATGCTAACATCGTATCTCCAATTTCTAAGGGGTCTCCCACACAAAATGACATTTTTATAAAATTTGCTCCCACCGCTCTAACTGGCGCAGGGATGACCCTAGAGAATTTAAATGTATGACAGACCCCCAATATTTTTTCAGCCCCAACATTTTCCCCAAACAAACCTACCCTCTATTTTTAAGCCTTAAGGGGGTCCCCACACATTTTTTTTTTATTTTTTTATAAAATCAAAAGAAAGTTGCCCCCAATATTTTTTTAGCCCCAACATTTTCCCCAAACAAACCTACCCCTTATTTTTAAGTCTTAAGAGGTTCCCACACATTTTTTATAATTTTTGTATATAAAATCAGATCTTACCGCTCCCATGGTGCCTCTTAGGAATGGCAAATGCAGACTGACCCCCAATAATTTTTGCCTCCCCACTTTTTTTCCCAACATACCTACGTCGTATTTCCACTTTGTTAGGGTAATGTTTTTTCCTCTCCATTACGGCCCAATACGTTGTTATAGTCCTCTATTAATTTTACGCCTCTTTCGGTAGCGTCGTTGAAAACATGTAATTGAAGTAATATTTGCAGCGCTTGCTGGTAGTCCTCACAATTTTCCCAAGTGTTTGGACAGGAACCAATAAAATTTGTTGTTAATCAGAAGCGTGCAAAAAATTTTGGTGTCTCTTATATTATAAGTTCTGGATCTACTTGTTTCGATTCCATGTTAATTATTTTCACACCTTCGAATCCAACAACGTGTACTGGATGATCACGATCTTTGTTGCCACTTTCGCCGCTATCCCCCGAGTCATAATCTTCCCCGATATCATCGTCTTATTTTTCTTCGCTGCCTTCGTCGGACGATTCATCGATTCCATCTTTTCGTCAGATAACTCTTCCTCCTTGCATTTGCCATTTTTCGTTTTATTTAACAAGAGATATTCGAATCAAACAGTGCAACTGCTTCACCACTGAGATACCAAAGATGTGAGAGAATCTCTTCTCCAATAGTTGAGACATCTTATTAATTGAAGCATAATTATCAATCGCTTTAAAAAAATTCAAATCATTATTTGGAGGTTCTATTGCTTTAGAGGCGCTAATCCAAAATTTAACGTAAATTGTTTTTGGTCAAACCTAAAACATTTTTAGGCAATATATGCCGTTTGCCATCCATCGAACATGACTGATGGATCCTGGTGAGCTAAAATGATTATTAGGAATATTTTCACCAAGGTATAATAAAACAATTTCAAGAAACTCCTTAAAGTCGTCTCTGGGTCGCTTTTCCTTAATTTGAGCACAACAAAACAACTTGATGCAGTTTGGACTTGAGCTGGTATGTTGCCAGCCACTTTATAATCTTCTATGTCAGGACTGTATGGTTTGTCTTTTATGTATATTTTCCCACTTCTCTTTAAAACGCGCAAACATTGGCACTCCTGGTCCAGACGTTTTGCGTATTTGGTTTCAAACACTTATTTTAATTGAAGTTCATAAATATGATGTTTGCATGGCAGATATAGGGGGCCAGTCTGCATTTCCCGTCCCTAAGAGGAACTATAGGAGCGGAAAGAGCTGATTTTATAAAAAAAGTGTTGCTACTTATTGTACTTTTGTAAATTCTAAATACTCCAACGTTGGGTTCCAGTACCATTACGAATTTTGTTTTACTAAGGGGAGAACCTTTACAAAGTGGAAATACGCCGTAGGTATATTCGGAAAAAATGTGGGGGGCAAAAACTAATGGGGGTAAGTCTGCATTCCCTATCCCTAGGAGGCACCATGGGAGCGATACGATCTGATTTTATAAAAAAATAAAAAAATGTGTGGGGACCCCCTTTAGACTTAAAAATGGAGGATAGGTTTGTTTGGGGAAAATGTTGGGGCTGAAAAAATATTGGGGGTCAGTCATACATTTAACTTCTCTAGGGTCACCACTGTGCCAGTTAGAGCGGTGGGAGCAAATTTTTTAAAAATGTCATTTTGTATGGGAGACCCCTTAGGAATTGGAGATACGGAAGTGGCATATTCAGAAGAAATGTTGGGGGCTGAAAATAAATGGGGGTCGGCCTTGCTAATGACCCCTCTAGTAGGCACCATTGGACCGGTAGGAGCTGATGTAATAAAACAAATTAAGGAAAAATAAAAAAATTGTATGGGGACCACCCTAAGGGTTGAAGATAGAGGGTAGGTATGTTCTAAGAAAATATTGGGGTTGAAAAAATATTGGGGGTTGGTCATACATTTGGTACCTCTAGGGTCACTTCTTGGACTGCTAGAGAGTTAGGAGCAATTTTTTTAAAAAATTAAACCTTTGTATGGGAGCCCCCTTAGGAAGTGGAGATAAGGCTTAGGTGTGTTCGGCAAAAGTGTTCGGGAGGAAAAAATAATGGAGGTTGGTCTCACATTGGACCCCTTTAGGGGCAAAGCCAGAGGAGTTGCGGGGCTTTTTGTGTATTTTTTCCCCTTTACGCCCAACTTTGACCCCGATGAGCGACCCCTAGATCCTATCCGACCTGCCCCATTTTTTGGCTCATGCATTTTTTTTACGAACCTCACAAAATAAGCGGTTCTAGCGGGTCGAAATCGGAAACTCGTGCACTATCCCACCCCTAATGGACAAACATCCACACAAAAAAAGAAAAAAAAAAAGTGGCCGGATTTTTTATAAATTGACATTTTTAAAAAATGGAAAATTTCAGAACGGGTTCTGAAAATTTTCCAAAAAAAAAAAATTTTAATCGATAGCCCATACAAAACTATACACAGAAAAAAATATTCAATTGAAAAAAACAATTAAATATTTGCTCAGCTTAAAATTTGACATTTAATTAAATTTTACTTGAATCAATTAACCATTTGCTCAAATCTGAAAAATTCACAAAAAAATTCATAAAAACAAAAAACTCATCATAGTAGGCTTTGAGTAACAATACGATGAACGCTGTTGCGTTTTTTGTTTTAGTTTTAGTTAGTCGTCAAATAGAAAAGTACTTTCACGCACACAAGACGAAAATAAACAAAATAATATAAAGCACAAAAAAAATCAATTTAAACAAAAGACTTGAAAAGACTGACAAAAAACACTACAACTGTAAAATAATGATTAACCATTCACTCAGATCAAGCATTGGATTACTCAAAAATAACACAAAATTATTGATTAACCGCTCACTCAAATCAAGCATTGGTTTAATCAAAAATTACAGAAAAATAACAATTAACAAATTACTCAAATCAAGCATTGGTTTAATCAAGGAACAGTCAATGACTGACCTACAATTTTCGTGCTTGATCCAACAATTTTCCTCATTAGATGACTTTTAATTAAAATAATGCTCAACTGGTGTATTTCGTGCTTGATCTAACAACTCATTTTTATCTGTGTATAAGAACGTAAATTTTTGACATTGTGGTGCATTCCGTTTTAATGTGATAAATATTTAATAAAGGCAACTCGCCACAAATTTTACCATTTTTCCAATATTTGACCGCCTCCTAAGCCCAGTTTTCGAAAATTTTAAAAACCAAAACGCAATTTTTTTAGTTACATATAGGGCTATCCAAACAACCTATTCAGAAATTTACCGGACACATGTTTTTCTGTAGCGGGACATTTGGTGTGGAATACCAATAAGACGTTGAATTCTCTGAAATTTTATATGCGTCACATTTCGACAATGCATTATACCAGACCAAAACACCATACAGTAAGATTAGTCTTACTACAGATGTAGAAATCTAGTAAGTAATCTGTGGTTGCAGTCCCCAAGTTGCACTAAAAATACACGGTTCGTCTGAACCAGGTGTAGTCTAAAGCTGGGACTCCTAAATTTGTTTTTGAATATGTATTTTGGAAAATTTTGCAACAAAAATCAATATTTTTGATCTTGCACTTTTTGCAAAAATCGTGTTTTAATTACAAAAAATTTAAAATCTTCACTTTAAAATATGGTCTTATTAGATTTTGACATCCTGATTTGAAATCTGCTTCTACATTACACCGTTTTTAAGATATTAGCGTTTGAAGATTCCAAAAATCGCTTATTTAGCATTTTTCTATAGTTCCACTGTAGAGTATTTGAAATTTATTAACAAATTTCTTAGTAAATAGACTACGTTAATCCAAATCAGCCATCCAAACTTTCCTATCTCGATCCATTTTCGAGATATTCGCGTTTAAAAATAACAAGTAGAAAAGTTAAATTCGACTTGGCCGAATCTATGAATACCCTCCACAATGCCCTTTTTAAGTGATAGTAAATTTTCTAATGTGAAAAAATAACATTTTTGGTTAGAAATATTTTATTTTGTGTAAAAAACCTTTTTTTTTTTAGTAATTTTTGAAAAAAAAAAAAATAATTTACTAATTTTTTTTGGAGTGTAAAATTTTATTTGAGTGTAAAATTTTTTTTGAGTGTATTTTTTTTTTTGTTTTAGTGTGAAAATATTTTTGAGTGACAAAAATACCTAGTTAAATATTTTTGTGACTTACCAATGATTTTAAGACATGTTTAACGGGTTTTCAACACGTGATTTAAGGTCAAACTAATCTGAAATTCACTATTTTGCTAATAACTTTTGAACCACTGGACCGATTTGGCTGAAATTTAAAATGCACCGGACCAGAGGAACGGCAAATATATATGCCACGCTTCAGCACTCTCAGAATTGCCGTTCGAAAGTTACCCTGTATTTTATCTCGTAAATTTCTGAAAAACCCGAAATTCACTCATTTACTTATAACATTTGAACCACTGGACCGATTTCGCTGCAATACCAGCCTAACCAGGTAAATGGCCAACATATATGCCAAACTTGAGGAGCCTCCATAAAGTCTTTCAAAAGTTAGCGAGTTTTCAACAGACAGACAGACGGACAGACGGACAGACGGACAGACGGACAGACGGACGGACCACATATATATATACTTTATGTGGTCCTAGACCAATATTTCGAGGTGTTACAAACGGAATGACAAACTTATATATACCCTCTATCACTAGAGTGGAGGGTATAAAAAAATACGCGTATTTAGTAGTAATTAAAGCGATATTGAAACGTTATCTTAATCAACAGACGTAAAATAGGACATGATTTTAAATACAATGGACCTCGTGATTGCAAATCTACCCTCCAAATTTCTCTTGAGGAACCTGTTTATTCTGGACTTGTTTGTGAAAACTACTATTTACATTTTTTTCGGATTAACGTTTACGCCATTTTTATTAGACCATTTCTACAATTTCCTCAGTGACACTTTATAACAATTGTGCATTGCAAAACAATGGGAGTTCAAGCTATGAAATATCCCAACAAACTCTAGTTTCGTAGGAAACCGTTTTCGTTTTTAGGATGCTTGATTGTGTGTATTTTCAAGAAGCTTGACTATAAAATATAACAGTTCAATTATGCACATTTGAGGGTTAAACCAAAAAAAAAACATTAATGTCAATCTAACTGTATGACTGGCCCGTCTGTCTGTTTAAACCACATACAATTACGACAAAACATTTTTAAATGTTTTTTGCTTTCGCAAAAACGGAACAATTACAAAGTGAATGATCTCGTTGTCTCAATAGTCACGTTTCACGTCATTGATTTTCTATAGTTAATGGTAACAACAACAACAGCAACTGAAACAACAACAACAGCAAGTTTTTGTGAAAAACTTTTAATTAATAATTACGGCAATTATTGCAAGAAAAACACGTTTATATCAATGCAACAACCAACAATGGCGATCATTCATTTATAACGTGTTCGTATTCGATTGACTACGTACATACAATTTTATTTTTTTTTTATTCATTCGTTAGTGGTTCATAGTCATCTAACATCTATTCAGGGTTGCCATACTTCTTTCAGAATTCATAAAAAAATTAAGAAAACTTTTAAAAATCTTAGATTAGAACCAATTTCTATTTATTTTGAAAATCGAAATTATGTCGAGTATTTTAAAATTCATGCAGACGAAAACTTGATTGTGGAAACCAAAACGGCATTCCACACCAAATGTCCCGCTACAGAAAAACATGTGTACCGTAAATTTCCGAATAGGTTGATTGGATAGCCCTATATGGAACTAAGAAAATTGCGTTTTTGGTTTTTCTAATTTTCAAAAACTGGGCTTAGAAGGCGTGGTCAAATATTGGAAAAATTGTCAAATTTGTGGCGAGTTGCCTTGATTAAATATTTATCACATTAAAACGGAATGCACCACAATCTCAAAAATTTACATTCTTATATAGTTTTGTATGGGCTATCGATTAAAATTTTTCTTTTTTGAAAATTTTCAGAACCCGTTCTGAAATTTTCCATTTTTTAAAAATGTCAATTTATTAAAAAGCATGCCACTTTCTTTTTTTTTTTTTTTTTTTAAAGTTTAGATGTTCGTCCATCCACACAAAAAAATTCAGAAACATGTTCTTCGTTTTTTTCGAGAAAATTTCATAACAATTTTGTGATTTGCTTGTATTTTCTTGATTTAACGTTGCGAATGAGTATTAAATATTACTCATTCGCAACATTAAAACAAAGAAATACAAGCAAATTACAAAATTGTTATGAAATTTAAAGTTCAAATGCGATTTTCTCGAAAAAAACGAAGAACGTGTTTCAGAATTTTTTTGTGTGGATGGACAAACATCTAAACTTAAAAAAAAAAATTTTAAAAAGAAAAAAATGTGGCATGATTTTTAATAAATTAACATTTTTAAAAAATGGAAAATTTCGGAACGGGTTCTGAAAATTTTCAAAAAAAAAAAATTTAATCGATAGCCCATACAAAACTATATAAGAATGTAAATTTTTGAGATTGTGGTGCATTCCGTTTTAATGTGATAAATATTTAATCAAGGCAACTCGCCACAAATTTGACAATTTTTCCAATATTTGACCACGCCTCCTAAGCCCAGTTTTTGGAAAATTGAAAAACCAAAAACGCAATTTTCTCAGTTCCATATAGAGCTATCCATACAACCTATTCAGAAGTTTACGGTACACGTGTTTTTTTTCGCTGGACATTTGGTGTGGAATGCCACATATATATTTGAAGGTACATTTAACCGCTTTGCGTGCTTTCCTATAAGACAATGTCCGGTAATTACAGCCACCACCTTCAAAAGCTCACATCTTGGAAGCGATATCAGCTCACTTGTGCGCTTTCGATTAAGAGAATGCCAAATCTGTCGTGTTGTCTCACACATGAGCACTATCTGATTAGTCTCCGTCCATAACAGAAGCCATAGATTTTGCTTGTGAGTTTCTAGAGCCATACTAACAAACACATTTCAATTCTGTTGAAACCAGTAACGTAGTTCCCTGTCTTGCAAGCTGATCGGCATTGCAATTTCCTGGAATAACTCTGTGCCCAGGGATCCATATGAAGCGTTTGTCAAATCTTGATTTTTTTTTCAGAAACATTGACTCCAAGGCTTGACTTCAGAATAGATGTTGCACTGAAAAAAAAATTAACTAAAAAATTGGAAAATTAACTAAATTCAAGGAGAATTGATAATGATTTTGATCCATTGCCATGTTTTCCTTCTTTTAAGTTGATATTTTTTCATAAAAATTAGGAAAAAAAACACTTTTTAATATTATGCCAATTTTAACTAAAAAATGGGAAAAATTTTATTTCAATTTAGTTCATACTGATGCCACCCATTTTCCGGTTCTCGGTATTCCCAGTTCTGGTACCGGTTTCCGGTTCAAAATTTATTCCCGGGAATACCCGTATTCCCGGTTCTGATCCTGGAACCGGTTCTCAAAAAACAAAAAAATACTATGCTATAAAATATTTAAATTATTAAAATAAATAAACATTATCTAATCAATATTTCAGAAATATTTAGTTGTGTTTGTAAAATTATTTAAAAATCGTGTTTTTTTTCTTAAATTCATAAAAAAAAATGGAAATGGTGTTTTCCACATTTTTTGTATTTATTTGGTAAAAGCGAAGAAAAAAATTTTAATTGTACAAAATTTTACAAAATATGCATCCCGGGAATACCGGTAATACCGTCAGAACCGGAACCGGGAATATTGGCATTCCCGGGAATAATTCAAGAACCGGGAAACCGGTTCAATTTCCCAGTAATACCGAGAACCGGGAATACCGGTAATCCCGATACTACTGTACTGACCATAGGCACTAGTTCATACACATTTGAGGACCTGATTGGATGAAGACCCCATTGCGTTCGGACCCGATAGGTTCAGACCCCGATGGGCCCCGACCCAGTTGGGTTCCTTAAGAATCGCCATAGTTTTTGATCAACATTTTTTTTTTTTCGGTTCGCCTACCTTGCTTAGTTTTTAAGATAGGTGAATTTAGGGGACCGCTAGGGTCTTGAGAATTTTAAAAACTCGATAGCTTTAAAACTGTTTCTCGGAGAGCTTTTGGGTATTTGGCGGTATTTTTCTACGTGTTAAGAGCTTCAAAAATGTCTGTAAACATTGTTGTGTTGACAATATTTACCGAGATATGAGCATTTTAAATGGGAATGCCAACTTTTTTAAATCCAAAGGACTCATTGCGGTGGAAAAAACTTTCTCACATCTAGGTTAGGTTAGAGTGGTAGTGAGTCCTCTTGAGGCTGCACTAATTAGCAAAGTAATGCCGTTTTGAATACCACGTTACCTGAAAACAAAGGAAAGAAAAATAATAAATTATAATCGATATACAAAGGCTATGTCTAGTATGTTTTTGTGATATATTTTGAAATGGATATGATATCTATGTTACCCATTTCCTTGAGGTCATCAAAAAAAGGCTTCCCAATGTCATCAGTCTGACCTTGGATAAGGCCGGGCATTGCAAAAGGTAGTGTTCTGGATATTCCTGCACAGTTTCGTCTTCGCAACTGCGGCAGTGTCTGCGGTAAGGTAACCCTAGCCTGCTAGCGTGGCGTCCAATTGCCCAGTGGCCGGTTAGAACGGATATTATTCTTGATATTGTGACCCTATTATTTGCTATCAAGCAGTCCGATCGTTTTTTACTGTAGCACGGCCATGTACTACGAGCCCTTTTGCATGTTGTGAGTTCTCTCCAGAACTTGTCTGCAAGTTCCTGGAAATATATATCTAATAGATTAACTACACCACCTATGGGTATGTTAATCTCTATCGCCATGTCCTTGCCTGATCCTTGTCGAGCCAGTTCATCCGCCGCTTCGTTGCCGGCTATATCACTGTGGCCTGGTACCCATATCAGTGTGGCTATAGATATCGTGCCTAGGTCGTTCAGTGCCTTCTTGCACTCGGTTACAAGTCTCGACTTGCTATATCTAGAAGTTAAAGCCATAATGTCCGCCTGGCTATCCGAGAAAATATTAACTGTTCTCCCAGTTATTTCCTCACAAAAAAGTTGGCGACAAGCTTCTGTTATCGCCGCAACTTCTGCTTGAAAAACACTACAATAATCCAGCAGTCTTAATGATATTGACAAGTTACGTTGAGCACAGTGTATTCCAGCACCCACTCCGCAGGCCATCTTAGAACCGTCTGTGTAAACAGCTATTTCGCAATTTAGTGATGGATTGTTTTCCTTCCAATCCCTTGTGGGTATAAATGACTTATAGGTTCTGAGAAAATCCAACCTTGAAATTTCATAGTCCGTCACTGTAGGCAGGAGCCCACGCGGAAAAATACTCAAAATATTGCTATGTCCATGATTTCTTGCCTTCCAGCAGTTAATGTCCCTAAGCCTAAAAGCACTTCTAGCTGCAGTATTCTTGACAAAAAGATCAATTGGAAGTAGATTCAACATGACATTTAGAGCGTCAGTCGGGCAAGTTCTTAATGCTCCTGTGACTCCTATGTATGCTGTTCTCTGAATTCTCGTCATTTTTCAACGGTTGTCCTCTTTGTCCAATGCTTCCCACCAAACCAAAGCACCATAAGTTAATATTGGTCTGATTACAGCGCTATACGTCCATAGTACCATTCCCGGCTGTAACCCCCATGTTTTGCCGAATGTTTTCTTGCAAGCATAAAAAGCTACACAAGCCTTTTTTACCCTATGTTCAATGTTGTATTTCCAATTTAATTTACTATCCAAGATAACCCCCAGGTATTTTGCTGTCTCTGAGAGCTTCAATTGCTGTCCTCCTAGGTAAGGTAATTCAAACTGCGGAAATTTTCTCTTTGTTGTAAATAAAACCAGTTCCGTCTTGTCTGGGTTAACCCCAAGACCATAATATCACTTATCACGGAGAGAAACGGTCCAGCTACTATTACAACAACATCATCCGCATATGCCACCACCTTCACCCCCATATCATTCAGTCTTACCAATAATATGTCCATCACGGCGATCCATAACAGAGGCGAAATGACCCCACCCTGCGGGGTGCCCCTACATACGGTTTTAATCATGGTTGTATTACCCCAGTTCGCCTGAATCAATCTGGTTTCTAGCATGGATACTATCCATCTTATAATTGTGCCGCTTATACCAAGCCTGGTAAGAGCATCTTTAATGCTATCTGTGCTAACGTTGTTAAAAGCGCCTTCTATATCCAAAAACGCAGCCATAGTAAATTGTTTAAAATAGAGTTCTCTTTCAACTGTTCTCACCACTTAATGGTGGGCAGTCTCTGAATTAATTGGTAGAAACTTCCGTCCTAAAACTGATGCAGATGAATATGTTTTAAAAATAAAGATTTTTTTCATATATTTAGGAAAAATTTTTTTGACGGTAAAAATTTCTTCCATGTTTTTGGGAATTCCATTTAAGGAAAATATTGGACTATTTAACAGTACATGAACTAAAAGTTTTTCCTAACAGTTAAGAAAATTTCCCAACATTTAGTTAAATTAAACTACAATGTGGGAAAATTGCTCAACTATTTTGAAGAAAATTTTTCCAAAGTTTAAGTTAAGTCTTTTTTTTTGAGTGTGGCAACTCTTACATTCAAAACTCAAAGTTGTTGCTTTCGTAGTCGTTTAACAGGAATAAGGAAAAACTAAATGAAAACATGTTTTTAAATTGATCATATTAATGTTAATCTGTCAACGATCTTCATTAGGTACTTGTATATTTGTCTGGTTTTCATACATACATAAGTATACGATGGAAACTAGATTTTGCAATGGAGACTGGTTTCTTTTTTTATTATTATACAGATCAACGTTTTGTTTGTAATTGTTGTAATTTATAGAAACTATTCTTGATCAATTAACTTTTATTTTAAATTGACCGTATACAATTTTGCTTAATCTTTGTATGTTAGAGTGGGTTTGTAAGAATCATTTTGTAAAAATGGACAACGTACCAAATCTGCTCTAAAAGCCTGTAAGTTGTTCACCGGTGAAAAAAGTGTCAATTAACTTGGTAGCGAAAATTAGACTTTCATAAGTTTGGTTATGTTTCGCGCATTAGCAAATAAAAATATTGTGCCTCTGCAATAAGATTTCATCATTCACCTAATTTTTAAAAACTTTATATTCTTTTGAATTTTAAGACTTTCAAATTGGTTCTTGAAATTGTTACAAGAAAAGAAAAATTAAATATTAAAATTCAAAAGAATATCAAATTTTTAAAAATTAGGTGAATGGTGAAATCGTATTCGAGAATCGAGCACATTATCTAATTTTTCTTGAAAATTATTCATTAAAAATAACATAGTTTTAATTAGTAAAGAAAATAATAACCTCGAGCTAAAATAAACCTACTCAAAATATAATATTTTAAAGGTCTAATACAACAGTATTTTTTTTAATAAAAATTAATCAGAATTTCTAAAAAAAATAAAAATGAATGTAAATTACAGTAATTTTAAATGTTCTTACAGTTAAATTTAACAAAAGAAAAAAAAAAACAGTTTTACGTATTTACGGATTTAAACAGTTGTTTTTACTGAATTTCAACAGTTATTAATAAACGTTTAAAAATATCTAAAAAATGTTTTTGTTTGAAATGAAGTTGTACACTCAGAAAACTATGTAAGTGACTACATGTTAGTTGTTTGTATATTTTACAGTAGTTAGTTGCTTTCAACTACAAAGTCAGTTGTTTTTGTGTGAAAAATATCAAACAACTATTTCTGTTAGTTATTTTAAGTAGTTTTTTTGAACAACTAACAAAAAAGTACTGTGCTGTAGTAACAGTTATTTAAAGTAGTTAATTTTATTTTTTTTTCTCCGAAAAATTTTCGAAGTATTTTTCCACAAAATTTTATATTTATAAATTTTCGTTTCTTTTTTTTTTCCATAACTTTTTTTAAAAAAAAACTTGGAAGAAATTTTGGTCTTCAATTTTTTTTATGAAAAATTTTTTGAAAAAAAAAAATTATATATTGATTATTTTATTTTTACTACATTTTAGTTGTTTTGACTACAAATGTTAGTAGTTTTTACTACATAAGTCAGTTGTTTTTTGTCAGTTAAAATAACTGACATTGTTAGTTGATTTAACTGAAAAAGTAGTTGACCCCAAAACAACTTACACAGTAGTTATTTTAACTGACATTTTCAGTTGATTTTACTAACATAATTTTTTGAGTGTAAGCTTTCCGTTTTTCAAATGAAGTTTATAATGTTTATAAAAACCCTAGATTTTGGTTTCTCTGTTAACCGAAAATTAGCTAATCAGCTTGAGAACGTAACTGCAATATAAGATTAAGAAAATATTACTCTCAAAACATATTTTTTTGAAAAAATTTAAAATTTTATTAAAATAGTTTTTGTTGAACCCACTCTAATGTTTTCCTATAATCAACTATTGATTGGTTTTAATAGTATTTAATAACATTGTTTAACAATAATCAAGCTTAAATGGGAAATTACGAGTTGATCATATTGATATTTCTTACAACTGCAAACAGAAAAGTCACAGAAATGGTTTTATTTATTTGACTTTTTATTAGATCAACATTTATTCATGATTGGGTGACATTTACTTGCCTGAAATAATATATCAGATATTAAATATTCTCAAGACTTTTTTCTTCAAAAATGCTCTCACAAGAAATCTTCTACCGGACATTCAGAACTTAATAAAAAGTTATACCATACAGAAAAATGCCTGCGAATTTTGTACTGTTGCCTAAAACATTTGATCATGGTAATATTTTGTTGAAGATTTGGGTACACAGAAAAAAATAAAAATATTTGAGTAAATTTTTAATACTATTGAGTAAAAAATTATTCAATTTTGTACCAGTAAACGATTTAATAGTATTGAGTAAATTTTTAATGAAAATTTATTAAATGTTTGAAAAAAAATTTGAGTAAATTTTTAATTGACACAATTAAACATTTAATTTTTTACAAAAAAAAAGCAAAAAACTTGTTTCTTCAAACTTTACCAAACATATATATGTCTCAAAAACATAGGAAAATTTTATAAAGACGATTACAAATTTTCACATACATACACAAAAAACTATAAGCTAAACGAGAATTCAAAAAACTATGAGAGTTAAAAAAAATTAAAAAAACTATTAAATTTTTATTAAATTATTTACTTAAATTGTTTTTAAAATTTTTGAGTAAATTTTTAATTGCGTCAATTAAAAAATTACTCAATTTTTGTGTTTAAATTTAAACAAGTGGTTACTCAAATTTGTTTCCTCCATATTTTTTTCTGTGTATACTTGCAAGGTTTATATATGAGCAAAAATATTTTTATTTTCAACCTCTTGATACCTGAGTTCAGTTGTCAGAAATCTCTTTTATAAACAAATTTACATGAATCTATGAATACAGAAGATCAATAATATAAAAAACTCTTTTCAATTTTTTTTTTTTTGTCCAAAAGTTCTTTTGTGTAAAATCTGCAACCATTTAAAGTGTAAAAATTAAGAAAATACGTCTTGAATAGATGTAAACTAGTACACGATAGACTTAGAGATAAATCTCGCGTTAATATCATATTATCATTTGATCCAAAAATATATGGGGGTCCAAAATTGAAGTCAGATTTGAGCTTTTTTTTTTTAATTTTGCTGGTTTTTTGGCCACGGCATATGTGCGCCTTAATATAAATGAAATCTGGTCAAAGTAGTCGATAGCTGTTTTAATTATTTACAATTTATGGAAGAACAACTTGATGTGCCCCAGCCGTTACATCAAAAATTGAGAGAATGAATGTACATTTTCTGAAAACAGCTAAAATTTGCAAATTTTAGTTGTGCATTCCGCAATAGAAAACAAAGCTAAAATTTAATGTAAAGTTACTAGGAAGTAATGCGGCGATGCAAATAATCGATTCCGTCCATAACATAGTATTAAAAGTCACTGTAAGCGGAAATATCTGCACTCTTATCTCCAGACATTTTGCGATGGCAAACCCAAAGCGCTGCATCAAATAACTTGAAATGAAAACAAATTTAAAGCTTTTCAATGCATTATCCAAAAATTGGAGGTGCGTTAAAAAATTTTGAAGATTCTAGAAATTAGAGATAAAAAAAAATTTCCTAACCTTAAAAATAATCATCAATTTTTTTTATTATTTTTTTTAATTTTCTGTTATTTTTTGCTTTTGATTTATTAAAACAATTCCGCTGAATCTGAATTTAGTCATTGACATCGATAATCAATGTTTACTTTGGAAAAAATTACGATTTGTGCTCCTAAAGGAAAAATATGCGTTTAGCCTTAAAATTTGTACACTCAAAATAATAACTCTGTAAAATGACTGTAATCTCAATTCAACAGATATTTGACAGAGTTTTCTGTCAAAATACAGATTTAAAGAAAATACTTTGTATTTTGTTGTGACAAAAAATCAAAGTTTCCTCTGTTATATTACTTTTTACTTTGTAATCTTAATTTTACAGATAATTAACAGAGTTTTCTGCTAAAATACAGATTTAAGCAAAATACTTCGTATTTTTTTATATCCAAAAAAGTTTTCTGTTTTGAGTAGTTTTTGTTTTTGTTACCAAACATCCAAATTTTATCTGTAATTTTTTTTTGAGAAAAAGTTGAAAAAGTAGCAAAAAAAGTTATCAAAAAAAATCTTTTCAGAAATCTTATAAAAAATTTTCAAATTAACATGCATTTAACTAAACTCTGTAAAATTTACAGAGTTTTTTCTGTAAATTGTTTTTGCATCAAATGCATTTTACAAATATATGTAAATTTACATAGTTTTCTTTGCTAAATGGTGGTTTATTTGACCAATATTTTACTAGAAACTCTGTAAATTAACGGTTTTTTTGTTCAAATCATTTTACAGAGTTTTAAAGTAAAATTACAGAGTTTTCTCTGTAAAAAATCTTTTATATTTTACCAATATTTTACTATAAACTCTGTTAACAGTTTTTTCTGCCAAAATCATTTTACAGTAAAATTACCAAGAAATGTTGTTAGCTGGAAAAGTATGGTGTACTCTGTTAAATTAGCAGAGTTTTTCTGTAATTTAACAGAGTTATTATTTTGAATGTACTAAAAAAGTAATGAAGACATTTTTAAACCTTTGTAACTTTTTAACGGTCTAAGAGATTTGATTGATTTTTGTTGCATAATATTGCAAATCTCTTCTTCTTAGTTACATATATAAAAAAAAATAAAAGCTAATGGGAGTTTAACTGCTATAAAAGTAGATAAAAAATATTTAAAAAAATGTATATTTTTAGTGTTTCTCGACAAATAATAAACATAGGACAAACATTTTGGACTAAGTACATTTATAGTTCTAATTATGTTCTATAAATATTCACCAATTTTTTTAAAATCGACCAAAGACTGGATTTTTGAGAATTTTTTTAAAATTCTCAACTTTAAACCGCCCAACTTCGCGCGCCTTAAAGAAAGTGACGAACTATATCAGATTTGGCATGTTTTAGTATCAGCTTATATTCGCACAAAAAAAAATGTCAAAGTTTAACAAATTTTTATTTTTGCTCATATAACTATACAATATAATTTTTTTTTGAATGTTACATTCATTTTCCATTCCATCCAAAACGAATTGAAATATCGGTCGAGACCGCATTAAGTTTATATATTGTTAATACATTTCTAAGACACTCTAGCTATATGTGGAAAGCAAGATGCAGTCCAAACCAAAAGAGCTATAAATTTGGTAAACGAGTGTATTACTTAAGAGCAAAAAAGTTTTTTACATATTGGAGAGTATAAAAGATACGGCAACTAAGAATTTAACACTCTCAGTTGTTTTTTTTGTACATTTCTTAAACAAATGGAACATTTTTAAGTCAAAAATTTAGACTTGAAGTAGTTTTGGTAAAAAAAAATTGAAAAATATATTTTTTTTCATAAAAAACAAAATTATAATAAAAAATAGATGAAAACAAAATTTTTGGCGAAAAAAAAATTAATAAAAAAAAAATGTAGTAAAGAAAAATGAACTCGGGCTAAAATAAACCTACTCAAAATATAATATTTTATATGTCGAATAAAACAATTTTTATTTTAAATAAACCAGTGTTTTATGAATTTCTTTTATGAATTTGATTTTTTTTTCTTTTCTTATTTTCACACTGATGAAAACAGATCAGAAAAATGTACAAATTTCTATGTTTTTTTTTTGTTCCAAGAAATAACACTAAAATGACAATTTCAAAAAATGTTTTAAATTTTTGAGTTTTAAAATTGTTTTGATAATTACAACAATCAAAATAAATTCTCTGTCCAATCATCAAAAATCTGCTGAAAATACACCCATTTTGAGCCATATAAGAAATCTGCTGATTTTAGCAGACACGGTTTGAAATCTGTTAAGACATTTTCTAGAAAATTTTTGATTTTAGAAAACTTGTTTTCATGAAAACTTTAATAGTTTTTTTTTTTTTTTTTAACTGTAAAAAAAAATGTTTCACTTTGAAAAAAAACTTAAGAAAGTTTTCTTAAAAAACGGATGACAGCAAACTATTTCTGTAAAATTACAAAATAATCTGCTAAAAATATGTTTAAATATCGTTTTGCTTGCATAAAAAACAAACAAACAAAAAATTAACACTTTGAAAAAAAAAACAGTAAGAGTGTTAAATTCGGCTGTGCCGAATCTTTTATACCCTCCAACATGCAAAAAAACACTTGCAGTGACGTTTTCTTGTCTTTTTGGGGGGGGGCGGAAGTGGTAATTGGGGGAGGGGCAAAATTCCTCTCGAATATGTGTTTAAAAATTCATTCTTATGCTTTATGCACTAAAGAAATACAAGATTATCATTATTTAAAAAAAAAATATTCCACGCCCATAAAAGGGGGGGGGCGGACCGAAAAAACGACATTATCTAATTCTCTGGGTCCAAATGCAGGACTTTGAACTTCCTGTAGCATAAAAATGTTGCATTTGTTAAACAAAAACACAAAAATCATGAAAAAAGTGGTATTTTTCATGGGTTGGTTTAGTTCTCTAAGGGGGAACTTTTTCCCCTTGGTCCGATTTTTCCCATTTCCGAACTTAACCTGCCTAGGAATATAAGACATATTAGTGCCAAACTTCGAATGTCTAGCTCTTTTATTTTGGACTGTATCGTGTCCTCTACAGACGGACAGGCGGACGGACGGACGGACATCGCAAGAATGTCTTAGAATCGATCACTGATCAACAAAATATATACTTTATAGAGTCCTATACCGATATTTCAATGCGTTACACACGGAATGACAAAGTGAGTACACCCCATACTGTGGTTGGAGGGAATAAAAACTAAGAAAACTTTCTTCAAAAAAGAATGACAGCAAACTATTTCTGTATATTTTGAAATTAAGCAAACAGAATCAGTAAAAATGCAGTAAAATTTCTGTTATTTTGTTAACTTGAAGAACAGAGATTTTAGTAAAAATATCCATTTTAGCAGAAAAATCTGCTGAAAGTTTGCTAAATCAAATTGAAAGTCGTTTTACAGAATTTTTGGCAGAGTTTTTCTTTTGAGTTCTTTTGAATACATAAAACATTTTTTTGCATTCCTGTAAATTTAAACAAAATAAGATTGGTGTTCTGAAAAGAGCACCTAAAATATATGTATTTAAAGAATATCGGTATACCAACCCTGTTAAATAATTAAAATAATTTTGTTTTTCTTAATTTTATGAACCCATTTTTTTAAAGTTATTTCGAAAACAAAACAATTATCTTAAAAACTACTTTGACATTTTACAAATGCCACTCAATCTTAATTAGAAAGAACTTAACAACCTCATATTGTCTAAAACCCATTTTTCACTTATTTTTTTTTTTGTTTTTAATAAAAAAAAAAAAAAACTTTTTTCAACGTTAAGTGCTATAATTATTTTAAAGTGTGTTCTTAACGACGGACGATGGATGAGATCATACAATAATATAAAGTACGAGTACATATAATAGTTTAATTACAAAAAAATAAAATATATTTTTTTATTATTGTTACTTTTTTTTTTGAATACCCTACACCACGAAAATGTAGTAATGGGTGTAACAATTTATTAGTGACAAATAAGTGAAAACACAGGTATCGCTCTTCTTGTCATCGGCTTTAAATTGTGATATGATACCGATTTCAAAATAAGAGTATTTTTTTCACATTGGTATAAAGAAAGACGATCGTTTGAATTGAATGGTTCAAAAGTACCCAGGCAGAAAAATGCAATCAGAATAACGTCAGAATAGATTTGGCGGAGATCCTTCCAATGCCATAGTGAGATCCTGTTAACAAAATTAAAATGATAATACCAAAAAACAATCGCCTGACTTTTTGTTTAGATGCCATTACAACACCATTAACTCGAATTTACTGGCTTAAAACTACATTGTAATCATAAAATTATGACATTAGAATGATGTGAAAAATCACACTTAACGTTATTTCGACATATTTGTAGTGCTATTTTGGGGTTTTTATATTAGAAATCCAGTTTAGTATGGTGAAGAAATTATTGTGAAAAATATATCAAAGTTTTAGAAGATTAAATTTCACAAAATGTTTTTTTTTTAATATTTAATATTAATAATATAAATGTAACCCTTTAAAAAATTTAACTCCGTTTAAAAGGAAACAGGATCACGAAATGAAAAACTATAATTGCAACTTTACTCCCTTTGATCTCTACTTTCAGACGTATATCATCCGGTTCATGTTTAATATTGGCTGTCGGACAGTGTATTAACTAGAGTTGTCAACCGATTAAGAATAGTTCGATTAATCGATCAAACAAATCCAAACTCTTGTTCGATTAATTTACAAATGACGATTTTCGAATAACTAATAAATCGATTAATTTATGTCAATTAATCGAACAATTATTTTTTTTGTACCCTCCAACTACAGTATCGAAATATCGGTCTAGGACCCTATAAAGTATATATATTATGATCAGTTATCGATTGTAAGACATTCGAGCGATGTCCGGTTGTGGAGGGCACGATACAGTCCAAAATAAAAAGGCTATACTCCTGAAGTTTGCAAGATTATGACTTATGGTCATAGACTCGTTAAGTTCGGGGCAAAATCGGACGAGGGGAAAATTTTCCCTCTTAAAGAACTAAAACACTACCAGAAAACACAATTGTTTACAAGATTTTTTTGTATTTTTTTTTAACAAATGAAATATTTTTATGCCACATTAAGTTCATTGGCCTGCATTTGGACCAAGATGATTAGGAATGCTATTTTTTCAGCCCGCCCCCTTTTAAGGGCGTGGTTGTAGAAAATAATACAAATTAATGATAAAGATGATTTTTTAAGGCGTTGTAAGTGGCGTTTTACGTCAGCAGACTCTGACTCCACTGAGGTCCACGGTGTGGTCCATTTGGCGTAAATATCATAAAAATTTATTTTTAAACATTTATGAATTGGGAAAAGTTGTCCTCAAACGTCCCCCGCCGAGTCCCACCAACTATAATCATAAAATTGTTCAAACTTTAAGTTTTTTATGCATTTTTTATATAAAAAAGTAAATTTAGATATTCAATTTATAAGTTTTTTACTTATTTTTTGTTAATAAAGTATAAATTATTTTATTTTTAAGTTTTTTGTATGAACTGTTTATTTTTTTGTAAATAAAAATATTTTTAAGTAACCACTTTTTTTATTCGTTATTCTCCTCGATTAATCGAATATTTTTTAAGATTTAATCATTTGATCGAACGAACAAAAATAATTATTTGAATTATTCGAACAAAGTTGAAAGGCGAATAATTGACAACTCTAGTATTAACATGATCAGTACACACATTTTTTACTTTTATATACATTAGAGTGACTCAAAAAAAAAAAATGATGATGTACCCCCCTCAAAATTAACTTTGACATGTTTTATGAAGATTCCCAAAATATTTGGGCTCTAGCGATAATCTCCCGTGAGCTAAACCGCGTCAAAAAAAGGGTCCAAAAATGGTATTTTTCATGAATAAAAAATTCAGTAAATTTTTTTTGTCCCATGAATGACCAAATATAATAGATATTTAGGAATTCTTTGATTCTGCATTAAAAAATTTTAAAAAATCTAACCACAGACTCGAGATAACGAGATGTTTATGTCAGTTTTTTGATACTTTTCAATTCGATTTTACTGAAAACTTAAATAACTTTGGTATTTTTTGTCCGATTTTCTCTTCTAATACATCGTTAGAAAGGTGTTGACCACCGCTTGGGATTTTAGTCAAAAATTAATCCTTAACTGCAATGTCTGACTTTTTTATAACATTTACTTCTACATCTAAAAAAAAAACATTTTATAACCACAAAAAGCGTATATTTGTGCAGGAAACACGTTTAATTAATAAATTTTTGGCCACAATTAACTTAACCCATGCATGATCAAAATATTTTGGAAAACATTTTTAAAAAAGTTTTTGCGGAAATTATTGAAAGCTAGTTGTAATACTTTAAAAAAATAAAATAAAAAAGGTTTTTGTTTATCTGGACGTGCTTATTAATATAAAATAATTATTAAGTGTAACACTTTCCCGGTCTAATTTTTTTTTTCGGAATTTGTGTGCACTCAGAAAAAAAAACTATCTAAAAAATGGGAAAATTAACTAAATCCAAGGAAAATTGATAATGATTTAGCTCCATTGCCATGCATTCCTACTTTTTAGTACATATTTTTCTTAAAAATAAGGACCAATTTGAACTAGGTTAGGTTAGGGTGGCGGTGCCAGATGGCACTCCGCATAGACCAATTGGTCCATAGCGATAACACAAAACTCTTTCCGCTTATCGATGTAAACTAAATACATTGACCTTCATTGCGTATTGTTTTAAACTTTTCAGGTCTATTCTCGTAATTTCCTCCAAAGTCTCGAACTGTGAACTTCCTATAATTGAAAGTCAAGTTCGTGCCAAAGCCGGGCAGTGACATACGATGTGTTTGGCATGTTTTCCGACAAGACAGTGTCCCGTTATTAAACCTGTCAACATACGACATTCTATTCTCGTAAGTGTAAGTAAGAAGTAAGGGTATTTTGTTTTAGCTTGTAATGCTGGAGTGGCAGTGAAAGCATTATGGTGGTACCTATGCCATCTGCTCCAAGTTTCGCGAGTACATCTGCTTTCTCGTTTCCTTCTATTCCTTCGTGCCCTGGTCAATTTGAACTAGAAAGTGGGAAACAATTTTACATTTTTTAGTTAAAAAAATAACATTTCTGATGAGGACATTTTTCCTTAAAATTAGTTAATTTCATATTTTTTATTGGTTTATTTATAGAATAGCATGTGAATACACACAGAATTCTCATTATGTACATTTTTTATTATAAATAAAAAAAACTTTTGTTTCTTATAGTCAAGTAATAAATTTCATTAGTTTTTAAAGTTAAATTACAACAAAGACTTTGTCTTTAACGTTTGTTCCAAGACTATGGGAAAACACGCCAAAGCCAAGGCCTTTGTTGTGATTAAAATATTATTTTTTCCCTAACACATACATGTGTAGAAAAAAAAGTAAACATTAATTTTATTACTTGTTTTACATGACCAAACTCTTTTTTTAATGTACTACAAATAATAAACAAAATGTGAACTACAAGCAAGCATAAACAAAAAAAATAAATCAACAAAACAATTTCAAGTTATGAAAAATTTACTAAACTTGTTGAAAAAACTTCCTCAAATTAAAGAAGATAAATATGATGAACTAATTGGTAGGAAATTACGTCCTAAAACTGAATTTTTATACCCTCCAACTACAGTATGGGGGTATACTCACTTTGTCATTCCGTGTATAACGCATCGAAATATCAGTCGGGGACCCCATAAAGTATATATATTATTGATCAGTGATCGATTCTAAGACATTCTAGCGATGTCTGTCCGTCCGTCCGTCTGTCCGTCCGTCCGTCCGTCTGTAGTTAACACGATGCAGTCCAAAATAAAAAAGCTAGACCCCTCAAGTTTGGCATAAATATGTCTTATGCTCCTAGGCAGGTTAAGTTCGGAAATGGGCCAAATCGGACCACGGGGAAAAAAGTTCCCCCTTGAAGAACTGAACCGACCTCTTGAAAATGCTAATTTTTTTGAAGTTTTTTTGTATTTTTGTGAACCAAATGAGACATTTTTATGTTCGTAAAAGTTTATAGTCCTGCGCTTGGACCCAGGGGATTAAAAAATTTCGCTTTTTTTGCCCCGCCCCTTATTTAAGGGCGTGGATAAAAAAATAATTTAAATAATTATAAAACTATAATACTTTAGTGCACAAAGCAGACAAAAATTAACTTGTAAACATATACCGTGAAGGCCAAGGAGTCACCCCAGCTCACCGACCCCTCCCCCTTCCTTGCCCCCCCCCCCCTTAAAACAACGCCCCTGTCAACATTTTTTTTTTTAATTTGTTTACATGTTGGAGGGTATAATAGATTCGGCACAGCCGAATTTAACACTCTCACTTGTTTGAACTAAATTTTGTTTTTAGAAATATGTCTTAAATAAAGATTTTTTTTCAATTATTTAGGTAAAATTTCTTTGGCGGTAAGAATTTCTTCCATGTATTAGGGAATTCCATTTAAGGAAAATTGTGGCCTATTTAAAAGTACATGAACTAAATTTTTTCCTAGCAATTAAGAAAATTTCCCAACTTTCACTTAAATTTAACTAAATTGTGGGAAAATTTATAAACTATTTTGAAGAAAATTTTTCCAAAGCTTAAGTTAATTCTTTTTTTTTGAGTGTAGTTTCTAAAAAATTAATAAACTATTTCTTTAGGTTGTTCCACTATGTAGGGTATTAAAATTTTCTATTGGCTGTTTCATTGCAACTTATTTCGGTTTCGACATTTTAAGATTTTGACAAAAATTCAATCCAATCTAAAAATGGGCAATTTTTCATATTTTATTTTTGGGCAATTTTTCGTAATGAAAAATCATATAATTTTTTATTTATAAATTTTGCCCAAAAACTATGAAAATGTGCCCAAAAATTTTGGGTAAATTTTCATATGAAATATGGCCCAAATTTTTATGAAAAATTTTTAGGCGAAATTGCATTTTCTTTTTTGGGCGATTTTGCCTACAGCCTTCCTGAGTCTCAGAAATTTTCTATACGAAATATGTTTAGAACCTGAGCATTTTTTATACGAAAAATGTCTTGGCAGCTTAAAATGTTTTTATTCGAAAATGTCGGAAAAACTAAGAATTTTCGATACAAAAATGTCTCAGAGTATGAGACGTTTTGTATACAAAAAATCTTTTAGAATGTGAGTATTTTCTGTACGCAAAATGTCAGAGAATCTTAGAATTTTTCTTACGAAAAATAACTCAGTATTGAAGAATTTTTTTTTTTCGAAAAATGTCTTAAAGTATGAGAATATTTTAACTAAAAAATGTGACAAAATCAAAGAATATTTCTATACAAAATGTTTTTAGAATCTAATAATTTTGTAGTACAAAAAGTGTCTCAGGATTTGAAATTTTTTTATATGCGAAGAATGTCTCAAATTTTTCTAAATTACAAATTTAATTGAATTTTAAAACTTTTATATTCAAAATGTCTTAGGAAATTAAAAATTTTCCATAAATTTTTGTTTTATTTTACTTACATAACACTACTAAACATCGAAAATGCGACTGGGACGCGACCTTATACATTGGATTACAATAGTTCTGCTGGTCAAAGATCTGGTCTACAAAATTTTTTCATCACATCAGGTTTTTTAGAAAATTGAGGTCAACGTTAAAAAAAAATCGCTGTGTAGGCAATTTATAAAAAATGTGTGCCATGATGGTTAAGCCGACTGACCAAATTAGTTCTGCATCCTTTAGAGCAATGTTTAAGCTTTACCCTTAACTTATTTTTAAGTCGCTATCACATAGGCTTCATCCGCAATGGGATGGTTGTCACACTCACATGAAAACTCGGTTGGAATGAGGTTGCCACAACCGTCGTAACCTCGTTTACGGTTGCTGCTACCGAGTTGCGGTTGTCTCAACCGTCTTACGGTTGTGATAACCGTAAGCGGTTGCAGCAACCGTAAGTTGAGGTTGTTAAAACTTTTTTTTAAATATTTGAATGTGGGTGTGGAAGAAGGTGCTAAAATCCAATTTTTGGAAATCGCGTTTTTTTGCAAAATCGTATCTCCCTTCATAAGTTCGATCTATTTGCAAACAAATTTGTTAAAAACTTGATCGTTTTCTGTCATAAAATTGACCTTAAAAGTTCAATTTTAACGATTTTTGGAAATATTTTATATTTTTCCCCCGAATACTAACATGTATTTTGCAGTTAAACTAAATGTGGCATATCAAAATTCTTGCATGTGAGATGGTTAACGTGTAGAAAACATCCAAGGCTTTAGCATGTGCCCATTGGTTTGGAAAAAAACGCTTTCATATCAAATCTATCTATAGTTAAAGTGTGAATATGGAAAAAGGTGCTATATCCATACAAAAACACAATATTCTTTACGAAATACTGAGGGCGGATTTAGATAATCTATCCAATTTTTGAGTTAAAACTATAAAATTGAATGGTTAGTAACTTATATTATAAATTGCGCAAATTTTTTTTAACCCATTACGCGAAAATCTGTTCAAAATGAACCATAAACCACTTGTTTTTTGTTAAATTAACTACCTTTTATTATTCTTATATAAAAATGAGTATTGCTGGACCCCGTCTAAATTTTGCCGAATTCATCATGCCAAATTTTAATTTTTAAAATATAACACAAAAAACAGAAAACTACTTGGCAAATGTATTGAAATTCCTAGTAGAAATTGTAACATAGCACCTTATTCCACTAGAACAAAATTTCACATACAATTTTTTGCTACTTCCGCTCATTCTATTTTTATGAAATTTTGTACATGGATGCAACTGGTCAATCTTTGTCGATCTGCAAGAAGAAAATTAATAAATTAAATTTTCGTGACTTATTCAGTTTTTTGCTTCTCCTATACAATTTGGTTTTTGGATTATAGCACCTTGTTCCACACCCACATTCATTTGTGTGCCAGTTGCTACAACTTCAAATTATCGGTTGTAGCAACCGTTAATTTTCGGTTCCATCAACTGATAATAAAAAATAACAAACTTTTTTAATGTCAGAAAAATAAAAATATTTTTAAATGAAAATTCTTTTCTACAAAACACAATGGTAAAATATGGAAATTAAAAGGAAAATACTATTAAAACCGTAAGTTTGCTTTTATTAAATGCAAAAAATATTTAACAAATAATTTTTTTCGTTAAATTTATAGAAATTATCAAAAACATATTTGTAAAAGGCTTCATAAACGATTTCCCTAATACGGCTGCTTACAAACGGCTAAATTTTCCCAGTCTGACGAGAAGGTATGAAAGGTATTGAAGTCAATGGACGAAGAAAGAGTCGGAATATTATAACATCACTCAAGAATATATACAAGCACTGCAGCGCTTCAGAAAAAGGTGGTAATTGATACATTATATACGAAAATTCCATGATCTGAGAACCTTGGAATACAAACCATTAAGACGTCTCTAAAGGAAAAATAAAGCCATTATTCTATAGACAAAATGTCTTAGCTTCTGAGACTTTATCTAAAGACAAAAAGGCGTAGATTCTCTCTCAGAATCCGTGACTATTCCTATAGAAAAAATGTCTCAGAATCTGTGACTTTTTCTATAGAAAAATTATCTCAGAATCTGAGACTTTTCCTACAGAAAAAACTGTTTTAGAATCTGAGACTTTTTCTATAGAAAAATTATCTCAGAATCTGAGACTTTTCCTATAGAAAAACTGTCTCAGAATCTGAGACTTTTTCTATAGAAAAACTGTCTCAGAATCTGAGACTTTTTCTATAGAAAAACTGTCTCAGAATCTGAGACTTTTTCTATAGAAAAACTGTCTCAGAATCTGAGACTTTTCCTATAGAAAAACTGTCTCAGAATCTGAGACTTTTTCTATAGAAAAACTGTCTCAGAATCTGAGACTTTTTCTATAGAAAAACTGTCTCAGAATCTGAGACTTTTTCTATAGAAAAACTGTCTCAGAATCTGAGACTTTTTCTATAGAAAAACTGTCTCAGAATCTGAGACTTTTTCTATAGAAAAACTGTCTCAGAATCTGAGACTTTTTCTATAGAAAAACTGTCTCAGAATCTGAGACTTTTTCTATAGAAAAACTGTCTCAGAATCTGAGACTTTTTCTATAGAAAAACTGTCTCAGAATCTGAGACTTTTTCTATAGAAAAACTGTCTCAGAATCTGAGACTTTTTCTATAGAAAAACTGTCTCAGAATCTGAGACTTTTTCTATAGAAAAACTGTCTCAGAATCTGAGACTTTTTCTATAGAAAAACTGTCTCAGAATCTGAGACTTTTTCTATAGAAAAACTGTCTCAGAATCTGAGACTTTTTCTATAGAAAAACTGTCTCAGAATCTGAGACTTTTTCTATAGAAAAACTGTCTCAGAATCTGAGACTTTTTCTATAGAAAAACTGTCTCAGAATCTGAGACTTTTTCTATAGAAAAACTGTCTCAGAATCTGAGACTTTTTCTATAGAAAAACTGTCTCAGAATCTGAGACTTTTTCTATAAAAAAACTGTCTCAGAATCTGAGACTTTTTCTATAGAAAAACTGTCTCAGAATCTGAGACTTTTTCTATAGAAAAACTGTCTCAGAATCTGAGACTTTTTCTATAGAAAAACTGTCTCATAATCTGAGACTTTTTCTATAGAAAAACTGTCTCAGAATCTGAGACTTTTTCTATAGAAAAACTGTCTCAGAATCTGAGACTTTTTCTATAGAAAAACTGTCTCAGAATCTGAGACTTTTTCTATAGAAAAACTGTCTCAGAATCTGAGACTTTTTCTATAGAAAAACTGTCTCAGAATCTGAGACTTTTTCTATAGAAAAACTGTCTCAGAATCTGAGACTTTTTCTATAGAAAAACTGTCTCAGAATCTGAGACTTTTTCTATAGAAAAACTGTCTCAGAATCTGAGACTTTTTCTATAGAAAAACTGTCTCAGAATCTGAGACTTTTTCTATAGAAAAACTGTCTCAGAATCTGAGACTTTTTCTATAGAAAAACTGTCTCAGAATCTGAGACTTTTTCTATAGAAAAACTGTCTCAGAATCTGAGACTTTTTCTATAGAAAAACTGTCTCAGAATCTGAGACTTTTTCTATAGAAAAACTGTCTCAGAATCTGAGACTTTTTCTATAGAAAAACTGTCTCAGAATCTGAGACTTTTTCTATAGAAAAACTGTCTCAGAATCTGAGACTTTTTCTATAGAAAAACTGTCTCAGAATCTGAGACTTTTTCTATAGAAAAACTGTCTCAGAATCTGAGACTTTTTCTATAGAAAAACTGTCTCAGAATCTGAGACTTTTTCTATAGAAAAACTGTCTCAGAATCTGAGACTTTTTCTATAGAAAAACTGTCTCAGAATCTGAGACTTTTTCTATAGAAAAACTGTCTCAGAATCTGAGACTTTTTCTATAGAAAAACTGTCTCAGAATCTGAGACTTTTTCTATAGAAAAACTGTCTCAGAATCTGAGACTTTTTCTATAGAAAAACTGTCTCAGAATCTGAGACTTTTTCTATAGAAAAACTGTCTCAGAATCTGAGACTATTTCTATAGAAAAACTGTCTCAGAATCTGAGACTTTTTCTATAGAAAAACTGTCTCAGAATCTGAGACTTTTTCTATAGAAAAACTGTCTCAGAATCTGAGACTTTTTCTATAGAAAAACTGTCTCAGAATCTGAGACTTTTTCTATAGAAAAACTGTCTCAGAATCTGAGACTTTTTCTATAGAAAAACTGTCTCAGAATCTGAGACTTTTTCTATAGAAAAACTGTCTCAGAATCTGAGACTTTTTCTCTGAGACTCTCTGAGACTGTCTCAGAATCTGAGACTTTTTCTATTAAAAAACTGTCTCAGAATCTGAGAAAAACTGTCTCAGAATCTGAAACTTTTTCTATAGAAAAATCTGTGACTTTTTCTGGGATATTTTTATTATAAAAAAGATTCAGATTTTTCCCATAGGAAAATCCTCAGATTCAAAGTTGTTTTTCTCAGATCCTGAAATATTTTTGTATAGAAAAGTCTCAGATTTTGAGACATTTCTACTAAAGAAAAAGTCTCAGATTTTGAGATATTTTTCTTTCAGAAAAAGTCTCAGATTTTGAGATATTTTTCCTTCAGAAAAAGTCTCAGATTCTGAGAAGAAGAATTCTTTGTATCAGATTTTAAGCAAACGAATTAAAACCACATAAAAATGTAACATTTGGTTTATTATTTTAAGTATTTAATCATTTATATAATTATATTTTTCTTTAAACAATAAAAAAAGACAAAAAACTAAAAAAAAGTGTGTTTTATAATTGGGATTTCATATTTTATTTTGGCATTATATCGAAAATATATTAAACACAGCTCTGGTTGGAGCAACTGGCAATGCGGTTGCCACAACCGGCAAATGTCGTTATTTGAGGTTGTTGCAACCGGAATTTGTCGGTTGCCTCAACCGTAATTTTCCGGTTGCCTCAACCTCAACTTTAGGTTGGAACCTTGTACGGTTGTCCCAACCGTATTTTGCTGTGAGTGCAATAATGCCCAAAACGGAGAATTTTTCTCAAAAATCTGATGTGATGGAAAAGTTTGGAGACCAGATTTGTGATCACTAGAACAATAGCAATTAACTGTACAAGATCGCGTCCCAGTCGCATCAAGTTTTTTTTTTTAAATGTTGTAATGTAGTAATGTTGTAATGTAGTGTAATTGGTGGAGTGAATGTTTCAAGGGTGTCACGTGTAATTGGTGGAGTGGAGTGAATGTCTCAAGGGTGTCGCGCAGCTAAAGTTAGTGAGTAGCCCTATTCTAAAATAATTCCATTTTAAAAGTTGTATGAATTTCAGAAATAGGGGCTGCTAATATTAACTAAAACTTATGTATATAGGGCACCATATGTTCGATCTAGATCAACTATAGTTATTACACTTATTTCAATTGAGGTTTGTAAAGCAAAAAAATAAATAATAATAACAAACAAACAATAGAAGAAAATATACATACAAAACACAAACGATAGATTTATAGCACCGGCAGACATATTGACGGCAAAATTAAAGTCGTGGTGTAGAAAAAAAAAATATATGAAAAAAATATATGGTTGAAATTAAAATTGAAACGAATTGATAATGCATGAAAGAGCTGTTGTTTTTTTTTTAAATAAAAACATGTAAGAGAAATATATTTGCAGGTGCCGAATCTTTCAATACCCTTCAAGTTGTATACTTCTAAATTTAGTACAATTTTTAAAAACTAGAAAAGAATTTTTTAAACATTTTGTTCTTAAATTTTTTACTTTTTTTTGTAATTTTTTTTTTTAACTGTTTGTAGTTTTTTTTTGCCAACATATAGTGACTTTTTTAGGTTATGTTAAAAATTTGATCAAAACAGATATACCTTCGCTATTTTGGTGATTACTTTATAACCACTTAAATGATATCTCTAATGTTTAAAAAGAAACAACTAACAATAAGTTTTATGACAGTTGTAAAATTTATAGCTGCTGTCACAACCTACAGATTGATATCGCCATATCGACCGTAAATCGGACGGGAACTACGAGAATGTATATAAATTTTGAGTTTTAAAACCGATATATTGATAAGCTTCAAACGCAATAACAAACTTAACAGTCAGTAAAAAGATATAAATAATACAATAATTGTATAAAAAGAATTGTAAAATAACAATTAGCCAATTCACAACGTGGGGTAATTGATCTGAAATAAATCGGGTTTACAAATTTTTTTGAAATCATTGGCCATTCTGTCAGAGTCTGCAAGTGAAGACGTCTTTTTGAATGCTTGCTACTTTTCATGATAGTAGAGGCCCAAAAAATATGCGCATTGTCGACGTCGGAATAGTTCGTTTTCAGGGCTAATATTAATACAAAATATTGGACATATAGGGCAATGTGTTCATTTTTTGACTTGAGAAAGTTCCTAACAAAGTAAAAAAAAATTTTTTGATTTTCTTTTTTAGGAAAATTACCCAGAAAAACTTTGGAAATGGGTAGTGATTATATAACACATTACCAGGTAATGT